>LPNX011111120.1:7067-23740 GCA_001517045.1 Pseudotsuga menziesii
CACTCCTTAAAAGAATTAAATATATAAACTTACAACATAGTTTACTAATAAATATAAATTGTATATATTGATTAAATAATGAACTGAAATCTTTATGACTTTAATAATAAGAGAAAAGACAATAAAATTTTGGATCGTTTTTAGAAATTGAAGTTGGTAACTTTTATAATAAAAAAAAGACTATAAATCTGTATGCCATTTTAAAAATTGAAATTGGTAACTTTTATAATGAAAAAAAAGACAATAGATCTGTATGCCATTTTTAGAAATTGAAAAACGCTAGCAACAAATTATTTAAACCACATTAAAAAAATATAACAAAATCAAATTAAGATTTACGACATATTTTGAAACTAATGAATTTTTAAATATTCTTTTACTGTGTTAAAATGAAAAAAATATTCAGAAACATAATTCAAACAGATGTTTAAATAATTTTAATCATCTATACAAAATATAATGTCCCTTTACGTTTCCAATAAAAATCTTCAAACATACATAAGCATATACAAAAGAATGTGAAGTTTGCATACGTAGCCAATAGAAAATAGAGCTCGTCAAGCACGGGAACAGATGTCTTGAGAAGGCTTCGCAGGCTGGAAATAGAGTTACGATGCATAGAGAGAACGTTGGTTACGTGTACATATTATGCAGAGGAATGCAACAAATATGGTCGACGAGTGAAACAACATTGTGGAGATGCAGCCACAGGATCTCTAAAAGAGAAAACGAAACATATGCAAGGAGGGAAAGAGGGTTCTTATACGTAACCAATACAAAATAGAGCTCCTTAAGCACCTGGAACAGATCTCGAGAGAAGGCTTCGCAGGCTGGAAATAGAGTTACAATGCATAGAGAGAACGTTGGTTACGTGGTCGTGGCGAGTGAAACAACATTGTGGAGATGCAGCCACGGGATCTCTAAAAGAGAAAACCAAACCAGAGGGGTCGATGGAAGAAAACATATGCAAGGAGGGAAAGCAGCTTGTGAGGGGAAATCGACAGAGGATTTTTGTGGATGGAAGAGAACATATGCAAGGAAGGTCTACGAAGGGAGGGTTATACCATGGAAGAAATTTTTCAAAAGGGTTAGGGAGAATGCTTCTTTTGACTATCTAACTTGATCTATGCGTGGCTGTGCTGAGCAGGTAGATAGTTCTAACTTGATCGGAGCTTGCTGCGGCATGGATTGCTTTGGAAACAGAAAATGCCATCAAGTATCATAAAGTATCGCATATCTGTAAATGAATGAATACATGAACTTAAAAGCAGAAGCCAGCAATACATACCACTGATCGCCGTGAGAAGTCTCAACCGCATACAGCAGAGGTCCTCTCAGAGCAGAGGTCTGAGGTCCTTCGAGGTTTTTGAAAGCGTTTCCCCTCCAGTACAGTCCGCCTTCCTCATCTATCATCACATACAGACTCGACTCAAGACGAAGCAGACTCACGACTGAGACTCAGCCAGACTCAGGACTCAACACAACACACAACAAACAGAGGAGGAGGAAAATGCTCTGAAAGTATGTAGAGTTTGATATATATAGGGGTGATTCCCTCAAGGATACGCGGTGGGCCGGGTCGCACTTCCTTCAACGGATAGGAATAGCCGGTGGTCCGGGTAGCAATTTGCAAATGAGACAATTTACGTCTCCCTCTCTCAACCGACTGCTTTTCCCATAAACGGGTAGAAAAGCGCTTTTTCCTCTCTGAACTGACTACTTTGCCCTTCAAGACTGCTTAGCGCTTTTTCCAGAGATAGAATAAGCTCTTTTTTCTCTCTTTTGCATCAACCCTAACTCCGGAAATAACTGCTTTTCTCTCCCTGAACTAAGAGACTTTGATTTTCGGTGCCTGAGCAAACAGACTTTGCTTTTCCGTCCCTGAACTAATTGCTTTTTCCTCCCTGAATTAATAGTTGACAGACAAGTCAGAGAAATTGTGAGCGTTTCATTTCTCGAGAATGGAGAAAGAGGAGATCAAATGCGAAACTGCCCGCTACCAGGAATTAAAGAACAAGCAGGATTGAAGCCTACTGACGCGGGCGTGCTGCATCTGAACTTCTTTCCGGCGTGAAATGATGACCAGGTTTGTGCTCTTCTGCCTTTTTTTCAAGTCTTTTACTGGGAATTGTTTTAAAATCTTTGGACTTTTCATTTAAGGTTGCAGATAATTAGTAAGAAGCTCACCCAAGCGAGAAGAATATGGCAGCTGAAAACAATAGAGTTATCATCTTTGTATATCCTAATGAAGCAGAGTTATCATTAAATGCCGTATTTCCAATGCTTTTTTGTTTCGAGTGTCTCTCGGTATGAGAATTGCTATCTGGTTGGTGGTCTAAAGTGCAATGTGAAGTTTAATTCTTCTATCATCATTAAAGGCTTGACCTAATCATCAAAGTGGGTTTCATGTAGCGTAGATGGTCTTGATCTTTGCACACTCTACGTAACTAGATGTCCTTCATCTTCATAACTGTTACTAGGCTGGATAACCCTTATTTTAAACCCAAAAATATCAGGAACTCTTGGGCTTTCATCTGTAAAGTCTTGGTTCTGATACTATTTTCTGTTGACAACCTTTTCATGCGCATCATTCTCATTATCAAACTGCTTTTGATTACGAGAGTGCTGAAAATGCTGGATTTAAGAATCATCATTTCCGAAGTTTCTATACCCTGGATTTGGAAATTCCTCTCGTGCTCATCTTCATCATCATCAGAGTCCCCAAACGGTGGTTGGAATGCTCACTTGAATTTCATGCACTGTTGGATATTGACCTCTTGATCTTGGGGTTCAACCTTATCCTCAAAAAGATCATTGGTTTCATACTCTTCTTGACTATGATTGTACTCATTGTGATATTGTTGGTTGGATTGATTTACACGAGACTGATCATCTTCTGACCAAGAAACTTGATCCTCTTAACATTCTTCTCCACTTTCAGAGCCAGAACTTTCTTTTTGACTAGGATGAACTTTTTCAAAGCCTAACCTAGTGCTGGAAACAACATTCCTCCATTTCTGTCCTTCACCTTTTAATGTCAAATGGCTGATCATTCATTTTAGACATGGTGTCTTTATTATCACTTTCCAATGTATTAACAGGTGTCCAATATGTCCATATTTAAATGTGCTCCGTGGGATTCATCTTCACCTTCAGAGATCAGTTCTCTTGAGTTATCTGTTTTTTTAATTTAAGCTTGTATTCCCAGATTCACTTTTGCAATATTAACAGTAGCTTATACAGCAACGCATCTCTGATTCAAAGGGTGTTTGCCCTGTATCGGCCACATCCATATATTTTAGATTTTCTTCATTTAAATCCATGAATACCCCAACAGCAGTTTTTGCGCCCATATCATGGCATTTCATCTTACCTTCCCTCTGTTGTCCGGCATGAAAATCATCTTCACATGTTAGGATCAGGATCTCTTGTTGGATGTGGACTCAAAGATTTCACGTCTAGATTATCATGAAGAGGAGGTGAATCATATATTACATCAGATGAAATTTTATGACCTTGCATGGTACAAGGTTGAAAATGCTATTCAGTCATGCCTCTAACATCGGGTGAAGGAGTTGGAGAAGGCTCATAGGTACCCAAAGTGTGCTGTGTGACAGTAGTTGGTGCTTTTGATTTTAACAGCACCAAAAATCTTCTCTCATTTCCTGGTACTGAACCCTGAGTGGTACCATCTTCTAGTTTGAAAGTTCTCTGCCTTGCTCCAAAATACTACTCTTTCGATCCATTCTACATATTGACTCTTGATATAACAACACAATCATAATGAAGACAATGATAGAACTTGGAATAATGATTCAGGTACATTCCTGAGCCAAGAAAATACTCTTGGAAAATATAGACACTACCGCATTTGGGGTGCCAATTCAATGTTTAATGAAAATATAAATTTTCAACATCGATTTGAAGTTGAGCAGGTAGAAAACTGGAGAAAAAATCAACGAAAATTTAATGAAACGTCGCTTAAGCAACGTTATGGGGCAAACGTAGCCTAAGCTACACTCCAAAGCATAGCTTAAGCTATGCTTCAGAGTGTCGCTTAAGTTATGCTCTAGAACATATCAACAACATCCCTTGAAGAATTCAAATCCTCGCTTAAGCCATCGAGACTTACCACGGGGAAAATGTAGATTAAGATATGTTCTAGAGCATAGCTTCAGCGACACTTTGAAGCGTAGCTTAGAACATATCTTAAGCTACATTTTCCTCGTGGTGAGTCCCGATGGCGTAGCTTAAGCGAGGATTTGAATTCTTCAAGGATGTTGTTGATATGTTCCAAAATATGTCTTCCTTCAACCTCTCTAGTTGCAGAAGATGCTCGGCAATGGAGTTCACACCCAGGATGCCATCCTTAGAGTTTAACGCTCGCTCGTAGTGGGGCATGG
The DNA here is from genome assembly GCA_001517045.1 of Pseudotsuga menziesii. NCBI lineage: Eukaryota > Viridiplantae > Streptophyta > Pinopsida > Pinales > Pinaceae > Pseudotsuga > Pseudotsuga menziesii. The sequence goes on from LPNX011111120.1 coordinate 11,471, forward strand.
ACATCAGATGTTGGCTATTTAACACAGAGACTTGTTGAAGTCAACACATTGTTGTACGTAGAACGGGGCACTATTTGAGGGCGACCCTTACCAATGAAGTAAGGCAGAATCCTACATACATTCTTCGTAGAATAATTTCTTAGGGAGTCGATTATGAGGTTGGAAGCGAAGATGCCCTTATCCTCCATTTAACATAAAATAGTACTAGCCAGTCGGAATAAAATTTCATAGATTGATTAGGATCAAGAACTGATTGTGTTTTCATAATTTTAGAGGCTGAAAAATGGGGACTCTCAAAAGAGTTGTCTACATGGCAGGGTTTTTGATTCAAGAGATAGAGCAGGCCATTGACCATCTCGAATGGCGTCTTCAAGGCAATTATGGCTTCTAAGAGCAATGTAGGTTATTTCCCCTCCCTTCGTCTTTTAATTTATTCTTGATTTTCTGTCTTTTTCCAAATCAACTTCAACATGGACTAGCTTGAGCTCAAGGGAATTTGAACCCTGTTCACTTTTGCTTCTTGATAATTTTGAAGATTATTGACAAGAACCCTTGAGTTGATGTTGCTATTTATTGATTTTGATTCAAAAACACTTTTAATAAATGTCATTTTCATTGTTCATGTTTCCTTACCTTTACCCAACCAGAAGCCATATAGATTTCATTTGAAACCTAAAACCTTAATCGTTTGACCTACAAAACGCTATATGCAATCATGGCTATCTAACTTGATCTGTGTGTGTCTGTGTTGAGCAGGTAGATAGATCTAACTTGATCGGAGCTTGCTGCGGCATGGTCTGCTTTGGAAATAGAAAATGCTATCAAGTTTCTTCGGTATATCTTTGGTATATAGACAGCATCGCTGAAAGGGATAAAATAGGAAATGAATGAATACATTAACTTAAAATCATAAGCCAACAATACATACCATTGATCACCGTGAGAGGTCTCAACCACATCCGACAGAGGTCCTCTCAAAGCAGAGGTCTGAGGTCCTTCGAGGCTTTTGAAAGCGTTTCTCCTCTAGTGCAGTCTGCCTTCCTCATTAATCACATACAGACTCGACTCAAGACTAAGAAGATTCACGTCCAAGACTCATCCAGACTCAGGACTCAACATAACACACAACAAACAGAGGAGGAGGAAAATATTCTGAAGGTATGTAGAGTTTGAGATATATATAGGTGATTCCTCCCACTACTACTTTCAACGGATAGGTATAGGTGGTGGGTGGGGTAGCAAATGAGACAATTTACGTCTCCTTCTTTGAATTGACTGCTTTTCTCTTAAACGAGTAGAAAAGCACTTTTTCCTCTCTGAATTGACTACTTTTCCCTTCGAGACTGCTTTTCCCTTCAACAGATGGAATAAGTGCTTTTTTGACAGATAGAATAAGCTCCTTTTTCTCTCTTTTGCATCAACCCTCAGGGAATAACTGCTTTTCTATCCCTAAACTAATAGCCTTTGCTTTTCCGTGCCTGAGCAAACAAGCTTTGCTTTTCCGTCCTTGAACTAATTGCTTTTTCCTCCCTGAATTAATTGTTGACAAACAGATAAGAGAAATTATGACCGTTTCAATTCTCGAGAATGGAGAAAGAGGTGATCAAATCCGAAATTGCTCGCTACCATGAATTAAAGAGAAAGCATGATTGAAGCCTCTGATGCGAATTTACAGACGCGGGTGTGCTGCATTTGAACTTCTTTGCGGCCTGAAATGATGACCATGTTTGTGCTCTTCTGCCTTTTTTCAAGTCTTTTGCTGGGAATTGTTTTAAAATTTTTGAACTTTTTCAAAACCCAACCTAGTGTTGGAAACAACATTCCTCCATTTTTGTCCTTCAACTTTTAATGTCAAATGGCTGATACTTCATTCTAGACTTGGTGTCTTTATTATCTCTTTCCAATGTATGTATTAATAGGTGTCCAATATGTCCCTTCATTTTGATCCCTTGAATGTGCTCTGTGAAATTCATCTTCACCTTCAGAGATCAGTTCTCTTGAGTTATCTGTTTTAACTTTTTAAAATTAAGTTTGTATTCCCAGATTCACTTTTGCAATATTATCACTTTCCAATGTATTAACAGGTGTCCAATATGTCCCTTCATTATGATCCCTTGAATGTGCTCCATGAAATTCATCTTCACCTTCAGAGATCAGTTCTCTTGAGTTATTTGTTTTAACTTTTTAAAATTAAGTTTGTATTCCCAGATTTACTTTTGCAATATTAACAGTAGCTTATACAACAACTATTGCATAAGCATCTCTGATTCAAAGGGTGTTTTCCCTGCATCGGCCACATCCATATATTTTAGATTTTCTTGATTTAAATCCATGAATACCCCAGCAACAGTTTTTGTGGTCATATCATGGCATTTCATCTTACCTTCCCTATGTTGTCCAGCATGTAAATCATCTTCACATATGTCAGGATTAGGATCTCTAGTTGGATGTGGACTCAAAGCTTTCATGTGTATATTATCGTGAAGAGGAGGTGAATCATATATTACAACATCAGATGAAATTTTATGACCTTGCATGCTACAAGGTTGAAAATGCTATTCAGTCATGCTCCTTACATCGGGTGAAGGAGTTGGAGAAGGCTCATAGGTACCCAAAGTGTGTTGTGTGACAGTAGCAGGTGCTTGTGATAGTAGTAGTAGGTGCTTGTGTTACTGAACTCTGAGTAGTACCATCTTCTAGTTTGAAAGTTCTCTGGCTTGCTCCAAAATACTTCTTCAATCCATTCTACATTTTGACTCTTGAGAATGTTATAACAACACAATCATAATGAACACAATGATAAAACTTGGAAAAATGATTCAAGTACATTCATGAGCCAAGAAAACGCTCTTGGAAAATAGACACTATCACATTTGGGTCCCAACTCAATGTTTGGATGGACGTTTAATGAAAATATAAATTTTCAACGTGGATTTGAAGTTGAGTAGGCTGAAAACTAGAGAAAAATTCAATGAAAATTTAAAGGAACGTCACTTATGGGGCAAGTGTAACTTAAGTTGCGCTTCAGAGTGTAACTTAAGATGCACTTCAGAGCATTGCTTAAGCTATGCTTCAGAGCGTCGCTTAAGCTATGTTCCAGAACATAGCTTAAGCTACGTTTTCCCCATGGTGAGTTCCGATGGTGTAGCTTAAGTGAGGATTTCCTATTTCATGATGGCATAACTTAGATATTATCTTCAGTATTCATTGTGTACTCGCACTCAAGTCATGCTCGACTTTGAATTCTTCAAGAATGTTGTTGATATGTTTCGAAATATGTCCATGCCTTCGACCTCGCCAGTCACGGAAGACACTCAGCAATGGAGTTCACACCCAAGATACCATCTGTAGAGTTCAACGCTTGGTCGTAGTGAGGGGGGCTGCACAAACATCAAATGCTAGCTATATAACACAGAGACTTGTTAAAGTCAACACATTGTTGTACGTAGAACGATGCACTTTTGAGGGCGACCCTTACCAATGAAGTAAGGAAGAATACTACAGACATTTTTCATAGAATAATTTCTTAGGGAGTTGATTATGAGATTGGAAGTGAAGATGCTCTTATTCCCCATTTAACAGAAAATAGTACTAGCCAGTTGGAGGAAGATTTCCTAGATTGACCAGGATCAAGAACTTATAGTTTTTCATAATTTTAGAGGCTGAAAAATGGAGTCTCTCTAAAGAGTTGTCTACAAGGCAAGGTTTTTGATTCAAGAGAGAGGGCAGGCCATCGACCATCTCGAATGTCGTCTTTAGGGCAATTATGGCTTCCAGGAGCAATGTAGGTTATTCCCCTCTCTGTCTTTTAATTTAATCTTCATTTTCTGTCTTTTCCAAAATCAACTTCAACATGGACTAGCTAGCTTGAGCTCAAGGGAATTTGATCCCTAATCAGTTTTGCTTCCTGATAATTTTGAAGATTATTGACAAGAACCCTTGAGTTGATGTTGCTCTTTGTTGATTTTAATTCAAAAACACCTGTAATAAATGTCATTTTCATTTCTCATGTTTGTTGAATTTTTAGCATTAGCATGAATACCTTTAAAATTTGCAGACTAACATAAACAAATGACAAGTGCAGTAAACAACATCAATACATCAACACATTGAACACAGGATTTTTCACTGGGGAAACCTTTAAAGGACAAAAACCCCAAAAGCATTAGTAATTCATCTCGTAAATGAGATGATTGAGTTTTTCCAAGAAATTCCACAAACCCTAACTGGGTTTAACTCACAGATCCACAATTACACAGAAAATGCCAAATTTGGCTTTTTAACAAATTAGGGCTTTCTACCCTAAAATTCCTCTCCTGCTCGGAGAGATCAAATTGCCCAAAAATCTTCTGTGGTTGCCCAGATATGTTTTCTCTCTCCTTCCCTGTCTGTACTTGCTGTTCGTACCTGCCCTGTTGCTTGATTTCTGTTCTGCTGCCCAAAAGGGTAGATCTGCCTGCTCGGAGGTCTGTTGAGCTTCCCGAAGGTCTGCTGAGCAGCCTTACTGCTGCTTGAACCCTGTTGGGTTCCTCTGTTGCTGGCCCGTGAGCTGGCAGCCTGCCCGGAGTAGCTCTGGGCCTGTTTTGTTGCGGACCCGAGGCCCTAGCAAGCTGCCCGAGTCTGTTGTAGCAGCTTGTAGGCACTTGCAAGCTGCTCGGAGTTCGCTGTAGCAGCCCGGGAGCACAAGCAGGCTGCCCCGAGCTTGCTACAGCAACTCGGAGGCAGCTAAAGGGTTGCCTGTGAAGAGGGGCACCCTGCCCGAGAGAGGAAAATCCCTTCCCGAACCTGTCTGAGAGAAAAGGGAGCTGTCGAGAGAGATGAAGTGTTGTCGGAGGAGTGATGCTGCTGCTAGTGAAGATGGGGTAAAAACCCTAAGGCTGAAAATGCAGTTGTAAATGAAAACCCTAGGTTAGGGTTTCTCAAAACAAGTATGGATGCCCTAGCTAGACTCATCCATGTTAGGGCATAACCACGAATTAGAATTCCTTCTTCTTTTGCACCAGCGAAATCTTCTTCTTGGAGTGGCTGTACTTGTGAGAGCAAGTGTGTGTAATAATGAAATGGATTGATCTTCTTTTATATCCTTTGAGTCACCTGTAAGTGGACCAAAATTAGAAAGATCAAAATATTATTATTTTATTCTTTTCTAATTTTGACTTTTGCCTTTAGTGGTACTAAAGGTCTTTTTGCACTTTCACTTTGACCCCTTAGTGGTACTAAGGGTCCTTATGTATTTTTGACTTTTACTTTAGCCTTCTTCAAGTGCTCTATGGTTAATACAAGAGGTCAAGGTGGTCTTTCATCCCCACTCAAAGTACCTCATCATAAACAAAGAGAAGTACTAATGCTTTTATCTCACACTCTGTGTGACACCAAGATCGGGTACTAAGGTGTCTTAACTAAGGGTAGCTAAGCCTTGGAGAAGATCGCAAAGCCCATTGATTGAGGGTCAGAGTGTCACACATGCCTAGACCCGGTCTAGGGCTTATACTGTCTTCCAGGTAACAGGCCAGGTGCCTCAGCCATAGGCGGCATAATTTGACACTAGGTCAAATACTTGGTAACATACCAAGCACCTCCATTCTCTCGAAGAATGGCCCTCAGCGTCGGGATGAGTCCCTAGTCCTGGACTAGGTAAATTCTTGGTAACTGACTAGGTGCCTCCATTCCAAAGAATGGCCACTCAGCTTTAGGCCGAGTCCCATTGCTAGAATGGTTCCACATCTTGGTCTCGGACCAGATGTCATCATTTAACATAATTATCACTCAACTCAAGGTTGAATCCCCTAGTGCTGCACTGGTTCCATATCGTGGTCCCAGAGCAGATATCCCCTTTCAATAGAATGGTCACTTAACTTTAGGTTGAGTCCACACCCTGGTCCTGGACCAGGTGTCTCCATTCTCCTAAGAGAATGGCTCTCGATGCTGCTCAGGAAAAATCAACACTCCCTCTCAGCGAGAGAGGCATTTTCTGCCATGCCAAGCTTGTCACAAAAGTATACGAACTTTGATGTTGTCAGAGGCTTGGTCAAGATATCTGCGATTTGTTCATCTGTACGAATGTACTGCAACTTCAGAGCACCTCTCTGCACTAGGTCTCTGATGAAATGATACCTCATTTCAATGTGTTTCGATCTATCATGAAACACTGGGTTCTCCAAAAGCTTTATGCAACTCTGATTATTGCAATGGATGATCATTGAGTCAAGCTTTCCCCCGAATAGATCAGATAAAAGATTTTTGAGCCAAACTGCTTCCTTGCAGGCATCGCTTGCAGCAATATATTCTGTCTCAGCTGTACTTTGAGCTATGGAACCCTACTTCCTGCTGGACCAAGAGATCATTGTTGATCCCATACTGAAGCAGTAACCGGAGGTGCTTTTCCGGTCTACCATGCTGCCATCCCAATTTGAATCTGCATATCCAGATAATAATACTCCATTGTTGGAAGTATACCCGATCCCATAAGTGATAGTGCCTCACACATATCTGAGTACGTGTTTGGAAACTATCAAGTGTATGTGCTTCGGATCAGACATGAACCGACTCAGAGCATTCACTATGTAACAGATGTCTGGTCTCATATGCACAAGATACATCAAGGATCCAATAAGCTGTCTCTACAGAGCAGAGTCCACACTCTGTGAATTGGTAGTTAAGTCACACAACTTTGTCAAGTTGGTAGTCATGGGTACGCTCATGGACTTGCAGTACTGCATCCCAAATCTCTGCAAGATGTCCACTGCATCCCAAATCTCTGCAGTCCTGCATCCCAAATCTCCGCAAGATGTCCATTGCAAGATGTACGCTCATGAAGATCTCGCCTAGATTTTGCCAGACCTCTAAGCCAAGGAAATAATGCATCAACTCGAGATCCTTCATCTCGAATTCAGAGGTAAGCTCCCTCTTACATTGTTTTATCAATTGTTCATCACCTGTGAGAAACAAGTCATCTACATATAGAACAAGTATTAAGACATGATTATGAACAACCTTAAAGTACAAGTTAGAATCAGCTGTACTTTTGGAAAACCCCAAGTTGTAGAGAAATCCATCCATCCTCGCATACCAAACTTTCGGAGCCTGTTTTAGTACATACAAGGCTTTCTTCAGTTTACACACATGGGTCTTCTTCTCATGAGTCACAAAGCCTTTAGGTTGTTCAATATAGACTTCCTCCTCAATTTTGCCATTGACGAAGGCTGTCTTTACATCCATCTGATGTAACTTCCATCCGAATACTGCAGCAAGAGAAATGATGGTTCTAATGGTAGTATACCTGGAAACAGGAGCGAATGTCTCATCATAGTCAATGCCTTCTTTTTGAGTGAAGCCACAAGCTACAAATATGGCTTTATACTTCTCCACACTGCCATCAGCAGCATGCTTGATTTTATAAAGCCATCTGGATGTCACCACTGACTTTCCTGTTGGTTTGGGAACAACTTCCCACACATCATTCTTCATGATTGAATTGTACTCTTTGTAATGCCCCATATTAACATTAATTAAAGTTTATTAGTAAATATCTTTATTAAACTAAACTTATACCATATTAATGTTAAACTGAAGTTTATTAGTAAAAACTTTTATTAAATTAAAACTAATTATTTTACCGACTTTACAATTTCGTAAAACATTAAAATTGGTAATATATGACATTTTGACATGTACAAGTCAAGATAAATACATTACACATGTCAGACCTATCGGAACGGCACTACCCATGATAAAATAAAATAATAATGTAAGAGGCGGTGGAAGGAGGTATAAGGAGGGGGATTTTGGAGATTTCAGGGGGGCGTGGGAGAGGTTGGATTTATTTTGGAGAGAATTGGACTTTGCATGAGGAAAAGGAAGAAGAAAAATACTTGAGGAGGGGGACAACTCAAGGATGAGAGTATCAGTCATGAGAGTATCTGTAAATGACTGAGACTGAGAAGATAAAGGAGGGAGAGGAAGCTGTTCTTGGTATTATTGGTCTGTGGGCTCGGGGGCTAGGAAACCCGTGGGTTTCCTAGGGCCAGCTCATGATGAGAGCTGGTCGGCAGGGTGGCACATCATTTTGTTGATTAAGGCTCGAACGGAAAGCTGGAAGAAGAAGGAACCAGGTTTAAAGCAACCAGTTGGATCTACCACAATCGCTGTTTCCAGGTATTTAAAATATCAGGTATGTAGTTACTAAACTCATGCATGCTATTATGATCTAATTTATGAAAAATTCATGAAATTATCAACATGTACAACTCGAAATTTTTACTTGAATATGTTTACAGTTCATACTTGTACTTACATGTGTCTATAAAATTTATAGAACAGACGATATAAATCTGTAATATGATTAATGTCTTGATTTTTATTAAAAACCAACTCGGAATGAGCTTAGTATACAGAACATCACAAGAGAGACGGACCTAGTGCTCTACCCGTTAGGCAGAGCACTACAGAATGGTATCAGAGCCATGGTTCCAAATCTGGAACCAGAGGGCTCCCAGTTGATATATTGGAATGAAAAAAAAAAAAATAAGAATAAAGAAAATGAAATATTTCAGGAAACCCTAATAAGAATAAAGAATGCACAGGATTCGACCATGAGTCCTCTGATTTTCCCTTCCAGTTCCATGTTCCTGCGCTTCATGCTCATCACCTGTGTTTCCTTCTCGGGAAGCCTGGACGACATTCCCTCCGCCAGGGCACAAAGCAACGCCCTTGAATGATTCTGTGTCTTTGTAGCCATGATTTGCCTCATGCGCTCCCCCTGTGCACAACGTGTGGTTAGTAAAGTTAAATTAAATTCAAACGGCACTGGTGATTAATAAATTTACTTGAGAGATTTAGAAAGGACAAAATGGACCTCGACATTATACCTGGAATCTCATGTACTCCTTGGCGCTGATGTCAATTAAATATTACAATGCCAACAACATGCTGCTAACAAGAAGCAAGGCTCAGCAAAATAGCTCTCCTTAAATAGCAAAACAGATTTAATCCTACATGCATGACAACCTCAAACAACATACCAATTTAATCAAATTGAAATGATAATAAACGCATGCAACCTTTCAGAAGTAGGAATCACCCTGCCGATTGAAGAGGCACGCAACTTTGACACCAGGATCTCTCCCCGGTGCTCCCACGCATTTACCAACATGCAGGCCCGGATTTTGGAAAACTGTAAATGGCAGGGCTGGACTTTAGGTTGAATTGTTTTTCATATTGATGTCACTGTTGTCTAAAAGCCCAAAAGAGTCATCAAACACGATGAATAATTGAGAACTTGATTTGGGTTTGGATTAAACTTCGACAAATTTTAGGTCACGATTGCCAAACGTTATTTCTCATACAGATTTTATTCATCATCAATCAACAAATATTGATTTCGTGCCTTTTCAGCTACAAAAACATACACTTTCCACCAGCTCTTTTTAAATATTTTGAAAATTCCCAAGTGGGAAGCATGGACCTCCCAGGTCACAATGAACCACATCGCATTTGAACCTTCATCTTTTCCTGGTCAAAATCATAAACAAAAAACAAACAAAAAAAAATAAAAAAGGAATGCAAGCCTGAGTCTATCTCCTCGGGCTGAGAGGAGACAATATAGGGATTTGTGTACCACATTTTTTTCTTCTTCTTTTTTCAAGCATTAATGCAAAGCAACAGAGCCTTCGCTGCAATGAGTTGCAAACAAGAGGTTACAGATTTGTATACCTCAAGGTCTCCTTGCTTGTTTACTTTATTCCCTTGTACTCCCAAAGGATCTGCAAAAAAAAAATAAAAATAAAAATAAGGAAATAAGTAAATAAACACAAAATATTTAAGGAACGAACATATTTTTACTAAATATGTAAAAGAATTGGAGGAAGAGACTCACCTTGATTGAATGCAATAATATGAGAGTTACTTAGGATTCCATAAGTTTTCTTGTCCATATGGGTTATATCTCATCCAAGAAGTAGAGGTTCCTTCATCAAAGCCCAGATGCGGAAATGTGAGCCATGTTCCTCAGGAGTCATGTGGCCATTTCCTAATTCGAACATATCTGGATCATTCCATCCACCTGGGCCAGCATACCCTGCGTATTCATTATTTTGATCTGTGATTCCTATTGAATTTTCGGAGGATTTGATTTACACAAGCTTTGTCCTTAATCTCGTTTGATTCTGGGGAACAGACTTTTGGTATTGTAATGTTGAACCTGAACATTTTGCTTTTCAACGGCAGCCTTAAGTTTCCTGGCGTGAAGGCAATGCTTTTCCACGGTGCCTTTGACGTGCCCGGGCTGAGCACGATGCTCCACCACAACTATTAAATCCTGACGAGCCTCAGTTGCTGCCCCAAATGTTTTCTCCCACTACAAGAACGATAAAAACCCAAATGACCAGTACCGGTTTTGGGAGCAAATTAGCCAAACGCAGCAATCCTGCACAGACTTGCACTACACCGTTAGGCAGAGCACTACAGAATGCTATCCCCAAAGAGATCTGGGCTATGTGCGCCTGAAAGAAAAAAAAATGGGGAAGAGAAAAGTTAAGCGTGCAGTAGAAACCCATTTAATAATGGAAAAACGAATAAAAATACTAAACAATATGTTAATAAAACGAACATTCCAGGTTGGTTCTGGAGATGACAGTCCATCCAAATTTGCTCCATTTGGGTAGCATGCATGCTGTCGATAGGGTTTTGTTCCATCGGGGCCACATAGAAGGATTTTTGCTGCCATCTGGGAAGCATATAAGTGTGGGCATGCAAATGGGCGCGTGGATGGATTATGGAAGCGCAGATGTTACTCTTTATTAGCTTTACAGGTGGCTCTAGAATTGGGCGGTGGCGGAAGGACCAGTTGGGTCAAATTGTGTTATTTGTGCTTAATTTTAATTTAAAAATTTAAATTAAATATATATATTTTGCACAATCCATTAACTTTTCACGCAAATATATAATACAACTTGTTATCCTTTGATTCATTAAAATTTCTGGCGCATTAGAGCAACTCTATTCATTAATTGTAGTTTAAAGAAGTAATACTAAATTATGATATATGTACCAAGCGGTAAAGAGAGATTTGCTGTTAAAAGAAGTGCCCCACATAGATTTTTTTTACGCCGCTGTCCTGGATAGAACCGGGGTCACCTGGTGGAAGAGAGGATAGATTTATGTTCTCTCCCCATCTACCTGCTAAACAGAAGAAATAAGACTGGAATATCGACCAAAGTGGATTGGATTGTATCTGTCATCCAGCTATCTATTCTCGGAGCTGAAAATGGAGAACCTAGCTCGCTGGCAACGATTTACAGCAAATATTTTCCCTCCTGACTAGTCCAATTTTATCTGATAACCTGCTGTACATGCGTGCAATAGATTCGTCATATATTCATAGGAAGAACTTTTGCGTTGGAAAAGTCAGGTAAGATGCTTCCATTAAAAGTTTACTGCGATTAAAGCTTTCTTTTGCAATGTTGTGAATCCAGATCTAAAGCAACTAGGTCAATTAATTAATATACTATTATTTCCTTACCAATCAGAGCCAAGATCCCTATTTTCTTTTTTCCCGGGACGTATAGTTATATCTCTTAGTATTAGACTTTCAGCCAGAGATGGACCTAGCTAGCCACACTTCTAATGTATGAACCACAATCTGACTGCCCAACGCACTCCTGCCGATATTGATTTACTAACTAATAGATAGAAGGCCAATTAAATAATTATAGACTAACCCTGAACTATTGGGATCGTTAGCCAGAGGAGTAAGTCATAATTCGTCCACTGAAGAAAACGAAGCGTAGGGTTTGAGCTTTCTTTTAGGCACTATCTTTATTGTCTTTATCTAAAGCAGCACTGAAGCAGAGCCGTAAAATAGTAAATGACCAGAAATTCCGTATTTGACAAGATTCTTAGTTAAAACATAGCCAATTTGCCAACAGAGAGATTGAATGCCACCTATACTCCGAACTTACTCGTTGTATGGACGAACTCAATGTATGTAGGACTTTTGTTGCCTTTCATCATATTTCGGAATAATGCTACAATTAATCCTTCTTCACTGACCCCTTTCTCTTCTTTAGATGCTCAACACATCATGGGTTTATGTGAAGAAACGAATTTTGTGTGCCAGTGTTTTGTTTTGATAGCAATAAAAACAAATATATATATATATATAATAACGCAACGCAAAGTTAGATTTGACTCGCTTTAAAAACAAATTTTGACATTATTCCGGGAATGGAGATGCGGGGTATCGAACCCATTCCCATTCTAATTCAACAGCGA
>LPNX011111120.1:23984-56484 GCA_001517045.1 Pseudotsuga menziesii
TACTCAATTTTTTTTATAATCCTTTCAAGGTCATAGTCAAAATAGATAAAGCACGCAAGCATTTTTGGGACTCTAATTTAATATAATGATAGCATATTGATCTTCATAACTAATAATATTATGTAATAAGACTATAAGATACAAGACTAAGACTAAGACTTCTAAAGGAAAAGGATATTTTCCCATACAAACTCAAATAAGGAGTAGAATCAACATGAGTGTGAACAGAACCATAGAAAGCCTAAAGCACAACATTAAGTTGTAGATGCCAATCTTATCTAGAAGACTTTATAATGCAACTAAATATATATAGCAATGTCTTTTTGTTGGACTTCACTTGGCCATACCCTTATAGATAATAAAGTATACATAATGTTTGGGTGTTTTCATATCTACCCTAGAGCTCTCTCAATAGTGTTTAATGGAACTTTGTATCATTATCTATAATTATAATGCTCAGAAAAATTTTAAATTATATGGCTATGAATGAAGCGTTAAGTTTTGAACTTTAAAAGTTGTACTTTACAATATATAATTTTTTTTTTTCTTTCTAAAAACGTTTGTAATAAGATTGTTTATTTTATTTTCAAAAGAACAAAATTTATAAATTACCGGTTTCTATGAGCACTAGAGTTGCCCTAAACTACTGTAGGTTTATAATTATTAAAGGCATGCTCATAATTATTTATTTAATTATCTCATAAAGAAACTCGTAATGATCCTGAAATGTATCCCTTTTCCATTAGACCTTCAGCAATATTGAATATAAGAACAAGAGAGGTTAAGCCCAGTAAATGACCGTGCTCTCCATCATCATCATCCCGAAGGTGTTTTACAACTATTGTCACTAAGACGTTTTATGTAAACCTAGGGTCCACTCACCAAATTGTTTTAATTTAATTATTTCATATTATTAAAATGTTTTAAATTGATTATTTAAAACTATTTAAAATAAATAAATAAATAAAATTTTGAAAATATTAAACTATTATAATTTGATTAGGAATTACTAAAATGGTTAATTTAATTATTTGAAACAACTTAAATGTTTTTAAGTTGATTATTGAAATTATCATAATATTATTTACATTTAAACTATTTAAATCTTAGACAAGATAATGAGGAGGCTTTCATGCTCATTAACTCAATTGCTTATTTAGTATAAATTAAACTCTTTATAATTAAGATCAATGGTATAATTAAAGATAATTATGGATGGTTAAGTTTCTAGATAAATTAATAACATTAATTGAGATTTCTTAGGAAGTATAATCAATGAATTAAATATTAATAAGAAGAGATTAATGTTAAGATAAGTTATGGTAGATGAGAGTAAAAATTTGTTACAAGATCTAAATGGAAAGCATCGGGTAGGTTAANATCGTAGATGAGAGTAAAAATTTGTTACAAGATCTAAATGGAAAGCATCGGGTAGGTTAACCTCATTATTCGACTATTAAGAAAACTTGGTGAGGAGAAAACACTGANCGAGTAGGTTAACCTCATTATTCGACTATTAAGAAAACTTGGTGAGGAGAAAACACTGAAGGAGATAAACATGTGTTTTGTGTTACCATGGCTAGTATACATGGTTGANGACCATTAAGAAAACTTAGTGAGGAGAAAACACTGAAGGAGATAAACATGTGTTTTGTGTTACCATGGCTAGTATACATGGTTGATCACTTTTTACAACAAGAGANAAAACACTGAAGGAGATAAACATGTGTTTTGTATTACCATGGCTAGTATATATGGTTGATCACTTTTTACAACAAGAGAATCACATCATTTCCAACTTGAATTATGATAAAATTGCCACCTAAAAATGTTTATAGACNATGAATTATGATAAAATTTCCACCTAAAAAATGTTTATAGACAAGAGAATCACAAAACCTTATGTTAAATAAATTGTTTATGACTTTAACGTGTGGAATGTCGATGAACTTGTGGAAGTGTCTTTCACATNGATAATCACAAAACCTTATGTTAAATAAATTGTTTATGACTTTAACGTGTGGAATGTCGATGAGCTTGTGGAAGTGTCTTTCACATCACCAGTGGAGAATTGAATCTCAAAATGAATTATCATACCATAGATAGGATTGGATAGGGGTGGGGATACAAGCCAGTAAACTATTCATACTTTAGTTGATAACAGGTAATATGTATAAAATGACGATGAGTGGTATGATTGGTGTAAGTATACTGAAAATGAAGATGAATATACAAATGAGGGAAGAAAAGACATTGGAGCCAAAATTCATCAACCAAGTCATATGGAGGAGCCGAGGAGAGACAATATGTGTACATTATGTTGGAGAAAGGATATGATGATGTATAGATGAGCCCATGGGGTTAGCATTGTTTAGCATACCATGAAACTAATAAGTTATGGTAGGATGAAGGTTGTAACTTTATTTGGTATGAAAGTAATAATGTAATCAATCTCGAATAAAGGTATAATGAGTGAACCTATACTCGATGAGCATAAACAATACTAAGAGGTAAGACCTAATAAATAGATTAAATAGATGAGAAACAATAAACGTGAAAGACAAGGTGTAGAGAAGAAGTTTTATAAGGAATGCTATGTCTATATAAATAAAAGATTTAGGGTTACTAATATTGAGTGATAAGACATAATATTAACACCCACTCAAAGAGGGTGAAGACATAGGCCCACAAATGTCGGAGTGAATCAAATCTAAAATGCCTTTAGATCTATTATTGCTTTTGAAAAATGATTTCTTAGTGTTCTTACCTAGAGCACATCCTTTGCAAATTCCATCATGTTTTCGAGTTACCTTTGGCATACCTGTGACCATCTTCTGCAAGCCTAGGAGAGCTGTGTAGTGCAGGTGCCCAAACCTTCTATGCCACAACTCACATGGATCAACTGTATGATGTACCAAAGCATGAGTGGAATCTTCAGAAGCCTTGCAAAGACCTCCTTCTCGAACCCCAATATGTACAGCTGAGCTTAGCTCTTCATCCTTTTCCCATAGAAGGAATTTCTTGTCCATGAAGAGGACTTTGTAGCCCTTGTCCTCTAAGCCAACAACAGATAGAAGATTCTTCTTCAAACCAGGAACATATAAGACATCATCAATATGTAGAACCGTACCTGAGTCAAGTTGAAGTGAAGTTGAGCTAACTCCTTCAATCTTGTCAGTAGAGTCATCTCCAAGTTCCACCTGTGTGGTGAACTTCTTCTTTCTATAATTGGTGAGAGATCCACGGTTACTTGTCATATGCCTGGAGGCACCACTATCCACCAACCAAGAGGTAGCATTGTCTGTGATGGATCCAGAGAGAGCATAAATCAGGTAGTACTCTCTTCTAGGTTCTTCTTCTTTGTTAGCCTTGGTTTTCTTCTTCTTCTTCTTCTGCTTCTGCAGCAAAGGCTTGAAATCTTCTTTTGGATTTCTTCTTGGTTTACCTGCAATCCCTGGAAAAGTGTCCAAATTTGTGGCAATTATAGCATTCCACTTTTGAAACATCAGAGAACTTACCTTGGGATTTCTTTCCCTTCTTTTGCCGAGGGGAGGGCTTCTTGAACTTCTTTGTCTTTGTTGCAAGTGCAAGGTTACCTTCCTTGGTTACCTTGCATGAAGTGCTTCCCTCTTCTTCTATGCAATCATGCCAAAGTCTTTCGAATGTTGGTTGATTCTCATGTCCACTGACAGATGCCATGAATGTTTTCCAAGAGGTTGGGAGACCATCAACCAAAGTCTGCACAAGGTCATCATCATCAACAACAATACCGATAGCAATAAGTTGATCTCTTACATGTGCAATCTTCGTGAAGAAGGAACCTAACCCTTCATCCTTGTTCAGCTTCAAAGTTCATAGCCTTTTCTTCAAGACTCTCTTTTGACTGGGAGCCTTCTTCTCATACAAGTTGGCCAAGGAGTCAAAGCATTCTTTGGCAGTCTTTAATGTTGTGATGTTGGGCATCACACTTTCTTTGACAGAATCATAAATGATCCTTCTAGCCTTAGCCTGCTTCTTCTTGTAAGCAAGTCTACCAGCATTAGAGGTTGGCTCTTCACTGGTGTTACCGACTAGGCTGCACCTAGTTGGACTTTCAGTGAGCCGCCAATGATGAACAAGATACTTGTTCATATTCAGAGTTCAGAAGTCCTTTCAGGCCTTCATGGCCGTCTTTTTTGTAATACATGTTCATATCCCCTTGGGGAAAATTGTAAAAAAATGTCCTAGCATTTATTTTTTTATAAAAGGCTCGGCTTCATGGACTTAAGCATCAAGCCGATTAGTCCAGAGTGTTTTTTTTCCTTGGTTATTATTGGTTGTTGAACAAATGACTAATAATTTTTGAGTTTTTCACTCACACCAAAGTTGGGGTAGTCATCTTGTTGTTTCGGCCTAGGGAGGTTATTAGATCCTTCGTGTCGGTGTTTTTCACCATGCTAGGCATTCAAATTGAGTCGTATGGACATGTACTAGGTCCCCCTAGAGTTTTGTCAATTTCCGCAAAAAATAAATTTTCCCGTTTTTTAAGCCATTTTTTAATGGTTTAATTAGAAAACTTCAGATTGTAATAAAAGTCAGATACGTAGTCCGTTTCTGACGTGGGGACACTCGTTGTCACACTCAGAGTATCCACTTTACCCAATGGACCACTTTCTACATTAGTCGGGCAGCCAAAACACCCCGTGAGGCATTATTTGGGCTAAAAATGCATCAAAATGGCATTTTAATGCTATGTTTGGACAAATTGGCACTATAGTCAAAGGTTGAAAAGTCAATTCATTATTAAAATATTTGTGGATGGGTGACTTGGGTTAGTGGTCCCCTTGGTTACGTTTCCTCTCATGAGGTGGGTGTCACTTTGTTGGTTTGAACTAAGGAGTAACGGATATATTATATTTCAAATGTCAAGCCATCGCTCCCATAATTAGCGTGAAGGATGGTCCACGCTTGAGGTTTGGCGTGTAGTGTGTTTGGTTAGGAAATGATGTGGCAGGAGGGACCCATCTCATATCACCTCCTTCTTCATTTCCACGTCATTTAAAGCTTGGAGATTATCATGAGCTAGCAAGTGACCAAAGGATGTGACGCTAACTCTTTTGGAGGGGCTCACGCGTGAGTGTTTGTTGAGGGAGTGGACCCCTTTTGGCATCCACGTCACTAAAGCTTGGGGATGATCCATGAGTTTTATCATACATCAATGTTCTAGATCCCAACGAGTCTTTTATGGTGACGTCAACAATATATTGGAGCTCACGTCATAATATAGCTGTACATCCGTGTGAGAGATGAGGCTTGCGATTTGGAGTTGATTTTGCTTGGTGGAATGAGGTGGCACCCCTTCAATACCAACTATTCAGTTAACTAAGAATCTCCCCACCGATTCTTCTGATTGATGCAGTTTAACTCAACTTCATTTAGTTGAACTCTTACTTCTTCTGCCAGTGTTGGTGGTGCTCCCCTGGGCTTGTATTTGCTATAAATAAAGCTTTGCTCTCCTCATTCAAACTAGTTGGAATTATATTGGGAAGAGAGCTATTGTAATCATTGTTTATCTGAGAAATAAAAGAGACTTTGGAGGTCTATTTGTGTGGTGCTTTGTTGAGTGGCTGTACTATCATTGTGCTTTTTGGGGATAATATGTGTTGGATCCATCTTGCTTTCCAAATTCCAAATCTAGCTTGCTTGAAGGACTGGTATCAGTTTTGTGAGGTAAATTAAGCTGTTTGTTTACTGCTTCAATTTATTTAGTATGAATGCTTACAGATGCAAATCGAATATTTCATTTGTTAATGAACATTTTCACATTGATTTCTAAGCATATATGCTGCTGGATTTGACCATTGGTTGTTGAGTTGTGTGAAGTACAAGTTATCTTAGCTGGAGATCGAGAAGATCTTGTTTGATATTCCTCATTTCTAACACTTTTGTTTGTAGATAAAGTCCCTCGGTGCCCCACAATCAAGCGCCTCAAAGATCTTCTTGTTCTCTAAACCTCTCTCCCTCTCCTTCTCAAGTATTATTTAAAATTTTACCTTGTCCTTTATTTGAAAAAGTAGTTACAGATCTGAAGTTAAAGGTTCATCTTCATACATAGATCGTAATTACTTTTCATTTTTAGATCTTGCTAAAGTTTAAAGGAATCATCATTTCTTAGTTCAGATCTAGGGTTTAAGCTATCTTATTTCAAGCCATTATTAGCAGAAAAGCTAAAAGCTTGTTTTTTTTAAAGGATAGTAGTTGGCTTAATTCATTATTCGTCAAGTTAGTACCTTGATTTATTTTCTCTCCTTAAGAAGCAAATAAAGACCATAAGAAAGTAGCCTTCTAGCTCACTTTCTCAGTCATTTTTACCTAGTTTTTTCATTATGTTGTTACTTATAAATTTTTTGGCAAAATTTGGAAGTTTTTCCAAATGGACACATTCCACTAATATTTGTTGGCTGTCTTTTGCAGGTTTGCGATAAAAGAGAGGGAAACTCTGGCAAATTTTCACAAAAATCAACAAAAAAGAAGACAAACGGAGCTCCCCCTTGCATAAAATGATTTTTTAATAAGCTGTAAGCCTTTGGATCCCAATTTGAGGACCAAAGTGCACTTTCTTTCGCAGCATTGTAACTGATTAATAAAAGCAAGTTTGAGTAGGCTCGTTAGAGCCCGGTCCCCATCCCCCCTAAGGGGATTTGTGTCGGTGTCCTTTTTTTGTCTTATGTATGTGCTGTTAGTGTAGGTTGTTTTTCTTTATCATTTCATGCTTTGTTTAAGTTTTGCAAAAGTAATATGAATACTTAACCCACTCCGCTATACAGAAGTACCATAAGGGAAAAGATTTGAGCAGTGTAGTAATTAAAAAACAATTTGGTTCTGCATTGCTAAGTTAAAATAAACCCCCTCGCTTTCCCGAGTACAGGTTCGTGGATAAGGGCTTGCCTGAGTACTGAATCTGGAAAGAGACTCCCAGGTTTTTACCTTTTTTTAAATCAGAAAACTTGTTCTAAAACTTTTAAAAAATTACCAAAGACTCCTTCCCTGTATGCTCTACACCGTTGCAGCTTGTCTGATCAGTTGGTTGTATCAAAAGGGGATATGAGTTACTAGATCTAATAGGAAAATCCACACAAGTGATTTTCTCGAGAACTTGGGAGGTTGCAAAGGGTAATCATTACAGAGTCAAGGGGCTACTCTAAGCAGGTTCATCCTCGCCCCGTTGGACACTTGGTATTACTGCTTTAGCACTCGGTTCGAAGGGATTTGACTTGTTGGTCCAAACCCACAATTTACCCATTCTTTAATCAATTCATTTAATAATCTAAAATTTACCAACAGAGACACTGCAATACTTTCACTAAGACTACACTAGCAACCCACATTTGCAAGCACTCCTTTCATCTTGGCACTGGTCTTTTATGTTCTTTTTGCGTAAGTCAATCTTGCAATGTGTCATTGAATATTGTGTATCTAATTTGAGAGGTGTTGTTAAGGTTAATCTTGTTTGCAGTAATTGGTATTTTTAAAAATTTCATCCATTCCATATTAAAACTCCTAGAACTAATATTTCTCTCTTAGAGTAAACACCCTAGATTTTACTTTTCATTAGGGTCCACCCCCCTTGGCTTCGCTAAGAGTTGGCCTAGACGGAGGAGCTGAGTATCATGTGACAGCACTTGGCTCGAGCTTGCCCCTAAGGTCGGACCCAGTGGCTTGAAGATTTCTGCCATGTTGCCCGAGGTGCAAATTAGGCGACAACAACTGGCATTAAACACAATGTCATCCAGGTCATTTTCTTCTAGAATAGCTGTAAGCCTAGCTTTCTAGGAGTTGTAGTTAGCTGAACCTTGTAGCTTCTCTTCCGGTCTGAAGATATTGACGACCATCTTTGTCACTTAGTCAAATGTTAAGTCTGCAAAATATCCCAAGGTCTAGGAAGACAACAACAATTTCTTCTTACTAGGTCTTCACATGCTAAGCTTTGATACCATGTTGAATTTTTAGCATTAGCATGAATACTTTTAAAATTTGTAGACTAACATAAACAAATGACAAGTGCAGTAAACAACATGAATACATCAACACATTGAACACATGATTTTTCACTGGGGAAACATTTAAAGGACAAAACCCCCCAAAGCATTAGTAATTCATCTCGTAAATGAGATGACTGAGTTTTTCCAAGAAATTCTACAAACTCTAACTGGGTTTAAATCACAAATCCACAATTACATAGAAAATGCCAAATTTGGCTTTTTAACAAATTAGGGCTTTTTGCCCTAAAATTTCTCTCCTGCCTAGAGAGATCAAACTGCCCAAAAATATTCTGTGGCTGCCTAGATTTGTTTTCTCTCTCCTGCCCTGTCAGCTGCCTTGTCTGTACTTGATGTCCGTACTTGCCCTGCTGCCCGATTTCTGTTTTGCTGCCTGAAAGGGCAGATCTGTCGAGCTGCCCAAAGGTCTCCTGGGCAGCTTTACTACTGCCTGAACCTTGTTGGGTTCCTTTGTTGCTGGCCCGTGAGTTGGCAGCCTGCCCAGAGTAGCTCCGGGCCTGTTTTGCTGCTGGCCCGAGGCCCTAGCAAACTTCCCGAGGTTGCTGTAGCAACTTGTGGGCACTTGCAAGCTGCCCAGAGCTTGCTGTAGCAGCCCGGGAGCACAAGCAGGCTGCCCTGAGCTTGCTGCAGCAGCTCGGAGGCAGCTAAAAGGCTGCCTGTGAAGAGGGGCACCCTACCCGAGAGAGGAAAAGCCTTGCCGAAACTTGTCTGGGAGAAGAGGGAGTTGTCGAGAGAGATGAAGTGCTGTCGGAGGAGTGACGTAGCTACTGGTGAAGATGGGGTAAAAACCCTAAGGCTGAAAATGCAGTTGTAAATGAAAACCCTAGGTTAGGGTTTCTCAAAACAAGTGTGGATTCCCTAGCTAGACTCATCCATGCTAGGGCATAACCACGAATTAGACTTCCTTCTTTTGTACCAGCAAAATCTTCTTCTTGGAGTAGTTGTACCTGTGAGAGCAAGTGTGTGTAATAATGAAATGGATTGATCTTCTTTTATATCTTTTGAGTCACCTGTAAGTGGACCAAAATTAGAAAGATCAAAATATTAATATTTTTTTCTTTTCTAATTTTGACTTTTGCCTTTAGTGGTCCTAAAGGTCTTTTTGTATTTTCACTTTGACCCCTTAGTGGTACTAAGGTCCTTATGTATTTTTGACTTTTACTTTAGCCTTCTTCAAGTGCCCTGTGGTCAATGCAAGTGGTCAAGGTGGTCTTTCATCCCCACTCAAAGGACATCATCATAAACAGAGAGAATTACTAATGCTTTTATCTCACACTCTGTGTGACACTAAGATCAGGTACTAAGGTGTCTTAACCAAGGGTAGCTAAGCCTTGGAGAAGATTGAAAAGCCCACTGATCGAGGGTCAGAGTGTCACACATGCCTAGACCTTGTCTAGGGCTTATAGTGTCTTCCTGGTAACAAACCATGTGCCTCAGCCATAGGCTGCATAATTTGACACTAGGTCAAATACTTGGTAACATACCAAGCGTCTCCATTCTCCCGGAGAATGGCCCT
The DNA here is from genome assembly GCA_001517045.1 of Pseudotsuga menziesii. Classification (NCBI taxonomy): domain Eukaryota; kingdom Viridiplantae; phylum Streptophyta; class Pinopsida; order Pinales; family Pinaceae; genus Pseudotsuga; species Pseudotsuga menziesii. The sequence goes on from LPNX011111120.1 coordinate 33,540, forward strand.
CAACCTCGGGCTAAGTCCCTAGTCTCGGACTAGGTAAATTCTTGGTAATTGTCCAGGTGCCTCCATTCCAAAGAATGGCCACTCAGCTCTAGGCCAAGTCCCCGGTGTTAGACTGGTTCCACATCTTGGTCCCAGACCAGATGTCATCAATCAACAGAATGATCACTCAACTCAAGGTTGGGTTCTCTAGTGTTGGATTGGTTCCATATCATGGTCTCGGACCAGATATCCCCATTCAATAGAATGGTCACTCAACTTTAGGTTGAGTCCACACCTTGGTCCCGGACCAGGTGGCTTTTGATGCTGCTTAGAAAAATCAACAATGTTTTGCTACCAAATGCCACAGAGACTTCATTTGAAACCTCAAACCCTAATCGTTTGACCTACAAAATGCTATATTCAATCATGACTTTAGATGATCTTCATTGGTAATGTTTAATGTGCTTGTGGTTCAACTGTAAAGATGGTGCCATGTTAGGTCAGCCATGAAGGTTCACTTTCCTAGAGACATGATTAAGCCATTGGATCAATGCAAATTCTAATGATTTTGACAGAAAGTGCCCTCTATCATGGCACCTCAGTCGAAAGCATTTATGTTTAGTAGTTTCTTGATTCTCTTGGATGTGAATGGATTATTTGTTGGGATCCTTCCAGGCTCTAAGAGGAGAAAAGGATGCTCATTGGGCCTCTAGTAGCAACATGTGTTTGTCCAATTGAGAAGAGACAAAGCTTCTTTTAGATCCTGAAACTTCTCCATTGAATTAATGGAAGAGTGGCCATTTCAAGAGTCTGCCCAGGAATTGGTCTATTCTTCTTTAATCTCTCAAAAACATTGATTTTAAATCAAGCAAAAACATTTGACCAAGCTATTTGACATTGGGGATCCATCGGGGAATTGCCTTAAGTTTAAAATGGTTTTCAGAGTAGTACTTGTCAAGTATTTGTCTACAAGAATTTTGATCTGGAATGCTTTAGGTTTAGATAGCAATCTATAGACTAATTTGGCTGTTAGGGCCTTGTTTATAATATCCAACTATTTTAATCCTAGTCCTCTTGCCCCTCTTTGTGACGATAACTTCTCTCTAGGACATAAGGTGCCATTTCCTATCATCTTTGTAATATATTCTTAAAAGCTCTCTAAAGATGCTTTCAATCTTGGTAATAACAATTTTTGGGGATAAGAGGACAATTCTAAGGAATATTTGAATAACTATTAAAATGGATAAGATGCATACCAATTTTGTGGCCATAGATATATATTTGTTTGCTCAAGATTCTATCTTGTTTTTTGATCTTATCTATTGTGCTGCGCTAATTGATTTTTCTAGTCAGATGCAGTGAGTGGGTATCCCACTTATTTAGAGGGAGATTCTTATCTCTTAAAGGCAAGGGTTTTAATCACTTTTTGATGGAATCTAGCCCTATGCTTAATAAAGCAGACTTTGAACTTTTCAGGGTTGATTTCTGGACCTATCCCTGCTTCAAACACCTTTAGTATTTTCTCGAATGCTTTTGATTCTTTGATGCTGCCAGCCCCCATTAGTAAGGTACAATCTACTATTGATGTTTCTCTAGGCTGCAACATCGGGCAGACACTCTCCCATTATCCCAACTCATATGGTGTGGGGAAATTGGCCCTAGGGTGCTATCACACTTCTCCCATTATCCCGAGTCATATGGTGTGGGGAGATTGACCCCAAGGCGCTATCACATTTCCTGCTTCGATATGGCGTGATCTACTCTATATTGGTGTGAGTTGATTGGTTTATTTGATAGGGGATTTAATCCCCTTGTGGAATATACAAAGTCTAATCTAATGTTGAATTTGACATACGCTCTAAGAAGTGTGTAGGACTTCTTAGTGTGGGTCAAATCAACATTAGAACTCTATGCATGAATAGATGTGCATGTGAGGAGATGATCTTCAACAAGGACAACTTTTCTATGATGAAGAAATAACCAAAAAGACAAGTCACCATTGAAGAAGTCCTAGATAGCATTGAAGAAGCTCCGAAGAAGATTGAAGGAAAGAAGACAAGTTGGACCTAGAAGGAAGAACAAGTCAGCTCAAGTAGGAAGACAAGTCAGCTCCGCTAGTGAAATTCAAATGAATTGAAGAATATAAATAAACTGCTCACACACTTCATTTTCATTATCATCACATCTTCTCTTCTTTTCTCCACTTGTGTGCACTTTCCAATGAAGGTCTAGCAAAGGCAAGAAGCAAATAATTTTGGGTTCCCATCATCTCCTAGTGGTTTTCTATCTCTCCCTAGAGGTTTGCTATGGTTTCCTCATGAATGGTAATGTACTTGAATTGGACTGATTTCTTCTAAGAAAAGTTGACTGGGTTTTCTCCCTTATCGGGTTTCCTAGGGTAAAGTTCTTGTGTATATGGTGCATGGCTATATTTCTATGATCTTTTGTTTCTGTTGCAATTTAAGTTGAAAGTTTTTAGTGTGAAATTATTCAATGAAAACCGTGGGATTAAATGAATGCTTGAAATCATTAGGAAATAATTGTCAAGATCTGGAAATAGATAAATATTCAACATCTGCAAATTTTGAGTGGGATAATAATGGAAATTTTGAGGTCTTGACACCCTTAATCAAACCTTCATTTGTGTCCTTATCCGAAGTTCTACCAAGGGATTCCATTAGAATGGTGAAAAGGAATAGGGAGAGAGGACAACCTTTCTTGAGGCCCCCTGAAGGCCTTGAATAACTCAGAGGGATCCCCATTGATGAGAACAACAAAGGCAACAGAAGAGAAGCAAGGATATACACAATCAATCCATTGGGCCTAGAAACCAATTTTAATCAAAACTTCTTGAAGAAAGTCCCATCTAATCTTGCTGTAGGCTTTTGTTGGATCAAGCTTGGGAACATTCCATTCTCCTTCCTTGTCTCAAGAGAGTGAATGACTTCTATCACAAGGCAATTAGAGATTTGGTGTCTTGACAAATCTCCTTGTTCATCTGAAATTAGTATCTACAATTGAGGCTTAAATATCAAAACAATAATCTTAATAATAATCTTACATGCAATTGCATAAGGATATTGGTCTAAAGCTATCAAAATTCAGAGCTTTCTCCTTTTGGGAGATTTTATAGAAAATTCGCATATAAGGCTTTTAGCATAGCTCTTGATTTCTTGGATTCTTCAACTTGTTCTAGGAGGTCTTTTTGAATGATCTCCCATACCATCCGAAAAATTTCGATATGGAATCCATCAAGGTCAGGTACTTTCCTTTTTATCATCAAGAAAACAATATAACGAAGCTCAAGCTCTTGAATGGGCTTAAGCAGGTTGTCATTGGCCTCCTTGGAAACTATGGTTAGGATAGGATTGAGAATTAGGTCTTTTTTGCTTCAAATTTGTCTCCATGGCTTAAAGGAGTTTTTTGAAGTAATTTACTGCTTCCACACAGATTATTATGCTCTTCCATTTCATTAGATCTGCATTGCTTACTGTCATTTTAGAGACATGTTTAATTGATCTTTGACTAAGGCAGGCTTTATAAAAGAATATAAAGTTATGCCACCCTACTTGAAGCCATTGAACTCTAGATTTCTGACACCGGAAAATCTCCCATTTTCTAGTTCTCCTCCAACTTGCCTATGAGTTGAGCTTCCTTATTTAGGAAAATAAGTGATATGATATCTATTTTGAGAGATGTTTGTGTGGTTTGCATTCCCAGCTCGAAGGATTCCTTCTCTTTAAAAGTACTAGCAAAGTCCTTAAATGCAAGACTTATATCCCACACGCTTCACCAACATTAATCCTGTGTGGAAATAATTTATGTTCCCTGTAAACTCAGCTCAGAATTAATTACAAGGCCTTTGTCCTGCCTTAGTTGTAACCTGCACACAAGAAACGAGTTCTTGTCTTCTAGGCTTGAGTTTTTTTGTGTTTAATATACTCTGTGATCAGGTGTCAACTGAGACACACTCCTCCATATGTGCAAAAATCCCTCACAGATTCAATCCAATTGCTAAATCCTCCATTCACATTTGTCCTTGAAAAGAAGGCTCATTCAACTGATACAAATATGAAGTATAACTGTATAAGGTTAAATTGAGTGAATATAATGCATGCTAAGTCCTAATTGTGTAAGAATTGTTAAAGAATTGTAACTATGGAAGATATTCTATTTTGTACTTTTATTGTTGTTCCTCCTTTCAGAGATGTTGTTCCTCCGATCGGGGATGTCATTGATGTGATTGGTCATGTAAACTATTGAGGTAAAACCTCCGTTGTAAGTTGGGTCAATAGTACCCACAAAAGTATTATTAAAATGTTGTTTTGAGTCTCCCAAGGCAAGTCGGCCCTGATTGAGAAGATAAGTCGGCCCTGTTGGATTATTAGGCATCTTAACTAATTAGTATAAATAGTTGAGGCGCCCTCCCTCATTTGGACACACTCACCACTCAAGCAAGTTCGCTAGAGAGAGAAGGAGCAGTTCATCTGAGAGGGAGGAAGCAGTTAGTTAGTCTTATTTCTGGGGTTTTACACTGTACTTGGTTGAAGTCTATATCGAGGAAGTTTTTGCTGGGTTTTCTCCCTCACGAGGGTTTCTCAGGATAAATATTTGTGTTCTCCTTTGTTCGGTTGTGCTTGTCATTATTTCAGTGATCCTTTTGTTTTGGCATACGAACTCTTAAAATCTTAACAAGAATGGTGGTAGCTTAGCAGTGCTAGGCTTCTCCAATTGTGTAGGTATGCAAACGCCACAAAACTAAAGTATAACCCGTCATACAAACATGCTTTGGGAAATGTACAGGCATGTATATCTATCCACCATCAGAGGACTGTCAGCACTGTCCTTAATGACCTCTTGATTGGAACATACAGTGGTGATTTAAATATTCTCTAGCTCTGAATTGTGGAATCCAAATAACAACACTATCCAAAACAAAGTTTTATACACCCCTTTACTTCACAATACTCCAACAGCAAGGGATATATATATCTGTGCATGTGTGTGTCAAATTCAGCTCCACACAGGATTTATAGTGCCTTCAAGCTCTACGCACAGGCTGTAGGCTTCACTACCATTAAAAGGAGAATGTTCAAGCATCAAAAGAATGCCAGTCCAACAACCATTATACTAAATGACTCCAACATATGTACTCCAGTCCAACAACTATTATACTAAATGACTCCAACATATGTACTTAAATTCTTTGCCTACTGGTGCCTCCATGTGGATCTGCTTTCAATGGTTTACTTTATGTAACGTGATACTGATGCTAGAATCAATTTTCATTTCTTTGGACTGAAATCCTCTTATGATTTAGCCAGCTGGTGAGTACAATGCAGAGAGGCATGGCAAGTGATGGGTTGATTTAAACATTCACCTAACATCTCTTTTTATTACCATTCTTTGACTCCCCTTTAAATTAATTTAATTATCTCTTATACAATCCATGTCACTCTTTTCATATAAGCCAATTTTTATACGGGATAACAAAGCATAAGACAAACCATTAATTAGTGGGGTGCATGCCTTTACATTGATTTAAGGAAAAAAAGAGTTTTTTTCCAACTGCATCTTCAATGGATATGTTAATTGCTCGCTGTAGAGTTCAACGTACAGCTAAGGGAAGAAGGTATGGTAATCAAGGCTATGTATGGCCCAACAATGATGCATACAGCTTGTTTGGGGTGTTGTATGGCCTCAGGAAACAATGAATTGCTGAGTACAGACTCAAAGACCTGTTGGAGGGTGCATAGGGCTTCAATGCACACACATTTACTACATACTGCCTGTCTGGATGCCACTGGCCTCAATAATCACAAAATTGCTCTTCTTCAGGGGTGGAAATAGAAGTTTGGATTCTGAATCTGCTAGTGCTTGTTTTAGCTTTGGTGGCGATTTAGGGCTCTTCACTAGTATTTGTGGAATTTCTTACATCAAAGAAGGAGATTGCTTTCTATCTATACCATTTTTATCCTAATCTAAAACCTCAAATTGATTCTTTTGAATAACGCCAGTTGGTTTCCATACCTTTTTGGGTCTGTTAGGAATTTGAGGATCTGATCTTCTCTCTTCCCCTTTCTGTGATTTGCAGTCCTTGTCTTCTGCTCGGTTCTTTGGCAGCTTGTGAGGGCATCTTTTCTCGATATGATTGTATTCATTCGCGACAATTCCTGAGCCAAATTGTAGTTCCACTTATCATACTCTATTTGGATGGACCTTATGATTGTACATGGTTTCTCATGTTTGTAGATTTTTTCATTTATTTTAACTCTTTCAATACCATTCTTTTAATTGTATTTCCTCCATGTTTACTTATTGCAGTGAGATGAAAGGATAAATTCTATATTGCACATTCTCTTTGTAGCTTTCTTCTGCAGTGCACATAATCCACATGAGAATGTAACCCCCACAATCCATTCCATGTGGGCTTGCATTTTGTGTCCATGTGGGAATGTAACTCCCACTCTCATGCTATTTTATCTTTTTGTGCATATAAATCCTTAGAAGTGAGAAATGTGGAGTGTCAAAAGAGGCATGGATGTCTTCTATAAAAGCCTTTGCATCACCACTTGTAACTACAACATTTCTAGTCTTGCATGAAGTCCATATTGTGCAAGTTTTTCATTCTCAATTTCAAGTAAGTCCATTTTATTGTTTGTGTATTCTGACTTGGTAACCAAGCACAACTTCCCAACTGGGTGATAGGAATTACATAATATGATATGAAGGTTATACACTGATACAGATCACTCACAAAAAAGTAAATGTTTAAAATATATGTACACTACTCCTTTTTCCCCACTCGGAACAATTGAACTCATGATTTAGATCTACGATTACACATTACTAAAAGGACAGTATGACCTATCACAATCATATTAACAACAAAATAAAATCCCAACACGAGATGAACTTGACCAAACAGAAAGAGACATCGAACTTCAAGAGAAAGAGATCATACCTCGTCAATTACACCCATCCAGCTTTTATTTCAGCCAATGATTAATGTAAGCTTCATTAGTAATATAAAATTATAAATTGCATAACTATAAACAAACCTCCCAAATTATTGCAGAACAATCTTTGATGCAAAAGCCAAGTACTTGCCATTGTTTAGAAACTCTGTAGAAACCACACTTCATTTCTATGTGACTCCAGTACCTGAAACAACAAATGAGTGATTTTAAAAGCATACTAAAATCAGAGTTCAAAGTTGACAAGCTTACTCACATGGTGATATAACTGTAAGCAGACTTGTTTGATAATTATCTACATCAGTAAACTCTTTTTAGCTGAAAACGAAAGACAACATAGATGCAACCTAGCTATTCTTCAAACATAGAATTCCATATGCCACAAACAAAATATTCTCTAATCTCAGAAAAGATTTCAAATTTGAGCTTTAAAGTCCATTTTGTCTATTTCCATATTGCCAAAAACAAAATATTCTCTAATCTCAGAAAGGATTTCAAATTTGAGCTTTAAAGCCCATTTTGTCTATTTCCATATGCCACAAACAAAATATTCTATAATCTGAGAAAGAACTTGAAATTTGGGCTTTAAATCCCATTTTGTCTAACATACTTGCAAATATAGAACCAAATAAACTGTCTTTTAAGCTAATATTTTTTTGAGATGCATTCACATTAGGGCAATCAAAACTACTCGTAAAATATCTTCCCAACAAAGAATAATACCACACTAAATAACGTTTAAATAGTTGTCGATACAAGTACATTGCAATGTAATGTATTGTAGACTGCCACGCTACATAATCAATAGGAGAGTGTTTAAAGAGCTGTTAAAACTTAATACAAGTACATTGCAATGTAATGTATTTAGACTGCCACACTACATAATCAATAGGAGAGTTTGCAAAATCAAATAGAGCAGTCCCAAAGCTAATACGAGGAGATTGAAAAAGTTGAAGCCATAAGAAACGGGGCATTTATGGCCCCAAGGGTTAGCTGAAGTTGTCATGAGACAGATGTGACATCTCTCCTCCCACAGTTGTGGAGGTCACAAGTTTGATTCTCTTGATCCTCTTGGGGTTAGGCCCCAGAATCAGGGGCCCACAGTTTACCCCCTTTACCATCCATGAATCATGGGGAAGTACTCAGAGGGTATTCCATGAGATTGTTGCTTGGAAAAACAAAACGGGGCATCTATGGGCACACTATGGGATTCATGAATCAAAAAACATATTCACAAAACAACAAAGAGAATGTCCTTTACAACTAGGCCAACAAATGTTTCAGTTACACTTACCAAGGCTTTGTGAACACAGAACACTGTATATATGTGACAAACAACCTAATCTAAATCGTATTCTTGGCCAATGACAAACCTTATGACTGATATCTCTCAAACATAAACGTTCAGCTTATCATGTACTTATTTATTATAGGCAACAGAACATTGAAGCATTGCTAGTACATTAACAAGATAAAAGGAATTGTTTCATGCTCAAGTTCAATGTGGCTTGCAAAAGAAACATGGGAGCAGACGGTAGTGGAGGTGGCATTTACATAGACCCAAGCCTCACGCAATGTCCCTACGGGATGAGGTGTTGTAATCAGTGCCAGTGGATTTACATTGGGTACCATCCACTAAATGCAGGGAAGTGCCAAGGGATTCCTGTGAGGTTTTCTTTGGTAAAAAAATCACATGTCATGTTAGTAAATAAGGCTTAAGACAATTTTAATTAGTTTAAGTTATGTCTTAATAAAACGTTAGGTTGTTGTCTAACTTGTGTCTCTCCTAAGACATTACTTGTAGGTATATTAAAGTTACCTACCTGTTTCTATAAATAATGTATATTTAATGTGGATCATTAACATTAATAATCCAAATACGACCCTCTTAACATTAGTACACCTAACAACACTTTATTTAAGTTAAATGCTCCTAAATATTACCCTACAACACCTCTACTTAACACAAAATATTGTTTTTGTTTTGTTTTGACCATGTTAGATTTCTGAGTTAAGTGGTTACACCTTGTCTAGGGATGCTTCAAGAAATTTTGGGTACATGGTGTATGTTTAGCCCCAATATGGTCTGATATGGATTGCAACATGAGAGATGGTCTACGATGGATATGCATAGTTGAGATAGCTTGCTTAGTAGATGCTTGACCTCAGGTTGGTGTTGGTTTGTTTTTCTCCCTTAGGCATTAAAGTTCTCTTGCTTGATAGTGGACATGACTTATGATGAACAAATGGAGGAACCAATTGCTTGGAGAGTGCCCTACTTGGGATCAAGAGCTTTTTGCTTAATTTAGGAATGCTTCTAGCCTATGATGGAATGAGCTAATTTGGATTCATGTTCGGAGGATTGGAGATGGAGCGAGGATGCCTAGGGCTTATAGACAAATGTTCTTGCAGGGGTAGCTGAACTAGTGAAATACATTGCTTAGGAGGATCAACAAAGTCCATGGAAGCTTGTTACAAAGGCATGTGGACTTATCTTGGAGCCCTTATTGTGTACGACATCACCTTGGAGCATGACACCTGTACTTTAGAGTGGACGTCTCACTTGTGTTGGCCTACAAGGCTCCTATAGGTTGGTTGTAAGGGCTTGTGACCACATAGTATTTCTGGCTTACCTTACCTCTCAAATAAAATAGGATAGAGTCCTTCCACACCATATTCATTCTTATTCACTCGTGTAGAGGTTGATTTTATTGCTGTTATACTGCTATAAAAGTCCATTTTCAGATCTGGTGATTGGCTGTTAAGTTGCCCTAAAAGGGGCTGGAACTTGTCTCATTGTTTGGTATCCTTTCTCCTTGAATTGTCGTGAAGTTTGGGGCTTCTAGAGGTGAATTATTGTGATCTTCCTGCTGTTGTTTCATATTTTAATTTACAGCAGTCCTAAGGCTGAAAATTCTAGGGCTAAGATCCAAGAACCTCTAGGATTAGAGGTGGATTGTCAGATTAAAAGTCAAAGATAGCAGAATTTCCAACAGACCACCCCTTAATTCAAAAGCTCAATTCAAACATTTTGCTGACAAGATTAATAAAAAAAATGTTTATAAGAACTTGATAATGACTTTCAAAACACTGACAGTTATCTGCTCTCCTCTGTAGATCTAGAATACTTGTAGGTGCTCCATCAGATTGTTGTAACCTTTGTAAAGGTAGATTTCCTAAATTCTTCTAAACGACCGACCATGACAAGCATATCTTCCTATCTTTCCCTTGATTTGAAGACCTAGCAGCTCAGATTAAGTAATCACCATCAATTTTGTCACCTTGAGTGCATCTTCCTTCTCAATAGTATTGTCATTTTTTGTCACAGTTGATGTCATTTTCAACCTCCTTGTCAATAGTATTATCATTTTTTATGTCATTTTCAACCTCCTTGTCAATAGTATTATCATTTTTTGTCAGTCGGTGTCATCCTCAACCTCCTTGTCGATAGTATCATCAATAACATGGTGTTCCAACTTCCACCTCGCCTTTTTCTTTTCTTTTGTTCTTACTTCCCTTAAATAAAACAGTACGGAGGTAAACTAGAAATGTTTCTTAACAAATATTCTGGAATAGGTTTCTGTGCTCAAGCTTTGGGACCAGAGTATGCAATTTATTATTTAAATGTTTCTTTTGTTTCCCGTGGATGCAAGTTTTTTTATTTGGCTATATACACATCAAAGTTCTCATTTTTGTGACCAAAACTAATATCTGTGTTTGTATATCCACTAGAACACAACAAATAACATGTAATTTAAAAAAATATCACCTCCATTTGATCTGCCATATGCTTTTATGGGAATCATTTCGTGCCATAGCTTTTGCAAAGAAAATATTGCTACAAAAATGGGCAAAACTGACTGTTGGAATTATCTACTGGTCGTATTTGTTCTGTTGGTGACTTGGATGACCTTTAAATAGTATTTTCAGATATTTCTGTAATGTTTTCTAGGTTAAATTGTTGCGTATGTTGCCTGTTGAAGTCAAATATTTCTGAGCCTTTCATATTTTAACTTGATTTTCAACTGTCACTGTGTCTGAAATGGATTACAATTTACTATTGTACGCCACATAAAATATGACAAAACTTATCCCATTAAGGCTCTATTGTTTGTCCATTCCGTACATGTTTTAAATAAATTCAAGGTCGGGTATGTCTGCATAAATTTTGCGTCCCATTCTTCTGTGTGCTTTGAATATTTATGGTGGCGTTGTTTGAACTTTGATCTTCTTGCAATCATCTTTTGCGTGCAATATCTATGGCACACCATCTGCATGGGTTTATCATTCATCTGTGTTGTATGGACACATTATGTTTTTTTCTTGTGTATGGTTGTTCGGGATTAGGGTCTACATTGAGAGTCGAGACACGTTCCTCTGTGTTTGCTGGGTGCATGCTGTGTTTGCTTGTCTATATTTGTTCCATGTGTGTCTGTCCTAGTGTGTCTGTCCATGTGTGTCTGTCTTTTTCTGAGCTCTAGTCTTCCCTCTGCACATTTTTCCTCCACGTCAATAGGGTTGCTTCTGCTGCGTGGTTCTGAACTCTAATCTCCCCCCCTCTACATTTTTCTTGTCCACTCCTGGTATAAGTTTCACTTCCATGGGCTCATAAATCCATTGCCCCCATATATTTAAAAAAGCCCTTTACAATGTCTTTAGAAAATGTTCAATTAGTCTTTTACTAAAGTTGTACGACCTTGTGAACTTTAATAACTTGTATTTTTCACATTCCTCAAAATCTTACTTTATGGGACTAGCTCAGCAAATGACTCACACCTCAATGTTCTTAAACAGAGCTACCAGTTTGTTATGGCTTTTGATACCATTGTTAGATTATAGATACGCAATCATAACATGAAGGAGACAAAAAGGGAATGTATTTTTAATTTATCAAGGAGTCACTGAATACATCAACATGGACTTCTTTTATACACAATCAATAACTGACCTATAGCTAATGTGACTCTCTTTTAATCCTAACAACTCTTAATTTAATACAAGGTTGACTAGCAGCATTTTATTGAGTGTTACACATTTCTTTGGTGCATCTCATTATTACACACATCTTACCAAATTCAAATATAGATAGGGATATAAATGCCCAGTGCAACAAAATTACAAATTTTAAAGTCCAATACATCCCAAATATGGGAATATACATCTCACAAGTACAAATTAATTATTATTAACTATTAATTTATTATTAAATAATGATTGAAATTACAAATTATTTAAATTTTATTATTTCTCATTATAATTTTAATTCCTAAAAAGTGAAAAACGATAATACAAAGTAAAAACAAGTAATACTATTAAGATTAGCACATGCACATTGAAGGCATACACACAACTTCTACCATTTTACAAAACAATGCCACCCTCAAACTCAATTGCACACAATAACCAATGCAAATTGTTGCTATAAATTGTCGTATGGACTCGTAATAAATGCACCTTTTCTATTGTTGCACCTATTGGTTGCAAGGGCCCTGGTATTATGGAGAAGAATGTCAGCTAAATAAGGAAGAAATATGACACTCTCTTAGCGACAAAAATATTCTCCACCAAACCCAATGTTTTCATGAACATATCAAACTTCCCCTTTGCCATGGGCTTAGTCAAGATATCTACAACTAACTTATTTGCTTGAACATACTCTAGAGCCACTGCTCACTTATGAACCCTATCCCAAATAAAGTGGTGCATAATTTCTTTCTTAGAGCAAATATTTGATTTTGTAAGACTCAGATACAACTATGATTGTCACAGTAGACCATAGTAGGCTCCAACATCTCACTTGTCAACTCTACTATAAACTTGTAAAGCTATATGGTTTCACAACAGATAACTTTGGCGACCATGTACTCTACTATTGATGCCTACCCCATATCATGTAGGGGTGACTTGAACATCATTTCTTTTATGATCTTCCATCACATCCAAGAGTTCCATTGATGAGATCTATGGTTTGTCCATGGATATTTGGAAGAGACACTTTCAACTTGCTCAATCCACCATGATATGTTCTATAGATAGTATTATGGCATATCCTCTCTAGTTGACTCATCGTTAATGCTTTCTTATGAGCGGACATGACCATAAAAGGTCAAAGGTGTTACTCTATAATGACTCATGTATCATATATAATGAATAATGTATCTTAGATTTGTGTCTCATAACTAAGGATGCATTATGGTGTGGTTATAATTATTCCTTATATTAAGTGTGTAACTTATGGATAAGTGTACCCCTAGGGATCTAAGTGTGATCATCATTTCATAGCATTCATAACATTTTACCTAGCCCTTTTTCATATCATGTCATTTCACTAGCCCTTTCACCCATTTCCATCATGTCCCCCTTTCGCAATTAACTTATTATAATTTGTATGCCATGTTCCAAGGTCTCTACATACTATTCCTTTGTATGGTGCCTAAGTCAAAAGAGTCAAAGTACTCTAAGGAAAATAGAGCTAAATGATAAATGTGAGTTATTCCCACTTGCAAAAGCCATGATCATCGTGTCCTATATTATCAAAGCCCAATCCAAAGAAAGGGACTTGTGCTAAAAAATGATCGAAAGAAATGGTGCAAGGAAAGGGAAACTCAAGAAAAAATTATTCTTGGAAAAATCATCAATGAAAATAACATACTAAAGATTGCATGTCCACAAATTTGGTCACATGTGTCCACAAGCATCTAAATGAATCAAATAAAAAATCCCACTTGACCTATGCTCGCTACTAAGGGAAGCATCCTTGCATACTTGTTGAATGCACATCCCTTGCACACTCTTCTCCTCTCCACCTTGAAATCGGGAAATCCAACCACCACATCTTTCATAAGAGGAAAACATCCAGAGTTTAGGTTGACCAAATCTTCTATGCAAAATCTCACATGTATTATTAGTGCTAGTCAACAAGGCTCTCTACTTCATGGGATCTACTAGTAATTTGTAAAGTCCACCCTCTCTAACTCCTTTCACCATGATTCGACCATGATCAACCAATGACTTCCAATGATCACTTGTCGATCATCAAACTCATCCCTAAGTTTCAAATTTGTTATTAAATAAATTAAAAGTGGATATTTAGTCATACCAGGAACATACAATACCTCTTGAAGCTCTTGAACTTCTCTTCCTAGCATATAAAATGAGATATAACCCAATCCAGTCACTAGGTACTTACCATCATCACCAAGCTCCACCTACAAGTTGATATCTTGTTCCTATGATGTAAAGAGAGTCAATTTGTTTGTTGTCATATGTCTCGAGGCTATATTGTCAACATACAACCCAACACCTTAAATATGTTGGTGTAAATGCATGACACCATGGCAAAGGTTGTGTCAAGCTTGATAATCAACTCATCCACACCTGAAGCTTCCACACTTCTTGCAAACTATTGTGTTGTTGCTTACCCTTCCCCTTCTTCTTAGGACACTGAGAGCCGTAGAGGCCATTCTTGTTGCACTTTAAGCACTTGATATGGCTCAAATCCTTATTTTACGAGTTAGAATACCCTAAGCCTTCCTTCTTCTTCTAACCCTTCTAGTATCCTACCTTCATTCATCCTTTCCACACCTTTTTAATGAGGGATCTATCTTGTACATCCTCACAGCTCGTTGAAACTACCTCTAATCTTGTCTCCTTCACAAATGTATCCCACAAGCTTTCAAATGAAGGCATATTATCATAAGCATACATTGTACAATATGATGCCAAGATGGACCAAAGCCATCTAGACGATTTTGAACTAGTTGATCTCTCAACTCTATGATCTTCATGAAATCATTGGCTAAGGTATTGCTCTTTCTCATGCGGTACTGGATAGTTTGTCCTTCAAGAGCATTCTCTTGGGCATGTTATCACTTTGGTACAAATTAACCAAGGCATGATGCATTTCCATGCAAATAGTTTTCTTTACTATGTAAAGGATTAGGTGATCCTTCACCAAATTAAAAAAGATTCATTCCGCTTTGATCGATTTCCTTTTGTGCTCAATTGAATAGTTAGAATATGTAGTAGGTACAACCTCTATCTCCACAAGGTACCATAATTTAACCTCTCCAATAGATTGTGTAGTTGACGCTTCCACACAACAAAGTTGAGAGCACCCTCCAACATGTGACAATTTCAAAGAGAATCATTAGTTATCATTGCAACTCTCAAAACAAACAAACAAATAGACCAGCAACTAAGATCAAACACAACCTTCCAATTAGTAGAATATCTTGGGAATCTTACCCCTCAACATTTTTCAAGCCCATATCTACTTCACTTACTAAAGCTTGGGCACCCCACCACTAAAAGGCTAAAACCCTCCAACAACTCCCTCTAACAAGTGGCAATCCTATCCATGCATGGATTCCTAGAAAGTTTCAACAAAAGTTCTCTGATACCACATGTTATTTTTTAGACCAAGGTAAGAAAATTATGCACTCAAAGAATAATGCTAAAATCCCTATTTAACTTCAAAGATAGAAACCTATCAAAATAGCAATCTTCAAATCCTAGAATTTACAAACACAGACTATAGAAAAATAAAAAATGCAACTACACATATCTTAACTATTGTGCTCAACCAACTCACTGGGATTTGTAGGAAGTGTGACCTATGTCTCCATAAGGTACCACAATTCAACCTCTTGCAATAGATTTTGTATCCTACACTTCCACAACACAAGAAAAAGTTGGAAGCGCCCACCAATATTTGACAATCTCAAAGACCATCACTAGTCATCACTATGTTCACTCTTAAAACAAAAATGAAAACAAGTCAACAACTCAGATCAAACACAAGTTTCCAACTACAAGAGGATCTTGGGAATCTCACCCCTAAACACCTTTTTAGGTTTGAATCTACTTCACTTACTAAATCCCAAGCATCTCATCCCTAAACACTTTCCAAGTCTAAATTTCTTCACTTACTAAAGCTCAAGAATCCCACCCCTAAAAGGCTAAAACCCTCCAACAACTCCATCTCACAGGTTGCAATCTTATTCATGCATGATCAAAAGCACTTTGATACCATGCTGTTTTTATACCAAGATAAGTAGAATATGCACTCAGAGAATAATCCTAAAAACCCTATGTAACTTTATTGCTACAAACCTATTAGAACACTCGTCTTCTTATCCTAGGATCTACAAACACACATTGCAAAAGATTAATAACCACAAGTACACAAATCTTAACTCTCAATGACAACTATTTTCTATTGAATATAGAAAGAATAAAATACACTACAATATCTCAAAAACAAAAATTCGCCAACACAACGTCATGTTGTTCGTCTCCTTTATAGAATAGGAAGACAAGGGAAGAAGAGAGTATTTGATCACATGCATGAATATATCAAGGTGAGTCAATGAAACCCCACCTCTATTCTAATTACCTAGTGCATCCTAGCTTCATGGATAAGTGTGCCAAATAATTGCATATCAAATGGAAGACAATCTAGAGCATTCAAGTATGCATCCTCTTCCAAGAGAACTACACCCTCTATTGGGAACTCACTCATGCAAACACCTTTGGAAACCTAGGGATCTACACCTTGTCTAAGACCATATTATGTATGCTTCTAAAATTGAACTAAAGCACAATGAACTGATGCTAAATATCATTGTGGGCATTACCACAATGATCATGCTAAATATCATTGTGGGCATTACCACAATGATCATGGCAGAGAAATTCGGCACATGAGAAGCATAAGTAAATTGGAACATGAGGTAATGTCACATAGAAAGTGAAGCGAAGGAAATGGAGTTCCCATGGTAAAAATAAAAGGACAAACACAATGTAGGCCATGGTATATGTATTTTATTTGATTAAAAGAGGGATTTATTAAATTAAACAAAGTCCACATGTGGGGGACTTGTTCACAAGAGGCAAGTGCCTAGTGAAGGACAAAAGGAGCATGAAAGTTATTGCTATAGAGGTGGGCGAGTGTGTGATCTACAAGTTGTAGGAAGTGGAAGCCAAGAATTTGTAAGATAACTAGTAAGCACCAAGAAATTTATGTTAAGAAATGTTCTCTAAATTCCTAATTTTAGTTAGAATTTGTTTTTTTTGTCAATCATGTTACAAACAAAAGTCTACACATGGAGGTCTTGTTCACAAGAGGAAAGTGCCTAGTGAAGGACAAGAGAAGCATGCAAATTATTGCTTCAAGAGTAGATGAGCATGTGCTCTACAAGTTTTAGGAAGTGGTAGTAAAGATAAGATAAAGATAAGTTTAATATTGTCTAACAAATGACCAAAAGTAGGTCAACGAGACTTCTCAATACATAAATAAATATACGAAGGAGTGAAAAGGACACTCTAATAAAAGAAACAATCAATGCTACCCTAAAATATCTAAACACAACTATCAGAATTCCCAAAATAAGAAATATGATGCTTTAGTGCTGAATACAAGGGAAACACCCTCAATGATCCAAAATCCTATCATTGGATGAAGGAGAGAGGAGGTACTCCTCTGAAGTTGAGAGGGAAGCTCTCCTATAATCCAAGGTTGAAGGAAACAAACTCTATACAGTAAAGTGGCCGAAAGAGATGGATCTAGTCCAAGGGATGACTATCTAACTAGAAGAGATGGCCCTCATCTAAGAGCTAGTAAAGGATTCACAGGATGTGGTAGGGGCATAGTCACTTAAGGATAGTATATATATTGATGTTAGATCACTTTGGCAACAAAAACATGGGCATTTAGGCTTTCAACAACTCTCTTCTGAAAATGTTGGAGATGATCTCAGGTGTACTTGGTACTCAAAACAAGGGATGGGATGTCTGCCAAGGGAGCATCTCAAGGAAGTTATTTACATATGTAAAGCATGGGGAGCAACCAAAGTGTTGGAACCTTTGCATGTGGGAGGTTTGTTGTCCAACAAACACCATCATTCACGAGAACCATGTATTTTTAGTTATTCCTTAATGAATTTTCATAGCAAATGTGGTTTTATTTATTTGGGAAATGTTGGATTCATTAGGAAATTGTTGATTTGACAAGGAGATTTACAATGAAGGGAAAAATAAGAAAGTACAGTTATACAGGTCATATAGTCGTCGTCATACATTGTACGACTGCACGAGAAAATATGGGCTCATGTGTTTTATGTGCCAAGATAACAACTATCACATTCGATACCACCGTCCTCTTTATCATCATGTGGAGTAGTGGTGGTTGAAGGGCCATATTCACCTCCAACATCCATTGAGGGCATGGCATCTAAAGTGAATTGTTGTGCAGGAGAGGAAAATAGCCTCGTTGGTACGGTAGATTGACGATGTGTTGAACCATCTCTACTATCAATACCGGCCCCTGCAGCCTGTTCTTGATACGCAGGTTTTGGCTCCAAAAAATTCTGAAGAATAAAACTTCAATTGATTAGAACATATAAAAAAAAGAGAACTAAAATAACATACATGAATAAATGTAGTTCGTAAAAACTTTCAAAGATGCCCCTTACCCTGCATATTTTTTATCTTTCTTCTCAATTCATCAATTTGTGCTTGTATTTCTTCAGTCATTGGATCGATTAAAATCAGATCAAGAAGGTATCGACTGCACTTTTTCAAAGCCAGTTTTACAGTATTCGTTGGGTCGGTTGAATAATCTATCTCTTCCTCATTGACCACATCATCACCTTGATTTGGTGTGCTCTACGAACGTCAATAAAAAAATCATGTAAAAAATATATAATGCATATAATAACAAAAAAAAGTACTATAATAATGTTTAGGTACTATTACGCTATCATTTACCTGATGCGACAGCATTGGTGCTTTCCCACGGTCATCCTGCCACAATACAATAAGAAAGAAATATTCATATCGATACCTAAAAATTCAACCATGTATAATAAACTTGATTAATATAAAAAAACTTTATTGTTACTATGGGAGTCAACTTTACTTGTCCAGACGCTGTAGGTGTGCTCATAGTACCGCCCCCCTGCCACAATACAATAAGAATGATATCATATTGAAATATTCAGCTCAATAGCAAAAAAATGTCAAATGTTAACAGATCTAATATAATCATGAATTGTGGTTACTATTACATTGATGCTATTAGGTACTATTAAACTAACATTTACTTCATGCGTCACCATTGGTGACTTTCCACGACTAGCTTTTGGCATATGGCCACGATCACCCTGTCACAATATAAGAATTAAGACATATTAAAACTGAAAATTACATATATAACCATTAGAGGAAATTTGGGGTCTAAAATGGGCCTTATAAGAAAACGTGCCAAAATAAGTTTTTGTGAGTTGGAATTCAAGAACCAATAGAATTTCAATAAAATGAGTCAACCATAATGGTTGAATTCACATATTTGTCATAAAAGAAAACTACTTTTTTTTTGTATTTTCGAAATATCTCCCTCTGTTTTTACTCAAATTTCAGGAGGGAGAGCTTGTTGGATGCGGAATTTAATTCCGCATCCAACGAGTACCCACGCTGCATACTTTTGACAGACCCCGCTACCCAAAAAATAAAAATTACCTTAAAAAATGTGATGATGACATCATCATCACATTTTTTTCAGGGATTTCTTATTTTTGGGGTAGCGAGGTCCATCAAAAGTATGTAGTGTGGGTACTCATTGGATGCAGAATTAAATTCCGCATCCAATGAGCTCTCCCACTCAAAATTTGAGTAAAAACAAATGGAGATATGTCAAAAATACAAACACAAAAAGTAGTTTTTTTCATTCTTCCTCCAAAATTAATAACTATTATTTTATTATTTTAACTATTATTTTATTATTTTCCTTAGGAGGCCCATTTTAGACCCCAAAATTCCTCTAATGAATGTCTCTTAAACGTGATTAATGAAAAACACGACATATAATAAACCATGTGTATATTATAAAAAGCATGACATAAATAAACTTGACGCAAGAGAAAAATAACAAGTCATCGATCAAATATTGAGTTAAATGTTGTATAAGAAAATTACCCCCATAATAGCAACCCCCACATTTGTTCGATTCAAACCATAATCGATCAACAACTCTTCACCTGCAACTATTGATTTTGTTGCACATGCAAATACACGATTTCCTTCACGCCCCTCAAATAAGTAATTGGGTAGCTTATGTGTTGACCCTGGTCATGTGCTATTTATAAACCCTGCGATATTTCCTGAAGCTTTTGGCCTTCCATCAATATACACAATTGCTCCTTTGTTCATTTTGTTGTCCAGTAGTTGACAATAATTTGTTGCCACTCTGTATGTCTGCATACTTCGCATATATCGGACCAACAACAGCCAATCATTGTATTTGTAGCATGCACCAACATACTCCATCAATTCAGTTTCAGTGCCATATGACACCTTTATGCCATCCATGGAAAATAGCCCCAGTCCATGTAAAGAGGATGGAGTAATGCGATAAGTCCTCCCATTGAGGAAGAAATTTGTGTCCACTTGGGGTAGCTCCTTGGGTAGCCATCGTTTGACAAGATGTATATATCTCAGGGGAAACTCAATGTCACCTATGCATTCGTTATCATAACCACATGATCCTCTTTCAGAAACAAAAAGTTCCACGCGTCTACAAAATTTTCTCCTTACCTTTTCACCTCTAGTTGATCTCGACCTATTAGATCTTGTATTAGATGTCTTGCTTTCAACCTCTTCTAGTCTATATTCCTCACTTGAGGAAGATAGATCCGACAAGTACCTATTCGGTGGTACCTACAATCATTCAAATTAGGTATTATTTATTGCATGCAAACATTATTTAGGTGCAAAATTGATTATTTTGGGTATTATTTATTGCATCCAATCATTGTTCCTTACAGGTCAGACCTATAGCTTTGTCCTGTAAAGTATATGTGATCCAAAACATCCTTAGGAAGATAGGATCCATGGTATGAGATAAAGCCCAAGACATGAACCTGCTATTGATCAAGGCAAGACATCCATCTCCATGCAAAGTATAACAAAGGAGATAATCACATTTATTTGAAGAGTACCATGGGATCATACAGTAACTCTATGAATTGATTGTGAAATTGATTTTACTATTTTTCATATGAGAGTCATTCTCTAGAATAGGATTTGAATTAGACAATTATAACATTGAAGAAGATTTTCTTTGTTATTGTTTCTATCATTTATGTTGACCTTCAAGTATTGTTCTTTGAAATAGGTTGCAAGAAAATAAAAAATAACTTAAAATGGGGTATATGTTGTTATTTTCTCTTTTAATTTTGCTCACCTTAAAGATATTTCTTTTTATCTTGGGTCAGGAAACTTAACAACCACGCCATGCCACCTGGCCAGTTAGTTTCAGTCTCGATTGGTATGAAACTAGCATAGGATTAAAGTCAAATGATGAAGTTGATTTCTGATAGATGATAAGTTCACCCTCTACCCTAGTTGGCAAGTACATTCTCTTAGACAACATGGAAAGCTTTGGACTAGTTTTTTGGAAAGCACATTCTATCCTTATAGCATTGTGTAAAGGCTTGGACTAGTTTTTTGAGGATAGAGGTAGTTGTGACTCCCTTTAATATTGAAATTTGTTGATGAGTTTACACAAACCGCCCATACATCCTCCATGCGACATGCCTGTGATTAAAGTTTCAAGTTGCTAGGAGTACGAATTTGTAAATAATGAAGGATAGCATGCAGAGACAAGTCTACATGGGGCTGGTAGTATACATATGGTCTGATATTTATCACCTTGCATGCAGCCAAATCTGCCACATAATAGTCACCCATAAACAGTGAAGAGAGTAGTTTTTGTGGAAGTTATAAGTGGCCGTTTGGAGGGAGAACTGGTCTAAAAATAGGTCATGTAGATAAAGCAAACAACACCTTGCTTTTATGAGAAAAATACTTCTACAAAAGAACAGAGTTAAGGTTTGGTTAAAAACACTTTCCTAAACAAGTTGAAAGCGCCCAATTGAAGGAATACTATGGAGGTTGTGTGGAAAAATTAGAAGGAAAGGTTGACCTCTCCTTAGATAGTGACAACCAACATTGTGAAAGATGACTTACAACTGCTTATAAGTGCTTTTGACAGCCAGTAAATCCTCCCAAATCCTGCACTAAATTCCAAACAATAGTTTGCATGCAGAGGCTATAGGATTTTGTAATTTCTTTTCTTTTTGCCAGTAGCTAGGTCGACCTGATTAGAGTGGTAGAATGCTATGAGTGTAGGTATTGGACTGAGTGTGCTTACCCGGATTGAGTTTGTAATTTTTTCTATGTTTGAGACCAAAGTTTTAAATTTAAATTATAAATTGAACGGAGGAGGAAGTACTATCTACGATAACCAAGTATCTTAGATGACTATGCTTTGTTCATGCAATTCAATAAATATACCTTTTTCCCCCCAACCAAATTCATGTGTTCATCTATTATCGTTGTTTACTTTATTATTAATCTTGGATGGTGATTTATGGTCTAAATTGTAAACGATGTTTTTCATAATGCATGCTATTTTTGTAATGAATACTCATATACTTGATTAGTGGGAAAGGTGTTTCTTTTTTTGTGTGTGTGCAGGTGTATGAACTGAGTGTTTAGAGTAGGAATCAAAGAGAGATGCATCAACTTAAAGAGCAAGGGACAAACATCAGTATCCAGGTACCTATATGAAAATTTTCTTGCTTATTAGCAAAATGTATGTGAGATCTTTGGGAAGGGTAGGCAAAGGATTTAGTAAAATCTATTGGTGAACTTAAACACATTGAGGGATCAACCTTTCCATCTAGGTAGTTTTCCCTACAAAAAACGGTTTTGTTAAACTTCGTACCATTGATGAGGAAATAACCCCACTAATGGATAATAACATTGATTGAGGTTATATCGGAAACCATTGTCCAAGGATGATTTTCTCAAAAATTTACTCAAGCAAATAAATTTGGAGGTTTTTAGTGAGGTCACGATGTCACCTACACCTATAGCTTTTTTATATTCCAGCTACATCACGCTAAAAAAACCTAAGGGAGAAACCC
>LPNX011111120.1:61484-88846 GCA_001517045.1 Pseudotsuga menziesii
CCGAATCGGTAAATAAATATATAAGAAGACATAAACAAGAGAAATATTTTGATACAATGTGAAACAACGAAAAAAATGGGCACAGTAAATATACTTGCCTTTTTAGCTTTTAAACCGCATGCTGAATCAATTTCCCTTTGCGTAAGTTCTTCGGGATATTCTTCTCGATGATGATGCACTGTTTTAATCATTTCACTAGCCCCTTCCCATGATAAGGTACCATAGTATTATGTATATTGTTCAATCCATTCCTCAATCCAATCAAGATTGTTTGTAATGTATAAATGTATTGCATCCCACACGCAGCCAACTATATGAAAAATTAACAATTAAGAATTGTAAATTAGCTATCATTAAAGGCAATTAATTTACCTTAAAATATTGATGGGATAATACAAATTACATAACTTGGAAAAGTAATTGTATAATCAATTAAATGTACACCATTCAATTACCTTTCACTTTCCTCTTTCTACCTTTCCCCAACAATACCTCCCCTTCAAATTTGTTGATGGAATCGACATGCCAAATGCGAGGCGGATTGATATATTTTGCTAAATTTGGAAGATACTGACTAATGTACACAATGGATTGATATATCATATAGACCTACACCATAGAACCCTTAGGGCGTGCTCTTTGTCTAATAAAATTCTTCAATGAATTCAAATTCCTTTCTACCATCCACATTGACCTTGAGTTTATAGGTTCACACAATTCAATATCCTCAACTTGGTGTATGAGATAATGTTCTTGTGCATTGAAAAATGATGGAGGTAAATATTTCTGCATTTCACACATTAGACGAGGAATTTCTCTCTTCCAATACCTAATATATTCTTTATGGATTTATTAGATGAAAGCCACCTACAAAAGATGCAAGAAAATAACAATGATCAACTGGATTGAGGCATACATAATAAAGTTCCAAGCTGTAAAACACAATATGTCAATAAGCAATGCAGCCAAAAGAACAATTTTTTTTTCATGCATATAAAATTGTTACTTACCTCATGTATTTACCAAGATCATATATAACTTGTTTTATGTTGTCATCAAAGCTATCTGGGAGAGCCAGAGGTAGAATGTACTATAGCAAAAAACAAATCATTACCTAATGTTTCCAAATAGGAGAGAAGAATTACTAAAAATATTTACTTGATGGAAATTATATACGTAAATAATTACCTTAATGAATATATGCCAGTCATGAGTCTTAACACTGCCAAAACCACCTTTTTTGGTTAAGATATTTTGTATCTTCGACAAAAACCTCATCGAAAACCTTATTTTCTGAATGACCTCTTTTATAGCATTGCTTTGTTGCTCCGTCAATAACCATGGAAGACTAATATTTCGGTACCCATTTCCGGCATTCGAAATAATTACACTTTGCAATGCGTGATTGGATTTTGCAATGTCACTACAATTTTTCTAATTTTATCTTTGTCAGACCTTCCATCTAATGTCTGCCATATCATTTATGTTACATTCTTCCCGATATGCATTGTATCGAACAAATGAGTTATTTGTAGGTGCTCGTAGTAAGGCAACCTACTAAATTGTATGGGATAACTCTTCATTCCTCATGGAAGCCCATTCATGCCTTAAATACATTCATTAAACATAAACAAAAATACATTAACAATAATTCATGACACCCATGGTAGAGAAAATTCAGTAAAAATATAAAAATCATAATATTACGTGAACATATTGTATGTTGCATATAAAATTTGCATACCTCGACGATTTCTGTTATATTCCAACTTCTATAGGTGAGGTTTCATTCTTCGTGGTTTCTTTGCATTCTCTTCTTTACCATTGAATTTTGTTTTTTTGATAGTTCGGTACCTATGGTTCTTAGGGAGGAAGTGCCTGTATTCATCAAACACCTCCTTTGCTAAACTTCTTGAACGATGAGATTTTATTCTAGGACCAAATATTAGACATGCAAATTTTCCCTTTGCTTGAAGACCTACGAGATATATCTATTAATGTTATAGCATCAAAAGATGATTAATTTTAAAAAAATGCATGTTTTTTACCTTAAAAACATATAATTTTAACGATGTCCAACATACATTTTTGTTGTTGTTGGAAAAGTGGTGGAACCCCCCTGACTAGCAGGGTTTCCATTGGCTAAGTAACCACGAACCAGGGGCATCTAAGCCATCAAAATCACCCAGGGATCGCACTCGGCCTGGACCGCACCAACCCTTAACATGGTTGGATTTTTTGGTATCCGACGGGATTAGAACTGATGACTTTTCAGCTTAGGGGGCGTCTTAACCATACCCTGCCACCAATTGTTCTACATCTCGCCGATGACGTGCAACATAAAGTTACATACCACAAACATGTGTTAATTCGAGAGCGTCATGAATTGTCCATGCAAGTATTCCATGGAACTGAAGTTGTTTCTTCCCTATTGGTCTGAAGATGTCATACATAGTGATTCCATCCCATAGCTTCAATAGCTCATCGATAAGAGGCTCAATATATACATTCATATATTTAACTTGGTACTTACCTATTGATCAATAAACATGCAATATTTCTACTTAGTTATCCGTCGAAATATATAAAAGGTGTTCTCATGCAACAATTAACTTAAATAACTTTATGAAATAATATAATTACTTTAAAAAAAAACCTGAAATAATCATTGCCAACATTATGTGATCTCTCTTAATTGTCATCCAAGGAGGTAGGTTATTGTTTATGACGAAAACATGCCACACTGAGTAGGTAGAACAAAGCTCACCAAATGGATTGAAATCATCAACTGCCAATGAAAGTCTAACATAGCGAGGTTCATCTTTAAAAATTGGCCATTTTTCTTCGATGTTCTTCAATGCAGAACCATTTGCAGGCATTTGAAGAACACCATCTTCACTTCTGTTCTTCGCATGGTAATCCATAAACTATGCTATACTTTGGCACCTGAATAGTCGTTGGAAACATGGAATTATGGGAATATATAATGAAGAACTTTGTGAGGGACCTCTTTTGTTACTTAATTAGTTCGATATCTACTACTAATTTCACATTGTGGGAATTTTTTTTCTGATGCATACTGTTCATAATATATAATATGATCATTAGGACATGCATCAATATATTGATACTCCACTCCAATTTCTTTCATAATCAAGAATACCTCTCGACTTGTGCATGGTAAATTATTTGATGGTGGTAATAGAAATTCACCATAGTGACGAATAGTGACATACGTCACCATAGCAACGAACGTCCATCGCTATAACAACGTTATGGACTATGTGTTGTTATAGCGACATTCGTCGGGGACATTTTCAGTTTTTTCCAAAAATTTAAACTGTTTTCCACAAAAAAATCGATTTTAACTTATTTGTGGCAAACTATCGTGGGAATTTTGAGCCATAGTAGTAGTGTCTATACTCTGCCTCTGTAGATGAGAGTGTTATGGCACTTTGCTTCTTACTTGACCAGCTGATTGGTCCATCTGCAAGCATGAACACATATCCTGAAGTAGACTTTCAATCTGTGTTGTCACCTGCCCAATCATTGTCAGTACATCCAACTAGCTCTAAGTAATATTTTGCTGCATAGAAGATCCCATGAGTTCTTGTTCCTTGAACAAAGTTTAGGATGTTGGAATATATTAAACCCACTCATAACTTAGGATAAAATAATTAATCATTATTTGATTAATTATTCACCCATTAGCTTAATTAGTTGGCATCCACTTGCACCTTAAAGTCAATACATGCCATCTATATCCCAGGAATGCTTTATTTCTAAATCTAGGTTGATCTTGACCACCTTTTGACCATCCAAAAATAGTATACAACACTTTACAGCAGATTTTGCTTTATTCTGCTTTTCCATCTTTTCTATGGATAAGATAAAAGCTAGCCAATTAGGAAACTGGAAGCTTTTGTTTCCAACCCATCCTCCATTAGTTTTTCTCCATTTTCTAGGATTAGCATGTTTTTCCATCTCCCTTGACAACTCACTCATTCTTTTTCCAATTCTTGAGGTCCTTGATAGATTTGGGAAGTGCTTTAGCCACCTATGGGGGTTTGCTATATTTTGGTAAGTCAACCTTTTTGAGCTTTATGAGTTGTCTCCATACAACTCGATTTTCCTATGAGGGGTGTACTATTTATGTATTGTATTATTCATCATTATTCAATGGAAGGATACACACCAATATTCATCTCTTCATTCATGTGATTCAGTCTCTTTTCTTCTCTCTATTTTTCCTGTGTATGCTTGTGAGAATTCTTAGTAGCAAGATCTATTTCCTGTGCTTCTTCTTAGAATCATTGCTCATAGCATTGATCTATTATTTCTACATGGTATCAGAGCAGCAAGGTTGATCAAGTTCTATAGATTTGAGGAGCGCATCCAGTCTCCTATCCCTCTCTGAAGAAGAGCTTGTCTAGCTTACAAGATTTTCTCCTAGTTTGTTTTGCAGGCTGCAGAGATTTTATTCTTGAGCACATCAATTCAGCAATATGGATTCTTCATCATCTATAATTCTTACTCCCTTCAACTACCACAAATGGAAAGACAAAATCTCCATTCTATTGCGCAGTAGAGGATTGTACAGCGTTACTCTAGCTTTGGATAATGAGCCCAATGCTGTGATTGAGAAAGCTAAGTGGCATAACAGGTTGGATAAAGCTTATGGATTGCTTTGCCTCTCCATTTCTCCTGATTTACTCTTTCATCTAGATGGTTTTACCACTCGAAACCAAGTATGGACTCAATTGGAGTCTCCCTTTGGAGTTCAAGATGAGCTAAGAGAGCATCAATTGGAGATTGAGTTATTCTCACCGAGTCCAAGCAATTTCGAATCTCTTGAGGGTTTCTTCATCAAGTTCAAGTCACTTGTTCTAATGCTCAAGCAATATGGGATTGAGAAAGAATATGATCAATTAATCCTTTCCAATATTTCAAAATTGGGTCCTGATTACTCAGTTTTTGTGTCTACTTTTCATGCTACTAGGCTTATTGTTCCTAAGTGGAAAATGCCTTCTTTAAATTCTTTTCTTGATTCAATAACAAAGGAGCAAGATAAATTGATCCATATTGGTGTCCTTAATTCTTCAAAGGGCAAGGATCACGCTCTCTTGGTTCAAGGAAGCAATAAATTAAAATCAAAAGAGAAGCAAATTGTGAAGAAGCCAAAGTCAGAAATTGAAGATGAAGATTCTTATGAATATTTAATGAAGAAAGTTAAGAAGATAGGGAGCACATCCAAGTGTTCCTATGGCAGCAAGGGAGCACATCCAAGTGTTCTTATCGAAGCAAGGGTTTCCATTTAGAGAAGAAGTGTTTCAAGAAGACGATGGACATCATGTCTCAGCTTCTTGAGAAGCACAAGATCCAAGTTCCAGATGAACTAGAGAAGCCTGCTGATTCCTCAGAACAATGTCATACTGCGCAGTTCCAAGGTGATATAACTTATGCTTTGAGTGCCATAGTTCTCTCCTTTTCTCATGTATCTTATATAGATTTAATCTCTGATATATCAGAATCAAAAATATCATATCCTTTCTTTGATGATCCTTCTTTCGATCTACTAGATTCATCTCCCCAAAATTGTGATTTTTCACTAGATATTGACTTGTCTTTGAGAAGCTCTTCCTCACAAGCTTGTGTATCTGATTTAGAATATTGTTTGCAGACTGATATGCATGTCATGAAACATATCATACCACCATCCATACCATCTAGCATACCTCTGAATAATCCTAAGACTATACAAATCCCAAGTTCACTAGTTGATTCCTTATTGGCCTCTTATTCAGTGATATTTATCTTACATGGTTTGAAGTCTTTCCTATAATTTCAGTGGCTGGTTATCCATGTCCTTAGTTATATTTGGAATGATATTAAACATTTTTGGAACTGTTCTAAACACTTATGCTTCATATCTTATGCCCATCCATCATTCATATTTTTACACCTATCAGTTTTCCCCAGTTGCTCACAATTTTCCTAGTCTAGCCCTATATCCTCATGGAGCCACTGAAGCCTTTGTATTTGCTGTTCCATATGCTAATATTTCTGATATATCAGAGTTTTATCAGCCTCATATCAGATCCATACAGGTGCTACATCATATTGGAAGATTGACATGTGATTCACATCACAATTTTGCAGCTATTCAGGGAATTGGGTGTGAAATAAATTGTCTTAATTTTTGTACTCTTTGGGAAGGAGTATGCACAGATCTCTTTTCCATTTCAGATTATGTTTTTAGATCAGAGTTTGACAGCAGCAAGAAGCATTTAGGTAATGCTCCTACTTCATTAGATGATGAGATACAAGGAGTCTCTCCTCTTCCTTCTTGTAGGTTCTACACTCCAACGCATGATCATGGAGTTCATGATTTCTTCAACAAGTCTTCCATCCAGAAGCAGTTCACTCAGCTCATTCAAGTGAGGATAAGGATATGTTGAAGACATATTATTTCAAAATTTTGTGCCTTGTCTTTTCTTGAGGGAGGATTTTCCCCATGTGGTTTTTCCTCTTTCCTCACATTCTGGACATAATAATTGTTAAAGGGTGACCATCGCCTTGTTGCTGGGCCCTATATGCATCTATATTTTTTGTCATACCATCATAAAGTCAGACTTATAGGGGGGTTTTGGAATATATTAAACCCACTCATAACTTAGGATAAAATAATTAATTATTATTTGATTAATTATTCACCCACTAGCTTAATTAGTTGGCATCCACTTGCACCTTAAAATCAATACATGACATCTATATCCCAAGAATTATTTTTTTCTAAATCTGGGTTGATCTTGACCACCTTTTGACCATCTAGAAATAGTATACAACACATTACAACAGATTTTGCTTTATTCTACTTTTCCAACTTTTCTATGGATAAGATAAAAGCTAGTCAACTAGGAAACTGGAAGCTTTTGTTTCCAACCCATCCTCCATTAGTTTTATCCATTTTCTAGGATTAGCATGTTTTTCCATCTCCCTTGACAACTCACTCATGCATTTGCCAATTCGTGAGGTCTTTGATAGATTTGGGAAGTGCTTTAGCCACCTATGGGGGTTTGCTATATTTTGGTAAGTCAGCCTTTTTGAGCTTTATGAGTTGTCTCCATACAACTCGATTTTCCTATGAGTGATGTACTATTTATGTACTCTATTATTCATCATTATTCAATGAAAGGATACACACTAATATTCATCTCTTCATTCATGTGATTCATTCTCTTTTCCTCTCTCTATTTTTCCTGTGTATGCTTGTGAGAATTCTTAGTAGCAAGATCTATTTCCTGTACTTATTTTTAGCATCATTGCTCATAGCATTGATCTATTATTTCTACATAGGATCATATTGGATACCCTCCAATGGATCTCATGAGGCTGATCCATGAATCTGGAAGCCAAAATAAATGCATAAGATATGTTAGGTCGAGTATGTGTAAGATAAATCAAACACCCAATCAACTACCTATACAGTGTGTTATTTACCAAAGGAGAAGAACCTGCTTCTTCAAGCTTAACTCCAGAAAGGAATGGAGTCTTGATTGGCTTGAATTCCTTCATGTTGGACTTGTTGAGAAAATATGAATCATACTTGGACTAGAAAATATGAATCATACTTGGACTGATGAACTTTGATTCCATGTTGGGATTGAGAAATTTTGAGACCTAAGAATTGGCTCAACAATCCCAAATCTGTCATGGAAAAGGCATGGTTCATTGCATCCTTCAAGGAGGCAATCTATTTCTTCGAACTTCCTATTATCAATAAGTCATCCGCATATAAAACAAGAATCATTAAAGAACCATGTATCAGTTTCAAATAGACACTCAGATCAGATTTGCATCGAAAAAAATTCTATGACAACAGAAAGCCATCAATCTTGGCATACCAAGCCCTGGGGGATTTCTTTAGCCCATACAATGATTTCTTTAACCTGCACACTAAAGATGGATTAGATACAAAACCTTCTGGTTTTTGCATATAAATCTCTTCATTTAGATCTCCATTTAGAAATGCACACTTCACATCCATGTGATGCACCTTCCATTGCCTTGAAGCTACAATGGCCAAAGCTAGCCTTATGGAGTCCATCTTTTCCACTGGTACAAAGGTCTCATTGTAATCAATACCTTGAAATTGTGAGTAGCCCTTAGCTACCAATCTTGCCTTATATTTCAAAGGTGAACCATCATCATCAAATTTGGTTTTATAAACCCACTTACACTTTACTAGCTTTCTCCATGGGGGGAGATCAACTAGTTCCCATGTGTTGTTCTTCTGGAGAAAGTTGTATTCTTCCTTCATGGTTTTTTTCCATCTTGGATCATCTGATGCACCTTCACATGTTTGAGGATCATATTCAACCATCAAATAACACCTCTAAGCAAAGAGTGGATCTTTCACACAAAGGGCACTCTCAAATTGAGATCTAGTCCTCCTAGTGTCATTAGGATTCCCAGCTAGTTCCTCGGCTGCATGAATGGTACTTGATTCCCATTTTGGTCTTGTAGGAATGTTAGGATCTGAAATTAAATCATCATTATTAGACATATAATAATCATCAAACTCATTAGTCTCTTCACTTACAATAAATGGTTGTGGTGATAAAGAGGACTCCCAACTTCAACTGCTGCTAAAGGCTCTTCTTCAAACTGAACACTCCTTTCGATGAAGGATTTGTTAGTGATCAATTTGATTAGCTTGTACCCTTTTGAATCTTCAAGAATACCCAACAAATAGGCACTCTTGGATTTGGGGTTGCAAAGCCTTCCTCTTTTTAGTTGGAATTCTAGCCCAAGGCTTTGAGCCAAAAATATTGAAATGGGTCACATCTGGCTTGTGCCCACTCCAAGATTCAAAAGGAGTAATACCATCAAGCTTCTTGTGAGGCACCTTATTCTGGATATAGGATGCACAATTTATTACTTCATCCAAATACTTTGGTGGCAAAGCTTTAGACTCCATCATGGTAAGTTGCCATCTCATTGAGTGCTCTATTCTTCCTCTTAGCAACACCATTTTGATGAGGTGTGTAAGGAATAGAATGCTACATGAGGATACCTGCATCTTCATAATAATGGATGAACTCAGACTTGACATACTCACCACCATTTTCAGATCTGAGGATCTTGAGTTTCCTCCCAGACTGATTCTCAACCAAGGCTCGAAATATCTTGAAGAGGTCGAAAACTTTAGACTTGTGTTTTAGGAAGTAGACCCAACAATACTTGGAAAATTCATCTATGAAGGCCAAATCATATTTGGCTTGTCTCATGGACATATGAGGGAATTGACCAACAATGTCACTATGGATTAACTCAAGGGGATAAAAGGTTCTCTCATGACTAACTCTCTCATACTTGTGCTCTAGGTGTTTTCCTAGGATGCAACCTTCGCAGAATCCCTTAGAAAACTTGATCTTTGGTAACCCTATGACCATGTCGTTGACACTCAAATATGAAAGATACTTGTAGTTAAGATGGGAAAATCTCTCATGCCAAATCTTGCTTGCTTCATTAGCATGAGTGAGAAGAGCTGAGGGGTTTGAGAAAGGTAGGAAATGGAAAAACTTGTATACCTTCGAACTGTGGTCCGTAACACCTTTTGCTGTGACTTTACCATTCAAAATTTTTGTGATTTGAACTTTATTGGGGGAGAAGATGACTTTCTTAGGAGACCTAGTGTGGGTCATTTGATACACTGACAAGAGTTTAGCAACAAGACCTGGGACATGCAACACATCATTGAAGGAACCATTGTCAAGATCAATCCTACCCTTCCCCAAACTGTCAGTAACAGAATCATCTCCCAAAACAACTTTTGGACCTTTCGAATCATCAATAGAGGAGAAAGTCTCTCTTGTCGAAACCATGTGTCTAGAAGCTCCAAAATCAATGATGAAGGTGGATGATCTTGAAGTGCTAGCAACCAAGGGATGTACTCTCTCCTTGTCATCTGAATTTGATCCTCCTTCCCTGTTTCTTGTGCATTCAGGAAGGGAGATGCTATTCTTCTCCAGGAGTTGGGTCAACATGTCAATTTTTTTTTCATACAAGAGCTCGCAGGATGATACCGCTTACTGCAGTATGCGCACGTTCTCATTTCTCATTTTTTCTTCTTCTTCTAGAAGTTCTTCTTGGAGCCCGAGGGCTCCTCTTGAGAATTTGCATTGTCTCTCTTTTGCTTAGGTGAATTTTTGACTTTCTTCTTGCCTTTTGAATCCACCCTCGAATATCCAGCAACCAAATCTTGGTCTTTGCAGGAAGGTTTGATGGTGCCCATCATTACCAATTTATCTTTCTCCTGGGTGAGGGATTCCATGAACTCAACAAGCTTAGGAATATTCCAGGCTCATGCTATCAACTTAGTGGCATGGAAGGTCGAAAAAAGACCGAATAGTCAATACCAAGCTTTGAGAGTATGGTCAAGACTAGTTGCTCATCCTTCTTTTCAATTACACACTGTTTTAACTGCAGAACTAGGGCCTTAAACTTGGAAAAGTAGAGTTGCAATGATTCGAAGCTGTTGGGACTCAATGAGATCAACTCATTCTTGAGTTGATGTCCTATCATCTCATCTGTCTTTCCAAAAATCTCTTCAAGATTCTCCCAAACCTCATTTGGTGATGTCAATCCATCAATATGGAAGAGGAGGTCTCTTGAAATGCTCAAGCACAAAAGACCATAGGCCTCATCCTTCTTGTTGTGCCATTTAATTTTCTCTACAGCTGCATTGGGATCTACCTTAGTTGCCATGGTAACCCTGTAGAGACCTTTCTCTCTCAACAATATCTCCATCTTAGCTTTCCATTCGAAGAAATTAAATGGAGTCAAGATGATCCTTTGAGATTGGTCCATATCTCAGCAACTGTGCCCTTCAACCAGCAGAATGTGCTCCCAGTAAATGATTTCGAACCTGAAATAGCAATATGGGAGGAGAGAAATTGATCTACAAAGGATTTGGTACCATGTGGAAATTGAACTCAAGCAGTAGAACGATTACACTCACAAAATTGATAATCAAACATGCAAAATTCACAAAAAAGAGACTGAAATTGGAGCATAACACAATCCTGTATTGAATAAGTGTACATAAGCCAAACTCATAAAGTAATAGGCTATCGAAATATATAATTACATCAGAGATTCGAAAGCATAAGGATGCTATTCAAATTGGACAAAAAGTCACGGTTACTAAACTAGTCAAAATCCCCCATAGGTGCATAAAACACTTTCCTAATCTGAGAAGATGCTCACGAATTGGCTGATTCAGAGGTACCGGTTGATAAGTGAAGGACAGAGATCAGATCCATGCTTTTGGATGGAGAAAAAGAAGAAGGATGGTTAAGGAAAAAAACAAGACATTTACTCCTAGACTAGCTTTTCCTTTTTGCCTTAAAACTGCTAAAAGTAAGGCAATTTTCAGAAAAAGCAGAACTTCGCTTTTTCTATAATGGAATTATAGCAAAGTTTCCAAAAATGATTCCAGGATGTTTCTTGTAGTGCTCTGTCTACCAGGCACGCAGAGCACTGCATATGGTATCAGAACCATTGGCTCAAACACTCGGACCTTAAGGGCCTTTTTCATACAAAAGAAGCAAACTAACTAAAGCAAACTAACTAGGAAACTATGTAGATATCATAATAGGTAAACTAATCAACACCAAACCTTTTTCCCAAGTATCTATAGTATGTAGACTACCAGAAGAAACATATTCAGAGACATAGTTAGAAAATTTTATATTAAACTATTGAATGATTGATTATCTCATAGTTAGAAAATTTTATATTAAACTATGGAATGATTGATTATCTCATTTTGTGCTAAAATTGTATATATATATATATATAGTATACCTGGAAACTAACTCCTTTATGTGAGAACATAACGAGTATAGCTAAGGAAGACAGCCCTACCCTAGGGTGAAAAAAAAATGAATGCTGCTTAAAAGATTAATTTTTTTTTTTCATGTCCATGTTCAATTTTCAGTTTGACTTACCTTTGCAGCAGTTTTACTCCAATTCTAGGGTTTTTGATATTCAAACTGAATCAAGGTATGGCCAGCTCATCATACACACATTTATTACAAAGGGCTCCACAAGAGCATCATGTCACTTACAAGAGTAGAACCTGGGTGGGGAGGGTAACATTCATTCCTCCCAACCACCCAAGCTACGGGTAACATTCATTCCTCCCAACCACCCAAGCTACATTCAGTTGACATACCAATGAATAGTTTGCGGATTGAAGGAGTGAATGAATCCAATATTCACGCTCTGAAGGGGCGTTGGTTTTAGATGCACGCCCTTGTGAAGAAAAACAAAAAACAAAAAAACAAAACATGAATATTAACAAAATTATGTCAAAACATGACTTATATTGCAAAACCAATCGAAATGTCTTGCAGAAATCGTAGTCGCATAGGGAATCAAGCTCAGGCCAGATCCCAAACGATAATCTAAACACCCATACCTCTTATGTTAACCTTATTTGGCCAGGAGATGTTATGGGCGCAAACTCGACCACTGTGCCTTAATTTATGATGCTATTTCTCCTCTAAATTGTTAGATTTAATAGTTTTCATCTCTAAACATATGACGTTTATCTTCAACCAAGGTGTTAATGGGAAGTTGAGTCAGGCATAGGGCGATGGCCTTACTGGAAACCTGCTTGGCTTGGTCTATACGTCACAGAGATACCAATGTTTCCATACTTTGTAGAGCTCCCAACCATAGGCTTAGATTTGGGTAGTTAGATGAAATATGGTTTTACCTAAAACTTGAATCTTTAACTTCACCCAACCTACAAAAAAAAATAAAAAATAAAAAATTAAGCCCTCAAGCCAAGAATCGACTCACTAGTTTGCATGATAATACAAGTGCACTATTCCCGAGTATGCCCAAAACTACGCGCCCAAAATTTCTAGAATTTTTTTTTTCGCAGCTTTCAACGGGTTTAGACTCCTCTAGTTTAGTATTATTATCGGACATTTCTCATTAAAGTAATTCAATTCTGTTCAGTGATGATCTTAGTGCTATATATTTTTAGATATAAATTTTTTTTTTTTATGTCTTTCACAGTTTATCTTTGTATTTTATAATTTGAAAATAAAATAAGATATATATTTTTTAAATTGTATTAGGGTTAGAGTTATAGATATGGATGTGTTTAGCTTAAAAGATTTGTATTTTATAATTTGAAAATAAAATAAGATAATTTGTTTTAAAATTGTATTGGGGTTAGAGTTATAGATATAGATGTGTTTATCCTAAAAGATTAAGAATAACAATAAAATAAAATAAAAAATTGATATTAAAGATTAGAGATTTATTATTATAAATACCAAAAATAAATATTATTTGTTAAAATATATAATAAATATCATATATTTTATATAATAAAAATATGTTCAAACTCGCAACCACACCAAACAACTAAGTAGATAAACA
Organism: Pseudotsuga menziesii; assembly: GCA_001517045.1. Classification (NCBI taxonomy): domain Eukaryota; kingdom Viridiplantae; phylum Streptophyta; class Pinopsida; order Pinales; family Pinaceae; genus Pseudotsuga; species Pseudotsuga menziesii. The sequence goes on from LPNX011111120.1 coordinate 74,949, forward strand.
AATTACACATAGGCAGAGTTAACTCAACCAAAAAAAATTACACCGGCGAAGTAGCATTTCTGTCTTCAATCGATGGCAAGTTACCTTCATAACCCTCGAGGTGGAGGTGCTTGGCTAACCTTGGGTGCTTTAGAGACCAGACAAAATGCCAATACCACTTTTATTAACCTCGTGTACCCATCCGCTACTCTCATTTTGTAAAATAAAAAGAGTTTAAATGTTTATAAAAATGTTGATTAATAGTGTAAATGTTCATAAAAAAAATGTTGATTTTATGAAAACATTCAACTAATACTTTATGTTCATCATATATTTTTAGAAAATGAGTATTAATTAAAAAATGAATTTTAATTTGGTATATAATTATAAGAAAAAGAAAAAAATGGAATATACATATTAATAATATTATGAGTATCAATACATACAATTACACGAATGTAACTACTTCCTGATACATTCATAGGTGTTATTTACAACCAATAATTTAATTTTAATGAAAAATAATAATAATAAAAAATGTGTGGAAATCAAACATTTCCTCTTAATTTGGCTTATAAAACTTTTATACATAGAATCTTCATGTTTATTGTTTAGACCTTGACATAAAGATCTGATTAGTAAACTCTTAAGAGACTAAACTAATTTCAACTTCTCTAAGTAAGTTACATAGAGTACTTATGTTTACATCCCTTTGTGATTAGGTAATGGGAAGTGAAAGAGAGGTATATAATTAATAGTTAAAAATATGTTTAGAATGGATATCTATTATTATTATTAATAGTTTAGGTAATGGGAAGTGATTGAGAGGTATATAATTAATAGTTGAAAATATGTTTAGAATGAATATCTAATTTTTTTTTCAACAGAAACAGTAAAAAGGGGTAGCATTAAAACAGGTTGTGCACAACCATATATTACAAAATAAGCAGTAACTGAGAGTTATTGCTGTTCAAAAAAGGAAAAATGAAAATTGGTCCAGAAGGGAGACCAAAGAACTCTACACAGAGTTTTTACATAGATTCTATGGACTGAGGTAGTATATACCCTGATAAACTGCTGGTTAAGGAACAAACAGAAAAACATAAACTAAGAAAACCATTTAAATTTTGCCTGGGGGCTTCATTGGCTGGACTACCGACTCCTCCTCAATGGGCTGGGCTGCTACAGGAGTTTCGTGACCCTGATTGCTACAGGAGTTTCGTGGGCTTGGCTGCCTTGATTCATGCTAACCAAACGCTGAAGGTCTTCTTGGATTCTTTCCACCTTGCCCATCATTTGCTTGAGGTTCATCTCTGTGTCATTACTCCTAGAGTCATGGTTGCTTATATGGTAATAGGTGTAACTGACCACCTCACCCATATTCTTTACCTCTTGAGTAATTTCCTTGTTATCCATGATACCAATGGCCATCATTTCATACAAACACCTGAGGTTTTTCTTCAGGTCTGCAATCCCTGCATTCTCATTTGCTGGGTCCATATTTCCTTGCCTAGGAGTGTGAGTGTCAAGAGCTATTCTAGAGAAGCTATGATGGAGATTCTGAACTGCACCTTCCAAATCTTGGGCCTGAGGTCCACAGTAAAACTCACTGAGAACCAAATTGAGAATGCTAACTTCCCACAGGAGAGAGTCACGGTCTTTCTTGCTTCTACAAGAAAGAGTGCCAATTGCTCCTTCCTTCCACCCAGAGCAATTACAACCAAGAACCGAGTTATTGCGAGCTATAAAAAACTGATCTTCAGGAAGACTGAGCCCGAAACCAGAACTCAAATGCCATAGAGGACCGCCGGCATGGGGAGAGCAGTAACAGGAGAAGAAGGCGGCGAGAGCCAACCTTTCTTTAACAAACACCTTGGTTAGAGGCAGATACTCCCACAGAATCTCCTGTAAAACTCCCTTGTCTATGCCTATAATAACATCCAGCAGAGTCCTCTCTGACGAAAATGCAGAGCGAGCAAAGATCAGACCATTGTCCAAAGAAACTTGAGGGTGAGAATGGAGTCTATAGGAAGCCATATTGTGAGGATTGAAAGGACTTGGAGCGTGCGAACTAGAGCAACCTTTATGCTGGAGTACATGGGAGTTAAGGACGTCGAGGATCGAGGAGAGTGGGAACCACGCGACATCAGCATGGGAGATGGTAGGACGACAAGATAATTCGATGGAGCCTTCACTTAAAACCATGGCGACGAGATCAATGCAAAGTGGGTTAAGGATTTTAAGCCATAGTTTCATTAGGGTATGGGCTTAAGGGGGGTGTCTAACCCATTAAGTTGAAAATGCCCTTGGGGTAGGGAGGTCCCCACATTTGCTAAGGCATCGACAGCTACATTATTTGAGTGAAGGATATGGTAGAATTCATAGTGTGTAGAAAGGAGAGGGATAATTTTGTCATACAACCGACGACATTTTATAGAGCAAGTGGTGTATCCATTGAGCATTTTATATATGACATGTCTAGAATCTCCAAATATCGCAACCCTGTTGAGATCGGTGTTGGCTAGAATATTCATTCCCTAAAGGAGAGCCATCCATTTAGCCTCATTATTGGTCCTATAGCCGAGCCCCCAAGCAAGGGTTTGTTCAATTTTTCCTTTGGGATCCAACGGGATCCCTCCCGCACCTACCACCCCTTTTTAGAATGAATATCTATTATTATTATTATTATTATTATTATTATTATTAATAGTTAAAAATATATATAGAAAGTATAAAAGATATAAATGTATAAAGGAGAACATATATATATAAGTTAATAAATGAATAGTAATTTAATAATAGCCTAATGTGTAGTAAACAAGTTTTATATATATATATATATATATATATATGAGAATTAAATTTGATATTTAAATAATAAAAGATATTATATGCGGGCTGACTTTAGTATATAGAGGATAAAAGGGTATTCATATTAATGAAACTAAGAAAATATTGTAGATTAATAATGAGATATAAAATATAGTGTAATGGGATGAATTTCTTTTTATTTGGGTGAGGTATATAGTTACACCTATAGGTACTTTTATTAAATATTTTGGGGTGGACAAGTACCTATGATTTTCTAGATTGCACGAGTGACGAGACAAGTGTAGAATTCATATTGATTCTATGACATTCATTGCAAATTCAAAATAAACAATTATTTATGTAAATAATAATTGTTTCAGGGATAACTCTTACCTCATGCATGGATAGCTTCGATTTTGAGAGAGATAACTCATTTAACTAGAATAAGGAGAGATCCAATAACTAATAACTTCTTAGTAACACTTGACTTGTGACCTATCAGTGTTCACCAGCAACAAGTTAAATGGTTGTGTTAGTCTTATAGTGTATGATAATGTTATCACATTTGCCTTATGGCATGAAGTTAGATTATCTTTTTGAGTGAGCTTATAACTAAAAAGGGAGACTACGGAATAGGAGTTCAAATTTTAATGCTATGTTTGTTGTAATCTCACATCACAACAACCAATCTGAGACCTATGTTTGAAATCCTATCCATACAAGAGATTATGACTATGACACTCCAGCCATTTGTTTTGATATATATATATATATAATGAGATGTGTAGTAACCACCATAAAATCGATGAATAAATATTCCTAAGCCAAACTAAGGTGTTGTATGCCAATAGCTTGATGGGTGAAAATTTTGTAAAAAGCAATTAAATTAGAATGATAATTGATTAATAATAAATGTTTAGAGTGAAAAGATAAATTCCTTATTGATGGTTAACGGGCTGATTTATATATATAGATATTAAGGAAAGTAGAACTTAAGGGAAACATGGATATATGTTAAATAAGTTATAAGTTCAAACATTAAGAAATTAGAAAAATGAAGTGAAATTCAAACATTAAGAAATTAGAGAAATGATGTGGTAATGATATATAAATGAGGAAATTAGTTATGTATGAGATTTTCTTGCGAATCACAATAATAAAAGGGCTATAATTTTTTTTTTGCAAGTATCTAAATTGTTGTAGATAACACTTTCGTAAGGCATAATGAACCTTGATGTGTGTTATAAATGGGAAGTCATGAGGAAATTATACTAGTTAATAGGATGTGATTTAGGATGAATTATAAGAACACATGTTAGGTGACAAAAGAACTAAAGCTGTAAGATAACTTTGACATGATTCATCAAGTATGGGTCCAAGTGGGACCACTGCAACAAATGGCTCATAGTAGCAAGACACATATATTCTACATAATAATACATTCTTATAATCATGCATAACAATAACTTCGGGACTAAGTTTAGTGCTCCGTCTACACTCTGTCTACCAGGCAGAGCATTGGGTCCATTTCTCCATGTTGTTCTCTATGTTAAGCTCATTCTGAGCTAGTTTTTAATAAAATCAAGATCCTTTAATCATATTTATAGGTTTATATATCAGTGCATGTTTCACTAGTTTGTAAACATATTAATGTAGAAATATGAACTGTACATGTGTAATAAACATCAGGAATTTTCATAAACTAGTTAGTAATAACCTTGTAACATGCATGAATTTAGTATGTAGCTTGATAATGAAATACCTGTCACCAACGGTTGTAGTAGATCCAACACGTTGGCGCAGACCTGTAGGCTCCTTTAGCTTTCAGCTTCCCATCCAAGCCTTTGTTTACAAAAACATGATGAACCACCCTGTCGACCAGCTCTCATCATGTGCTCGCCCTAGGAAAACTATGGGATTCCTAGCCCCCGAGCCCATAGACCAATAATTTCGAGAGAAAATTCCTTTCCATTCTGGATCTTTCTTCATTTCCAACCATTTCTCAATCCTTAAGTTTTCCCCCTCAAGTTTTTTTCCTCCTTTTCTACTCATACACCATCTAATTTCTAATTTCCCAAAGAAAACCAACTCCCAAATTCTTCACAGTGTAGTCCCTCCCAAAAACCAAATTCTCCCTTCTCCCCCCATAAGTTCTCACCTAAATACCATTTTCCACCTCCATTTTCCTCGGGTTTACTCCACCGCCTCCCATCAAATCCCACGAAACCCCAAACGTTTATTTTCTTTCTTATTTAAAATTTCAAATACAATAAAATAATATATATTTTGCATCCATTGCCTCGAGGAGTTCAATGCCATCATGGTTAATTAAAATTGTTTATATACACTATTTACTACTTCTCTTAAAGAATTCAATTTGGTATCTTTACAAGGTGGTGGGTTAAATTACAAGACCCACTCACAGTTCAAACATTAAATTGATTGAATAAAATAATAATTTATTAGTGATGAGGTTGACCCATCAAGTTTTGTAGCGGTGAATATCTTTATTATTTTATTCAATTCAAGATCTAAAAATATTGGTATTGGTCTAATGAAATCCTACCCTGTCTTGTGGGTTCAATTAATTAATTTAATATACCATTTTAACTTATGATGAAATGATTTGGTTAAATCAAGAATTTATTATATATATATATATATATATATTCAACAATGTTTATGATAAGGGAACTCATTATCATTATTAATATAAAATAATAATAATAATAATAGATGGTGTACTAATAATCATGTATGTAATTAATTGTTTGATATTTAAGTATCCTACTACCAACATAGTGCCCTTGCATTTATAAACAATGCACCCTTGAGGGTTTAAGCAATCATGCTAGACAATTAAACAATATGATTATATTATTTACGACGATTCCGAAGTAAAAATTCTAACTAACAACACTTAGTTAGTTTCCTATCATAGTGTTTATGTGTAATTAAGGAATACTTAAATGACTTGTTTAACTTGTATGTTAATAACCTAACGCTCAATATCTATTTAGGATCAATGTATATTCAACTCACGTATTCGCAACAAGTAACACAATTGTTTAACATGAATGTATTGGTATAGTGATACTAGTGTACATATGCAAAGTGTGCATGCACAAGCCGAACATGTACTATAAACATACATAATATTTCATATGCATAAGTGCTAACTAATACTAATAATCCTTCATGCAATTAGAACAAGTATGCATAATAATAGCATTACTAAAACATCATCGGTTATTTTATGAGTTAACCTTATAAGATTTTATATCACTATTTTTATGTTTACATTGGTTTAATCAATAAAGTACAAGGAAGGGAATCTACTACCAGAAAATCGAAACCAAGGAACCCCCAACCCTGAATAGTACTAGCTAACAGTATCCTCCCATGCTAACCTACATCTGCACCATCCCTGTCCTTCCTCTGCTAGTATAGAAGTGGATGTCAGCTTCACCGACCTGACCACATAAGAACCTAAGAGCAATAGCGTCAGCTGAATAGCGGACCTATCCTCTCCTAGCAGGCATCGGATCGTCGTCATCACAACAACTTGGGGAACGTGTCTCAGCACGGCCCTCCCATGACCTCGAGTATCAAGGACACATAGGGTGGAACACATCCATCCCCCTCAACATCCTGGGTCTATACCCCATCTAAACCATACTATGTTGCTATCGAGATTATTGGTCTGTGTCATCGTATCATCAATTTTGGTAAACAAGGCTCTTCTGCAAAAATAGGTACTATGCCACACTTCATATAAAGTATCGAGTTATTACATAGTCCATGTGTCCTATGGATTAGTATTTTGAAAACATACATTCATAACAATATCTCCATTCAATCATCAGTTGGTGCATATTATCAACATCATATCCTTTCATCGCATAAATCATTAAATTGATCACATCATGGGTCGGTATCCACATACCGCATCATATATATCATATTTATCGAGGATGACAATTAAACATACACTATCGTTATGAAAAAAGGAATCTCATGATAACTATAACATAGTAACCTCACAAATATAATCATAACATCATAATCAATGTATCAACGTCAGCATCATAACATCTTAAACATAGTAACAACATCTGATCCTGTCTATCATGTCATAAATATGGTTTACTCAGTCGAACTGAGTCCAACATATACTAAGCAAAATAAAATGCAGCATATCTATATGAAAATATGTCTAGTCAAATTATGGGGCATTACATTTCTAAAATGCTCCTTAAGCCAGTTTTAGCATTTGTTGACTTCTAGGTGCAAGTGGATGCCAACTAGCATAGTAAGGAATCTAGGAATTTAGAAATAAGACAAAAATGATTAATTAATATCAATTATGGGTAACTATGGTTTTGATTATTCCAACAATGAGTAGATGAGTAGCATGCATGAAGAGTAGCATGAGGTTTGAACGTGAAGGTGATTTCCACTTGGACTGATAAATTCAAAATAAGTGCAATAGAGTGAAAATTAATTTTCAAGTGGTAGAGAAGTGTTGAGTGCAATGAGAAACTTGATTGGTGTGTTGACAACAATAGTCACAATTGAATAAATCTAGAATGGAAATAATCACAATGGAAAAAAGTTGGAAACACTTGGTTGGAGAAAATGGTTGAAACTATGTTTTGTTGATTGTATCACATCAAGAGTCATTCTCTAGACTTGCAAGTAATATCAAGTCGGACTTGTGAGTCATATCATTTCCTATGTATCCTCATATGATTGAGGTGGTGATGTTGTATTGTAAATCTTGTGATTAATATCAAGCTGACTCTTGTGAGTAATATCGAGACTAGACTTGTGAGTAATATCAAGTCAAGTATTCTCATAGAAGGTACCCTATGAGAATGGATCTCCAATTGTGGAGATGATCTTGTGTTGTATCAAGATTGAAGTCTTGTGATGTATCAATACTGTGGACCTCCATTTGTTTAGGTGGTTATACTATGTGATATATTTCTAGTCATGGTCACTGAGTGCTATAAGTCTCCTTTAGGCCTTAGGTACCACTAGAGTGAATTACTTTAGCATATGACTATATGGCCAGGTGTAATATATATGACATCAGTATGTGTGGAATAATTCTTTTGAGTATGATATGATAAGATGGATAAATAATGCACATATGGACCATGCATTAATTATTTAATGACAATGAGATAAAAGGATAGAGAAACACAAATTTGAATTTCCCATGCAAATGTCTTAGTGAACTCAAGTGATAAAGCTTCAGTAAAATATGAATGCCTCAGTAAAATCATCAATTGAACTATTAATAAATGTAATCAGTTAAGTAAAGAAGATCTTAACATTCATCAATAAAACATGCATCGAAAAACTAAAGAGATCCATGCAAAAGTTAATAATATAAATTGTGCATGGATAGCACTAAGAGTGAAGCAGTGATGACACTTAAGTTAGCATGCTAACTAAGTGATCAAAAACCAGTTAAAGAATTAAGTTTAAGTCAGTTAACATTAAATTCAAGTAAAGTTAACGTTCAGTTCAATCCAGTTAACATTCATTTCAAGTAATTTAACATTTACGTCAAGTTGGTTAACATTCAGTTCAATTCAATTCACTTTCAGTTCAAGACCATGGACATTCAATTGAATCTAATTGAGGAAAGGAAGGGTGCTAATGTTTGCATGGAGGGAGTTCTAGTTAGCTCCTCCTTATGAATGCACTATGTGATTCTCTCAGTGTGTTTACTGAGCCTCCAATGTGCTTCCTTATGCAAGCTACAATATTTGGCTTGTTATTAATATGCTAGGCACATCGCAAGTTAAATATAGATGTTTTTGAAGGGTTACATTGGATCTATCTTCTCTTATCCTAAGGTGATATCTCTTATCGGGTAATCTGCTTATGTGTTGTAAACCATTCTCTGCAAATATATCTATCATACTCAAAGAATTGCTAGGTTTTTCACCCTCTGTGCTTGGAGGGTTTTCCCATGGTATATCTTGTCTCTCATGGTTGATTGATTTATATGGATGATTTATGGAGATGATTTATGTGGCTGATTTGTTTATGATATTCATAAGTGGCTTATTTATGAAGTTCATAAGTGCTGAAATTGTTTGATAAAAGTTTTGAAGTTCAAGCATCTCCGATTTTGCTCAAACATCAACATGTTTTAAAATGGATTTTTTCTTTTAGTAGGAGTTTGGATATATATATATATATATATATATAACTGAAATTGTGTTAGATACATGAGTCTAGACTTTAGATAATGGGAGATAGATCCGACAAGAACATATTAGTGCTTAAAGAGAGCCATCGAATTGGGAGTCACCAAAAGGCATGAGAAAAGAGAAAAGGACAACAAGTGCAATATTTTGTTGGGACAAAAAATATCATTTTTTCTAGGAATATTTTTTTCAAATAAGTTGCGAGGGCCATAGAGTAGGAAGGGCATACAACTAGAAAAAGTTTTGGTAAGGAAAAGCTATGAAGCCGACCATACACCTAGGATATTTTTGCTAGCATGAAGATGTTTTCAGGTGACAAAAACCATTGTTGTTGATGATAATACACTCTATCAGCTAGCAACGATGCTGAATTATTATAGTTGTCAGGAGGGAGTTTCTAGGAGGGAAAGGAGGCATGTAGGAGACAAGTTACTTCTTTTGGCTTCAAGTTTCAGAGTTAGTTTTATTTTTTCTTAAAGTTGTTTTCTTTTTTCCGAAAGCTATTTCTTGAACATAAGAAAGTAAAGTTTTCAAAGTAGAAGTTTTTACAGATTATCATACTTATTACTCCATGGAGGCATATAAAGTTTTTGGGCTTGAGAAATTCATTGGAAATTTTGACTTAGGCATCCCAAGGCACATAGAAATGGTACTAAATGGTATGTTTCCTTTGTGGAAGTTGTCCAGGGAAAGAAAATTTACTTTAGGTGGTAGTAAAACTCATGTAGTTAAATGGAATGGGAATATAGAGCTACAATCAACAACTAGTAAAAAGTTAGTGTTCAAAAATGTTCTTTACATTTCCAATTTGTGTAGGAATCTAATTTTGGTCAGTCATGTTACAAAAGAAAGTGCATGAGGGGCACCCTTGTTCAAGCCTAGGAAATTGTTTGGTTAAGGAAAATAGGAGCAGGAAAGCTATTGCTTCAAGAGTGGACATGCATGGGATGCACAGGTTTTAGGACATGGAAGAAAAGGATTGCAGTATGTTGCAGGGAACACTACTACATTTCGACCAAAAATCCGACGGCCGTCATGTCGGATTTTCGACACTTCCCTGTCGCATGTACGACACTTTGATTTTTTTTTAAGCGTCGGAAACTTGTCGTCGGTTATCCGACACCTAAGTAACCGTCGGTTAAGCGACACCTAAGTAATCGTCGGTTAAATGTAAAGCGTTGGTTAAGTGACAGAATATCTTCGACGGTAGTGAAATTTTTTTGAGAAAATAACCTTCATGTCATCGGTTAAGCGACAGAAAGGCCGTCGATTAAGCGACGGTAGTCAAATTTTTTTTTAAAATAACCTTTATTCTGTCGGTTAAGCGACGGCCCTAACCTTCATGCCATCGGTTAAGCGACGGATATAGCCTTCATTTCGTCGGTAAAGCGACAGTTATAGGCGTCGCTTAACCGACGCCTGTGTGTGTTTTAAAAAAAAAATACAAAAACATGTGCAGTAAATACTACAAGTATAGTTAGTGTTGTAATGTATGGAGAAGCTTACTGTTCTATTCTATCATTACTACTATAACAAGGATATCAGATTAGTAATGGTGATACTACATCAGTATTGGTAAGGTTGATCAAGCATGATACCTATCCAGCTTAATTAACTAGGTGCTTGTACTCAGCTTCATGATTACACTGGTGAAATGAGCAATACATATCATTCTTTCCATAATTGAGCTTGATTGAGCTTAGTTCTTAGCTGAATGCTTGTAAGTCTCCCAGCTGTATGCTTACTTATATAGTAGGAGTAAGTTAGCTTTCACTATGATATAGCTGTTATTCTACTCTATTCAACTATGTGTTTATCCGTATAGAGCTTACATATCCATATTAACTCACATATGGTTAAAGATAATGGTAATCACTCATTCCAATCACACTTAGTACAAAACATTATGTGGTTTCACTAATGGTGCTTGTGTTTCCATAAGAGATACATGATGTATTACGTTGATACTTAAAAATCACTAGTACTAATCAGCTTAGTAAGAACCATCATAACTAGCTTATACTATCCATTATGTTCGAGCATCATTGATTACTAGAAGCTTACTAGTTAAGATCAGCTTACAGCTTCAAGGAGGTTATGTTTGAATAGTGGTAAGTTAAACATGACCCTTGTAACTATCAGTATAAGTACCATTGTATTCATTACTTAAACTTACTGCTTTTATTACACTTATCTGTTAGATCTGTTCCCATTAAGAGCTGTAATCATATAGGTAACTAAGACTATGTATTAAGCAGCTTACTGTTAATTAGGGTAGTACTAATGGTAAACAAGCATAAGCTTATATGGTTACAACTGCTTGGAACTAGTACAGGATCATTGAGTTAGTAGAGTAGCTGGTATCCATAATAATCACGAACAAAGAGAGAAACCCTTGTAATGATAAGGGAAATTAGAGCTATCGTAATAAGTAAGCATAAGTACTATCACCTTATCGAAGCTTAACCTAATCATCTCTACATAATAAAGCACTTACCTTTATAACACTACAAGGTATAAAACTCATAAGTATACCATAACCAAGCAAGCTCATCTTAACCAATGGTTACCTGTAAGCTCAATACATCTTGGTAATAGTTCTATCCCTAATCATTGCCCTTACTCTAAACTGAGCTACTAAAAGCATACTAGTCATTAACATGGACTGTGTTTTCCTAATTAGTACAGAGTTTATTCCACTATTCCTAAGCATAGGATCATAAGTATTGCTGTATCCTGCTAATGTATAACCTTAACATGGTATGAACCTTACTTTATACAGTACTTTATTACTACAAATATGTAAGAGCTACTACTTAAGTGACACGGTTGGTACTAGTTACCTTATTCCCTTAATCAGTTACATGAATAATTACCATTGTTACATTCTACTCATATCTGTTACAGTACAAGCTCTATTTCCATATGTTCCAGGTTAAACTCATATAAATTACTAGAGTGTGTGTATAGATTCAAGCACAGTAAGCCATGATACGGATGTGTGATCTCTACTCTATTCCCATAATCTTCATACTAGTAATTCACATAATCTTCATATTATATGCCCAGGAATATCTTCATTTCAGCAGAAATGTGGATAGATGCCATAAGCCCTCTCCCCTTTTCCACCTTCAAAGGACATTCTACTGTCGTCGACTCTTTCACTGCGGCCATGGAAGTGTGGCTTTACTGCTGAGCTTTTGAAGCCACCGTTTCCAGCCTCCCTACTCTATAAGCCATCGCCGTGTTTAGTTTGTTGGATGGTCTCCTAAGACCCCACAATGTCACCAAAGACATGGGAAGACCCAAACACCCAGAAAACATCATATAAAAGTAATCCAGATAGCAATGAGGCAGCTGTCACAAAACTGGAAATAAATTCCAAGTTAGAACCATGAAAGTCTCGTACTGATTTATAAATGAGTGAAATAAACATGTTATGTAATGATGACACAATAGAGTAAGATACGTTTTCGATAAGCATCACATATAAACAAAAGACTAAGCAAACATTCTGCATAATATTAATTTATATTATAACCATGTAATTCCTAAGGCACACAGTTTAAATCCTAACAGAAAATTAGCTAACTCCCTCTTTGACTTAGTAAATTCCTTTAGAACTAAAAGAAAGGAGAAGTTCACAATCCATTTCAGGTGAAATTGGACATTTGATTCCCTCTTTTGTATGCTGTTCCACAAAGGGAAGGGAATGCCATCTCCTGAATTCAAGTAATCCCTTGTTTCTGTCTTGTGTTTTTCCCATCACTGCCAACAGCACCTTTAAAATCCAAATTGAAACCATTTCCACCCCATCCATCCATAAAGGCATCAACACATACATGATCAGTGTAAAGATACAAAGGATGATGATATGAAGTGAAGAAGACTTCCGTACATAGGTCACAAGAAATACAACTACCCTCATAGACTTCACCCTAAATAATAGCTTTTGAATGTAAATAATAATAATTAGATTTAATATGTGCCATCCCTTCAAGGATGGATTTGTCCTTGAAGCATGAGAGGAAACAAGACTTAAAGATTGTTGAAGCTCAAAACAGTATTGATGTATTGCAAAAGCATCAATCCATCCCAGGTCAATTTTTATTGGAAATTTTTGTCACAACAACTCAGACAAGAGGAAACTGGAACAAAAATGTAAATGCTGACAGTTGACTTTTATTTATTGGAATCAAAGTTACCTACTCTTTGAGAATCAAATTCATGGGGTCTCTGTCTCCCCTGTTTTACAATGCCAAAATCTGTGGTAGCCATTGCTACTCTTCATGGACACAGTGACAGGCTCAACCTGGACTTCTGCAATCACTGTTGCTAACGCCCCTGTTCTGGCTACAACATCTCAGAGTAAATCAAAATCATTTTCATGAGAATATCAGACTTTATTTACTGCAAATAGAATCAGTCATGTAGCAGATTGTCTCTATTGCTCAAAAGCACTTTCCAGTAGCAGCATATTCAACACACTTATGTCTTGTAGCGAGCAACAGTAATTTGAATTCCTGTACAAGGCTAACTTGAAAGGGGTCATGAAGCTTCCCTGAGGTCACAACAGTCTATTAAAGTCTATATTTCTTGTTTGTGGAGCCAACTAGTCAAAAGGAATCCATTTCATCACTTCCCAGGCATGTTTTCAGTCATTGAATAAATAATCAGATCTGAAGTTTCTTTCTTTAAATTTTGTAATGCATATGGTTTGCTCATCTAATGTTATCATTAAGATCTCAAGTTTCAAGTGTTGTAAACAAGGGTACCACCAATCTTCATAGAGTTCCGAAATGTGCACTGGCCCAAACAGAACCACCATTGCGGTTGTGTTAGAGTTCATGTGTCACCTACATTTGATAATAAAGTTTCAAT
>LPNX011111128.1:4458-23415 GCA_001517045.1 Pseudotsuga menziesii
ATCACCGTATTTCTGGTTCACCAAGTTAGTGGTTATTAATAACAGTCATGGTTAAGTGTAGATAAACTGGCATAAATCATGGTATATTGTGATGTTTGCAGCACTTATCACTGCTTAAAAATCCCGCTAAAATGGCAGGTTCAGAGATTGTATCTCTGATTAGATTTGAAGCATACGAAAATAATCCATCATGTCATGTGTTTGGATACCTATCCCTTCTGTGTTCACTTCTCCATTTGTTTCAGGTCGAAGACAGGAGAGTGTCGAAAAAACCATGTCTCCTTTGAATCGGTTTGAAATTTCAGGGTCTGAACTTATAGACGCCAACCCGGAAGTTGCCAAGAAATTCGAGGAAATGGGATGGGAAAATTTCTTTAGGTGTTTTGATGGTCACCATGTCGAGATCACTAAGATGTTCGCCATGAATTTTGAAGATGACAGAGTGCAAATTGGGGGTTTCGAGTTTGTTATCAATGAAGACAAGATTGCTGAAGCCACTAAGCTCCGACAGGTTGGGGAACGCTGGTTTAAGGGTACTATGGTCAATAAGAAGAAATGCTTGGCTCTGTTAATGCCATTACCGGATAATGCAAAACTGAAGATAGGCGTCCCTGTGAAATTTTTGAAGCCCGAATGGAGAATCTACTATGAAATCTTGGTAAGGTACGTGTCCTGTTGTGGACGATACTCTCATTTACACTTGTATCATTTACAGTTAATGTTAGCAGTAAAGGGTTGCAAACTTAATTTGCCCTTTTATCTATGGCAAAGTCTTAAGAAGATGTCGCAGTCTGTTAAGAATTTCAATAACCCTGACAGTAGTCTTTGTCACCATGGGTTGATAAAAATATTATTGCAATTCCAATTATCTGCTAAAGGTGTGTCTTGGGATAAGTTTCTAGTTGATTGCCAATTGGGGCCAACGCAATATTGGCCTAATCCATCTCCACGAGCTCGTAGGAAACGAAAGGTATTAAATCCTGGAGTCAATAGTTCAGAGGTCAAGAAATCTGAGGTTGTAAACATGCCCATAAATAATGAGATTAATGAAAACGATGACAGGGATGCAACTCCTTGCAATTCAAGGGAAATCTTAGATAAACCCTTGCCTGGTGAGAATGATAGCAACCCTGCAAACATAAAAGAAGGATCAGCCAAAGGTGAAAATGATAATAATGATGAAGCAAATAAACCTGACGAATGCAACAAAGAATCTATGCATAAATTAGATCATTTGGCTCAAATCTGTTGTGACAAGGAAGGACTTGGTTTTGAAAACCTATCGTTTTCACAAAGAGTCACAAGGAGCATGCATAGTATTCATTCGATTTCAGGATATAAGGCTGATCAACAGACTTCCAAATCTACAGCTACTAAACCTACAGTTTTAGATATTGAGGATGATATCCCATCGTCTGTCCCTAACACAATGGATGTAGGGAATTCTGCTATCGCGCAAGGAAGTGATGCACAGTCAGTCGAGGCTGAAGGAAATCAACCAGAAGCAAACATAAACATTGAAGATCCTGAAATATCATACAGTCAACATTGTGACAGACCTCATTCTCCTCAGGTAACTAAAGAGGATGAAACTCTGCAACAGGTATTAGGTAATGTATACCAAAGTAAAATCACAGAGTTTAAAGGAAAGCTAAAACAGTGTCTATCCAGCACAGCCTTGCTGGAAGAAGAAAACAAAACCTTTAGAATCGAGCTGCTAGAATGGATTGATAGGTGGAAAAAGGTGAACGCTAAGAAGAATCAATATAAGAAATCCAAGAAATCAATGCTAAGTACCAATCAGCTGCTGCTTGATCGAATTGAAAAGCAGAACACCAAAATTGTCAGGTTAAAAGCCAAGCTTGCAGAAGCTCGAAGAGTAGTGTCTCTTCATAATAGAATTTAATGTTTTCTTCATTTCCTATGTCGCTTCCAAAACAGGTAATGATCGTTCTAGTTTCACATGCCTGTAAAATTGAAGATTTAACAGGAATGCATTTAAAATTTTAGATTATTTATGTTATCTGTGTATTAAATTGATTTTAATAATATGTTGCGTTTGAATTCAATACAGGAGGATTTATCATCACCTTTTTCCAGAAATTCGGGACATGGTTATATGCTGACATGGGGATGTGGCTGTTTGATTGCGAGCTGGAGTTTTATCAATGGTCAGGAACTTTCTAGGATGCCTCGACTCAGGCCAGTTTATTTCTGTTTATAGTAGTAGGTGTAATTAGATGCCTTTTTGGTTAAATAATCCCTATAATGTTGCATGCAAAATTTATAGAGGAAAACTGAATCTTAATAGTATATAAAGGAGGAGTCTTTATGAACTCGAGAAGGGTGAAGTGTGTGAAGAAAACTGTTTTGGAATATATTTTATTACTGGTATTATATCATATTTAAAGTTGAAGATTTGATGTGGATCTTACTGGACGTCTGCAAACAGATACTGTGACTGGTATTTTGTTTTGTTTTGGATCATATATATATATATATATATATATTTCAACTTGTTAACTTCTGTTTATATATTAATCCTGTGTGTTGTGACACACTGATGTTTAATTATTTCTTTTCGCTTCATAAGCTCAAGCTAGTATTTTGAGTAAATATTTCATTATGATGTTGTTTATTAGTATGTTTACTATAAACATAAGTTTTAATGATATCCTTTTCTATTTATTTAAAATCTCATTCGTATGTTGACGATGACTTTTAAATACACATCATCTTAAAATTCAAATAACTATCTTGAAAATTAATTATTAATTAATTTTAGACTGTTGAAATTGATCATGTGTTTACAGGATAAATTTCAATTCTGTTATCATTTAGCAGTTTGAATTTTAGTTATAATTTGAATGGTTTGTTTAGATTATATTTCAGTCAATATGTTCATCATTATTGATTAATAATTAATATAATCTTCAATTTTGCTCTCAGCTGAAATAGGGTTTAATAGGATAAGTAGAATAATTTAGTTTTAATTTTATTTTCAAGTTTAATTAGTAATTGTTAAATCTTTTTATATATTTTACTTAAGTTTTCATATTTAGAAAACTTCCCAAAAAATCGAAGTCTTTCCTTAAGAAAGCAACCTTAGGATATTTAGATATATAGGTAAAGTAAACATTATAGTAGGTTAGATTTTGCTGGTTTTAAGTTCTCCTTAAGAGACAAACTAGCTGGTAGCAGGACCACAACCTGCGAGGTTTTGTTAAACCAAACATACCGGACGCTGCTTTAAGCTGATTGTGTGGACAAAACCTCCTTATTGGCTTGGATTCAGAAAATCGGGCCAACAAATGGTGCTAGAAGGAGGGCCTGTCAATGAGTAAGGGCAGGTGAAACAAATGAAACATTTCCAACCAGTCAACAACCTCCAGAAGTCAGTAGATCACCTTTTATAGAAACTTTTAGAAATATCCTTGAACGTGATCCTGTCACTTCTCCCTTTACTCCCGCATAAAGTGCTCAAACTCTAGAAGAATCCAGACATATCCTCACTAGAGCTTACGCCAATCAGTTAGGCATTTCTCCAATAGATTATGGTCTTCCTAGAAAACAACGACACAACTCACAATTGACCGTAGTTACACAAGATTTGGAGATAACTGATAATAATCCTCAACACCAATTTGAAAGAAATCAGAGGTAGATTACACAAACTAATACTGCTAGGAGGCTAATCACAAGAAGTGGTTCTGATCAGCCACCTTCTCCTCCTGAGTCACCACCTAAAAGTCCAAGACCTTCCAATTCAGGAAGTTCTTCTAGTTCTCAAGGAAGTCCAATGGCAGGAAATGTAGGAGGAGGAGGTAATCCTCCACCTAATCCACCTAATCCACAGCTCCCTTGGCTAAGGGTAGCTGCTGTAGTAGTTCCTGGAGTACAACACCCGTTACCAAAACACTCAGATAAACTTCTTCCTAAGTTTAACCCAGATGACAAAGAACCTGTAGAGGTGCATATTGACAAATTCATGTTGGCTATTCAAACTTTGAACGTACAACATGAAGATGTAGTTTGTCGATTGTTTCCTCTAACCTTTGAAGGAAGAGCTTCAACTTGGTATTTTTCGTTAGTATAAGGATCTATTACAAACTAGGGAGAATTTAATAAGGCCTTTTTAGACAAATTCGGGGAAGATAAAACCCCCGCTCTTTTAGCCCTAGAGTTATCTAGGATTAAAATGGAGCCTAAAGAAAGAATCAAAGATTTCAATCAAAGGTTTCTAACTTTGAAAAACAAAATTCCAGTTGCTTCCCAACCTCCAGAAGACATAATTATTGAAAATTATACATCATCTTTACCGAGGAATTCTGGAATGTTTGTGAAAAGAGCTAGAAAAACAATGCTGGTAGAAACATTTGAGGAAGCCATTAAAGTAGAAAAGGATTTCATGTCCTATGAACCAGACAGAAGTGGAAAATCTGATTCTTTTCCTCGAAGAAAAGAAAAGTCAAGTTCAGAAAAAGATAAAGCATTCGATGTAGAACAACTACAAAATGCTATTCGAACATTAACCAATGAAGTTATAGGGTTAAAAAAAACTAATTCTGAAGCTTCTCCTTCTAGGGGTTACTTCAGAAATCAATTTAGACAAAACCCAAACACAAATAATAAGAATTCACCCCCTGATGTAGCCGCTAATGAAGAAATATTTAATACAATTCGAGCTGTTCTATCTTTATTTGAAACTTCTAGTCAAGAGATGAACTTAAACGAAGAAGAAGAGGAATCGGAAAATGATGAAGAATAAGAAGAACCTCAACAAGTTAACGGTCATTTCTGGGATAGTTTTGTGAAAGAACATGAAAGTAGAAATCCACCTTCAGGACAACATGCGTATAATACTCGTAGTAAAGCAACTACAAATACTCCTGGTGCTTCAAGTTCTACTACAAATACTGATAACAATAACTCACAACCAAATAAACAAACTCAATCTGGCAAACAAACTCAGCCTACTAAGGGTACACAAACCATTCAAAATGCTCCAAAATTAGATTTACAATATGATATAAAGAAGACACGTGCAAACGTCAGTATGTACGATCTTCTTCAAATCTACCCAATGCCTAATAGTCATATTATAAATCCTGCAGTAAGCTCAATTGTTCCTAATGCAAAACAAAATGTTGCTGCAAATAGTTCTAACAATGATCCAACAGCGACTGAAAAAGGAAAAGTAGCAGCTGATAAATCTTCCTTGATAGGTAAGAATTCTAAATCAACTACACCTCCATTCTTACTTACCTTTGAGATTTTCAATAGGAATGTCCACAATTGCATGGTAGATTCAGGAGCATCCTCCAATGTTATGCCTCTATCTGTATGTAAGAAATTGAATGGAAAATTTGTTCCATCCAATTAACAAATAACTCAATTAGATAGAACAAATGTAAAGGTTGTTGGAGAGATGAAAGATGTCTTAGTCAGGATTGCTTGTAACCCTTCAGTTTATCAAATCATTGATATTGTTGTTGCTGATATTCCAGATGCATATGGATTATTCTTAAGTAGGGATTGGTCTCAACAGTTGAACGGTTTCTTTGCTACTGATTGGTCTACATTGTGGTTACCTAAAAACAAAAAATCAAATCAGATAAAAATAAATAGAGAATGGTATATGAAACATACTGTTACAGAATTACATGATCCTAGTGAACCTGTTTTATTTTTTGATAGTATTATGGGAAATTACATGTATGAATTAGGATTTGGAAATTTTATGGCTGAAAGTTCTACTCTTTCTGAAAATAATCAGCAATCTGAAATTTGTAATGTAACAGCCAATTCTCCTAACTGTTCACTCAAGGAAACCATTAGTGATGTAAATAATGTAAATAATGTAAATATCATAGAAAGTAAGGTAATTGTACATAGTCCTATTTGGATGTTATATTTTGATGGCGCCAAATCTAAGGAAGGAGCATGGGCTGGTTGTTTACTAGTAGACCCTCAAGGAAATAAAACTTGTATAGCTTGTAGAATGGAATTTAGTTGTACAAACAATACAGTTGAATATGAAGCTTTAATACAAGGCTTAAAAAAGGCAATTGATTTGGGCATTAAAGAGTTAATTATTTTTGGAGATTCCGAGATCATTGTCAGACAGGTTCGTAACTCAATTCACTATTTATCTGAACATTTACAGAGTTATCAAAAAGAGGTATGGAATCTTATCGTACATTTTGATGCATTTAACATAAATTCTGTTCCTAGAAGTCAAAATCAAGAAGCAGATTTGTTAGCAAATTTAGCATCCAAGTTAATTCCTTCAGAAAATCTTACTCCAGATTTCTTTTCTGTTGAATTGATTTTTAGGCCTTCTATACCTGACAATATTTTTAACTGGCGTGTGTTTGACAATGATATGCAGGTATTGAATTTCCTAACGAATGAAGATACTTTTAAAGATGCATCAATAGATGAAGCCACTCATGACGAAAGCCTGCGGGATTTTTCGGTAATTAATGATTTCTGCTCAATTGAAAAAGCTTTCGAACAGGTAAAACCAGTCCCTAATTCAGTACTTAGATTAGAATTTTTTTTTGATCTATAGGATAAGTTTAGGTCTATTCCTAATTGTAAAACAAATAGTTCTCGCATGAGATACGAAACCATCAATTTAGGAACAGAAATAAATCCCCAAACTGTAAATCTTGGAATAGATTGTAATCCTATAGAGAAAACAACTTTCATAAAATTGTTTAAGGATTTCAAAGATATATTTGCATGGACATATGATGACCTGAAAACATTCAATACTCAAGTTATGCAACATATAATTCCAATTAAACAAGAATCAAAACCTTTTCAACAGAAGTTAAGAAAATATCACCCATCATTAGAACCAACAATAAAAAAGGAACTGAATAAATTGTTAGCTTCCAAGACCATTTTCCCTATCAGGCACACTCAATGGGTAGCAAATTTAGTTCCAGTTAAGAAGAAAAACGGGGATATTAGATTGTGTGTTGATTTTAGAAATTTAAATAAAGCTTCTAAAAAGGATAATTACCTTGTTCCTCCCATGGAACAAATTCTTCAGAAGGTGTTTGGGTCTGAGATACTTTCTCTTCTTGACGGTTTCTCAGGGTATAACCAAATATTGGTTTCCCCAGATGATCAATTGAAAACAGCGTTTAGAACTCCATGGGGAACGTATGCCTACCGTAAGATGCCTTTTGGGTTAATCAATGCGGGAGCAACATTTCAAGGAGCAATGGATATTGCTTTTAGAGGCTTAACCAGTCACTCAGTCGTTGTCTATTTGGATGACATTACTGTATACTCTAAACATTGTCCTGATCATCTTAATCATCTTAGAAAAGTATTTGAACGGTGTAGAAAATTTGGAATATCTTTAAATCCTAAAAAAACGATATTTGCTGTTTCAGAAGGTATATTACTAGGATGTGTAGTCTCGAAACATGGAATCATGATTGATCCTGAAAGAACACAAGCTATTTCAAAGATTACCTTTCCTTCCGGCAAGAAAGGAATGCAGTCATTCCTAGGAAAAATAAATTTTGTTAGGAGATTCATTCCTAGTTTTTCAGAGATCATTCGTCCTTTGCAGAAAATGATTAAAAAAGATGCTGTGTTTAATTGGGGACAAACTGAAAAAGAATCCTTCCAGAAACTTTTAGAAGCTATTTCAGAGGCTCCTAGTCTTCTAAGCCTAGATTTTAATAAGGATTTTATATTATATACGTTTGTTTCTGATATTGCATATGCAGCAGTTTTAACCCAGTTAAATCAACAAAATAATGAAGTCCCAATTTCTTTCATGAGTTCGAATTTCAAAGGTGCTGAACTCAATTATCATGAAGTTGATAAAAAAGCCTTTGCTGTTTTCAAAGCTGTAAAACATTTTCGTCCTTACTTGCTAAAATCTAAAATGAAAGTAATTGTTCCTTATTCTTCAGTCAGAAATTTGTTAGTTCAGAAAGATTTAGGAGAAAAGAGAGCACCGTGGATGACAACTCTTCAAGAATATGACTTAGAAATAAAACCTTCAATGATAATCAAAGGTCAAGGGCTGTGTAATTTAGCCACTGAAGCTGCTCATTTGCCTGATGATAAAGATGAAACTGTTATTGATGAAGCTTTACTTATCAGGGAGATTTATTTTTATCCACCTCCTCAAGATTCCTGGTACACAGACATACGGTTACTTTTGGAAACAGGGACTGCCCCTGATTACTTAGAACCAAAGAAGAAAAGAGCACTGAGATTGAAGTCTGCTCCATACTTATTAATCGATAATATCCTCTTTAGGAAAAATTCAGATGGAGTTTACCTTCGATGTTTAGATAAAGATGAAACCGAAACAATTCTGAAGGAATTGCATTCTGGACCAGTAGGTGGTCATTTTGGTGGGGAGACCACTGCTCACAAAATTCTCAGGGCTGGTTATTATTGGCCTACCTTGTTTCGAGATTCTTATACCTTCGTCAGAAAGTGTCAAGAGTGTCAACTTGCTGCAGGAAGGGTGAAAAAATCTGCTTTCCCTTTACAACCTGTTTCAACTGAAAGACCTTTTCAGCAATGGGGTATCGATATAGTAGGTCCAATAAACCCTCCCTCATCAATGCAACATAAATACATAATCACTGCAACTGATTATTTCACTCGTTGGGCTGAAGCTACACCGTTAAAAGTTGTGAATACCAATCAGGTTATACTATTTTTGGAATTCTTTATCATAACAAGATTTGGTATTCCTGATTCTCTCGTTTTCGATAACGCATCATATTTTTCATCAATTGAATTAACTCAGTTTGCATTAGAAAAAGGAATAAGAATTAGATATTCAGCTAATTACCATCCTCATGGGAATGGCTTAGCTGAATCAACAAATACAAATTTATTAAAAATTCTTAAAAGAACAGTTTCAGTTCACCATCGGAACTGGCATATTGAATTGGTCAATGCTCTTTGGGCAGACAGAGTAACTCCAAAAGCTACGATAGGCAACTCACCATTTTTCTTAGTATATGGAACTGAAGCTATTCTTCCACCAAATTTTTTCTTACCTTCGTTACAGTTAGCTCAGTCTGTCCAGGAAGAAGAATGCCCAGCAATGGAAAAAAGAATTAATGCATTGTTAAAATTGGAAGAAGATAGGGAAAAGTCAAAACAACACTTTAACAAACATCAACAGATTGTAAAGTCATGGTTTGACCAATCATTTAGTTCTGATCGAGAATTTCAAGTAGGAGACTTGGTCTTAAAATGGGATAAATCTCACGAAGATAAAGGAGATCATACAAAATTTCAGAAATTGTGGTTAGGTCCTTTTGTTATTTCTGAAAAAATAGGTCCAAGTACCTTCGGACTGCAAACACTTGAAGGACAATCCGAGACATTCCCTGTGAATGGACTGATTCTTAAAAAATATTTCTGTTGATATTTTTTCTATCTAAAATGTACATACCTACTTGCTGTTTGTAAATAAATTTGTTTTTCTGTATATAAACTAGCAGACTGGTAAATCAATCAATATTTGCCGAAATCATATATATTAGATTGATTTAAATTTGTGTATATAACCAGTCATTTGTAAGTAACATCTATGACTAATGTAAATAAATAAAGATCAGTTTACTCATCAGTCTTAAAAATTATGATATTAGACTGAAATCTTTTAAACTTTGTTCAGATTGATCAAAATTTCTTGAATCTGTAAAGATCTTCATTGTTTCTATTTATAAATGTTTCTCAAATTTTCTTCATCTTGTTCTTTTCTGAAATAGGGATAGCTTATTAAATGCCTTTTTCAAAGCTTGTACTTTTGAAAAACTTTTACAGATCTTTATCATTGGTTTTGGAAAATTTTTATCATTTGAGAACTGTCTAGCATTTGTTCCAGTTAATTAAAAGCTAAAGTAAGAGACGGAAGGTCTCAGTAATGAGCCGGTCTAATCAAAATCACAAATATCACTAGTATGACATTATTAGGAAACTATTAATGACTTTTGGTTTTGAAATCAAAAGATAAGGGGTCTCATTACGAGCCAGCTGATTCATTTTATGGTGATATTAATGACTGACATTGCCGTTTGGTTACCACGCTAGGTAATGATCTCTTATTTTATGAAAATTAAAAGATCAAAAATGAAATTGCAATAAAAGCATAACTTTTGACTGAAGAATAGGAGGTCTCAGTAATGAGCCGGCCTAATCATGATCATCAGTGTTGTCCAGAATAACTTCATTTCTGATCACCAGGGTGATGGCTTTTGATTTAAAAATTAAAGGACAAGAGGCCTCATCACGAGCCGGCTTGCTTATTTCAAACAACTCTCGTGAATGATACTATCACATTGGGATACCAAACCCAGATAGTAGTCTTCAGGAAGAATTATTATTTTAAAAAGAAAAGCAAAAACAAAAGAAAGAAAATGATTATGCTATGGAACAGATTCTAGAAATTTTTCAATGAAAAAGTACTCTATGCTGATGGTACAGGTCATCTTTACTAAGATGTACTTGCTTTGGCTAAGATATTTGTGAGTTTATCCCTAATCAAATTTCTGTTTTAAGAGATGGAATATTTCTGAGTTATATTTATGAATATGAGAAAATGGTTTAATATGGATAAAGGATTTTTGATTATTTTCAACAGGTGTTGAGATTTCATTTTTGATCATCTTGTTTAAGCAGAGATAATTGGTTCACCCAGGTCGTCGCCATTTGTTGTCAGCTAGCAACAACCTCTCCATCTCATTAAGAAATGAAGAGAGATCAGCTCTCCATGTGATTTATCAATGGAAAATTATGAGAGAGCACCTTCAGAATCATTGATTCTGAAGGTACTCTCAATCAAAAGAAAGTGATATAATTATTCTAGAGCTGAAAGAAATTCAATTATAAACTTGACCTTTTAAAATTGTTAGCAGTCTCATAAATTTTTATGAGTTTATGAAAATCATTAAACGAAATTTATGTGGCTTAAGAGTTTGAAATAATGGGTCGAGAGAAATTCAATAAAACACATTCTATGTTGAGTAGGGTATTATTGGTCCTAAGCCATGAAACTAAGGGTCATTTTCAAAATGTTTTTTTTATATGTAATACCATACTACGACATTTTGTAAATAATATAGTTAATGGGTAAATAATGTTTGTATAGAAATTTCTTACTTATGATAGTTTATCATTGAGATATGTATCGATAAGATATTTGGAAGATTTTAAACCTAGTATTGTACATACATATCATAGATATTAATCTAGCTATTTTATCAAAGCATTGTTAATATGAAAGTGCGATTTTATTACCTTGCATACCACGACGTAACATGATTAAATAAGAGATGACTGTTAGGATTAGCTGGCCATGCAGTAAGCCAATAGTCAAGTTAAATAAACGATTATTCATTTGGATTAATGAGCTTGTATGAAAACGTGGCTTATACCTCTTAATAGATCGACAGTTGTATGCATATGGAAATATCGTGTTGACGGTGTTAAATACTAAATGTCATTTTGACTTACGTCATTGTACCTGTTAATTATGAACCACTGTCAATAATCAATGGTTGAAATGATGATTTTATCAGTCACCGTATTTCTGGTTCACCAAGTTAGTGGTTATTAATAACAGTCATGGTTAAGCGTAGATAAATTGGCATAAATCATGGTATATTGTGATGGTTGCAGCGCTTATCACTGCTTAAAAATCCCGCTAAAATGGCAGGTTCAGAGATTGTATCTCCGATTAGATTTGAAGCATGCGAAAATAATCCATCATGTCGTGTGTTTGGATACCTATCCCTTCTGTGTTCACTTCTCCATTAGTTTCGGGTCGAAGACAGGAGAGTGTCGAAAAAACCATGTCTCCTTTGAATCGGTTTGAAATTTCAGGGTCTGAACTTATAGATGCCAACCTGGAAGTTGCCAAGAAATTCAAGAAAATGGGATGGACAAATTTCTTTAGGTTTTTTGATGGTCACCATGTAGAGATCACTAAGATGTTCGCCATAAATTTTGAAGATGATAGAGTGCAAATTGGGGGTTTCGAGTTCGTTATCAATGAAGACAAGATTGCTGAAGCCACTAAGCTCCCACAAGTTGGGGAATGCTGGTTTAAGGGTACTATGGTCAATAAGAAGAAATGCTTGGCTCTGTTAATGCCATTACCGGATAATGCAAAACTGAGGATAGGCGTCCCTGTGAAATTTCTGAATCCCGAATGGAGAATCTACTATGAAATCTTGGTAAGGTACGTTTCCTGTTGTGGACGATACTCTCATTTACACTTGTATCATTTACGGTTAATGTTAGCAGTAAAGGGTTGCAAACTTAATTTTCCCTTTTATCTATGGCAAAGTCTTAAGAAGATGTCGCAGTCTGTTAAGAATTTCAATAACCCTGACAGTAGTCTTTGTCACCATGGATTGATAAAAATATTATTGCAATTCCAATTATCTGCTAAAGGTGTGTCTTGGGATAAGTTTCTAGTTGATTGTCAATTGGGGCCAACGCAATATTGGCCTAATCCATCTCCACGAGCTCGTAGGAAATGAAAGGTATTAAATCCTGGAGTCAATAGTTCAGAGGTCAAGAAATTCGAGGTCGTAAACATGCCCATAAATAATGAGATTAATGAAAATGACGACAGGGATGCAACTCCTTGCAATTCGAGGGAAATCTTAGATAAACCCTTGCCTGGTGAGAATGATAGCAACCTTGCAAACATAAAAGAAGGATTGGCCAAAGGTGAAAATGATAATAATGATGAAGCAAATAAACCTGACGAATGCAACAAAGAATCTATGCATAAATTAGATCATTTGGCTCAAATCTGTTGTGACAAGGAAGGACTTGGTTTTGAAAACCTATCATTTTCACGAAGAGTCACAAGGAGCATGCATAGTATTCATTCGATTTCAGGATATAAGGCTGATCAACAGACTTCCAAATCTACAACTACTAAACCTACAGTTGTAGATATTGAGGATGATATCCCGTCGTATATCCCTAACACAATGGATGTAGGGAATTCTACTATCGCACAAGGAAGTGATGCACAGTCAGTCGAGGCCGAAGGCAATCAACCAGAAGCAAACATAAACATTGAAGATCCTGAAATATCATACAGTCAACATTGTGACAGACCTCATTCTCCTGAGGTAACTAAAGAGGATGAAACTCTGCAACAGGTATTAGGTAATGTATACCAAAGTAAAATCACAGAGTTTAAAGGAAATCTCAAACAGTGTCTATCCAGCATAGCCTTGCTGGAAGAAGAAAACAAAACCTTTAGAATTGAGCTGCTAGAATGGATTTATAGGTGGAAAAAGGTGAACGCTAAGAAGAATCAATATAAGAAATCCAAGAAATCAATCCTAAGTACCAATCAGCTGCTGCTTGATCGAATTGAAAAGCAGAACACCAAAATTGTCAGGTTAAAAGCCAAGCTTGCAGAAGCTCGAAGAGTAGTGTCTCTTCATAATAGAATTTAATGTTTTCTTCATTTCCTATGTCGCTGCCAAAACAGGTAATGATCGTTCTAGTTTCGCATGCCTGTAAAATCGGATATTTAACACGCATGCATTTAAAATTTTAGATTATTTCTGTTATCTATGTATTAAATTTATTTTAATAATATGTTGCATTTGAATTCAATACAGGAGGATTTATCATCACCTTTTTCCAGAAATTCAGGACATGGTTATACGCTGACATGGAGATGTGGCTGTTTGATTGTGAGCTGGAGTTTTATCAATGGTCAGGAACTTTCTAAGATGCCTCGACTCAGGCCAGTTTATTTCTGTTTATAGTAGTAGGTGTAATTAGATGCCTTTTTGGTTAAATAATCCCTATAATGTTGCATGCAACATTTATAGAGGAAAACTGAATATTAATAGTATATAAGGGAGGAGTCTTTATGAACTCGAGAAGGGTGAAGTGTGCGAGGAAAACTCTTTTGGAATATATTTTATTACTGGTATTATATCATATTTAAAGTTGAAGCTTTGATGTGGATCTTACTGGACATCTGCAAACAGATACTGTGACTGGTATTTTGTTTTGTTTAGGATCATATATATATATATATTTCAACTTGTTAACTTCTGTTTATATATTAATCCTGTGTGCTCTGACACACTGATGTTTAATTATTTATTTTCGCTTCATCAGCTCAAGCTAGTATTTTGAGTAAATATCTCATTATGATGTTGTTTATTAGTATGTTTACTATAAACATAATTTTTAATGATATCCTTTTCTGTTTATTTAAAATCTCATTCGTATGTTGACGATGACTTTTAAATACACATCATCTTAAAATTCAAATAACTATCTTGAAAATTAATTATTAATTAATTTTAGACCGTTGAAATTGATCATGTGTTTACAGGATTGTAGAAGGAGCAAGTCGACATAGTCGACTTGAACGAAGACCGACTTAGTCGATCAGTCGACTAAGTCGAGGGACCGACTACGTCGGTCGGCTGAGTAAACACAGTAGTTAGTCTGTTAACTAATAGTCGTGTTGGTTCGGTGAACCAATAGGTAGTTATGATTGTAACTGTTTGTAACCTATATATATTAGGCTGTTGAGCCACACAAGAAGGAAGTTCAGTTCTTGGCTTTGTATGATCTATTGAGAATAATATAATCTGTTTATCCTATATGTTCTTGTCTCTTGTATCTGTGTATATTCTGTATATTTTTGTATGTATTATTGGTAACCTTATGTGATCTGTGAGATTACAACATTGGTTCCATTGCCGGTAGTACATAACTGGAATATATGCTCACATATGATACCAGAGCAGGAGATCAAGGACTGGTGGGAGCGAAAAATTGCTAACTATCTACAAAATTACGCAAGAAGGAACAGATTGACAGTCGCAGAAGCCAAAGCCAGATTTTTCACTGAGACTCACGAAAAGTTTGTCGAATCCGTGCCACATCTACTGAAGCAGCTTTTGGATGAGAAAACCGGAAAAGACTAAAGAAGAACAGTTACTCCAGAAACTGATTCGAGGAGGACGTACGAATCTATCGGAGTGGTTCGAAAAGATAGCCGACGACTTTTGTGAGGAACAAGCAGTCGAAGACAGGACTTCTGTGGAAACCGTCCGAAAGAAGTTTTTCACAGAATTTACTGATCAATTCTTGTGTTCCTTACCGGATTTACTGTTCAAGTTTCTAATAGAGAAAGGAGCAGAGCACATTGTTGAACCTCGACCTCTATTACGTGAACCACCCTCAAACACTAACTGGGCGGAGAAGCAGAAGCAGTGGGAAAAATTCATTGCTGAAAGGGAGTGGGAATACTTCCTGAGTAAGTAGACACCATCCGAGATTTCTAAAAAGCGTCGGGTAGGCCATGGGGGGGTAGCTGGTCGTGTGTCGGACCTAGAGCATAGTGGATCTTAGTCGACCAGAGTCGTAGTCCCCAGTAATGCATAATTGAC
Source organism: Pseudotsuga menziesii (assembly GCA_001517045.1). Taxonomy (NCBI): domain Eukaryota; kingdom Viridiplantae; phylum Streptophyta; class Pinopsida; order Pinales; family Pinaceae; genus Pseudotsuga; species Pseudotsuga menziesii. Next base: position 19,911 of record LPNX011111128.1, read on the forward strand.
CGAAGAGAAACTGAAGGCATAGTATTGTACTACAGTATGTCGGACATTAAGAGAATCGAAAGGGATGAAAGACAGAAGAAAATGGAAGCCAGACGAGAAAGGGCCACAGAGCTGCAGCAAAACCCTAGGGAAATCAACCATGATGAAGTACCGCCAGAGTCGGGTCATGACCGACGCAGAGAAGGCGAAGAAGAAGAGGCGTCCCCTAAAGATGATGAAATGTGGATAGAGCAGCCATAAGCGCTCCAACTAATTGTTCCCGATGAAGGAGTAACCCTTTCCACAGTAAGTCCACGTACCAGAATACAAACTATTATAGAAGATGACCTTTGACTAAGAGCGGGCGACATTACACTCTGGAGCCGACTAGGCGACGAACCATATCCGGGTCGACATCTTGTAATACGTCGACCGATCGAAGGGAATTGGGTGACCTTTCAAACGGCACCCTCCTTTCGTAGTATCCACTTGCTCCTGCCGACACATGAAGGAGCACCCCCCTTGCCACACACAACTTCAGAAGATACACACGAGTCAGACCTGAGCACACAAAGTGACAGTGGGTCATTAAGAAGAAAAATTATCAACAATCCGCTATTCGACGAGAAAGAGTCGACAACTGACAGAAGCACAAGTTCCATCGACCAAAACCCCATCGTCACCCTGACAGATTCGACTGACTCAACAACCCCACCCCTTACAACACCACCTCCTCCACCTCCACCTCCGACATCATCAGAGAGTAGTGACAGTGACTCCGACATGGGTCACGGATCTACTCAGATTCCCCTTTATGAGGGTGACGAAGACCCCAGATGACACTGGTTTGTCTGCGAGTCGATATGGGAGGCTAAAAAAGTAACAGAAGAAGACCGACAGATAGCCCAGTTCGCAGGAGTACTTCGGAAAAGAGCTCTCACATGGTATATGACATTTACCGAAAGGCAACCTAGAGCAACAAAATCAGAGATAAAGGCGCAATTCCTATCATTTTTCAAAACTCCAGACGCTAAACACCTGGCAGCCAAGAAGCTGAAGACGACCCAACAGAAGCCAGGAGAAACAGTCCGCGATTACGACAAATGATGGAAGGATCTATTGAGTCAGTTGGACTATGTCATCGACGAACAATTACTCATTCAATGGTTCCTTGCAGGAATTTCACAGAAAGTTCACCGACACATCAAACCGGAGACCTTCAAGTCGTACGAAGATGCGTTGACAAAAGCATTGCAGGTCGAGATGGATGAAGACATACCTGCCTGCCCGACTGACCACCGCTTGGAAGAATAGCTGGAAAATATGCAGAAGTCCCTGAAAGAGCTCACACTTAAGAACTAAGACATCTGGTGTACTAACTGTTCAACAGCCGGACATACAAAAGATAACTGTCGACAGCAATTCAGTCGACAAGATGTCCGTTTTGTACAGACAAAGGCGTTTTGCGACATCTCCCAGGAACGAGGAGACCATTCCACCGCCGACTGTCCTTACAATATGAAGAATGGCAAAGCTTCATGGTGTGCTATCTGTGAAACTGCAAATCACAACACGGCCGACTGCCATCTTAACCTCAAAAATAGACAAAACTACCAGGCTGTCTACCAGACTAATGCTGTAGCACAGAACACAGAACAGAACAATAATAATAATCAGAATGGGCAACAAAATGATGGCCGACGCTACGACCGTCGGAATGACAATCGACGACCAGGGTTTGGAAGAACAGGTCGATTTGTTGGGAATCGAGAAATATGAAGTCGTCGACCTACTCAATGCTTTATTTGTTACAAAGAAGGGCACAGATGCGCAGACTGTCCATACAAGGACAGGACTGATCTTAAATTTTGTACACATTGTGGTGTAGGCGATCACTCCTTGGAGGATTGCCCTACAATGTTGGAAAAAATTAGTAATAAAAAGAATGTTAATGTCTTGTCTTGTGTCCAGAAGAATGATGTCATAACTACTAAGAATTTGCACATCGTCACTCGACAAGGCACTAAAACCAGGCCTGATAATCCTCAGATTAGTAAGATCACACACACAAATACCTACCCTGACCCTTGCAAGGAACAACACACATATCAGGAAGCCACAAACATATTTACAAACCTTGCACAGCACGAAGACATTAGTCACAGTCGACACGACTCGACCCAGCACTTAACCCATCTCATTCAAACAGATAAATCTGTCGGTCAGTTCATTGATTTATTGCATCAAATCAAAAGCACTAACCCTGAGAAACAAACTAAGAACATCTGTAGCCTAAATCAAAAAGACAAAAACGATGTCGACCCTCTTGTCGACCTGGAAATTGAAGGTTTCCATGTCCGACAAGTGGTGCTTGATTTTGGGTCTTAGGTAAATATCATGACCCGGGATACATGGGAAAGGATGGACGACCTCGACTCTATGAGTCAGGCATTTATCTGAAACTAGCCGACCAGGGCCTTATTGAACCCATTGGGGTTTGGAAAAATGTAGACACAACCATTAAAGGCATATCGACTAAGGTTGATTTCAAAATTATTGACCCAAAGGAAGGATCCAGCTCCTTCCCAGCCCTTGTAGGTCGACCTTGGGGTAGAAATATGAAAGCCTCTATCTCTCTAGATAAAGAACGTATTAAACTCAAAGGAAATGGTCAAAAGGTCATAGTACCTATTAACCCCTCCCAAGGCCAACCCTGGGTTGAACCAATTGATGAGGAAGTCGATATCCGACAACTTTATCAGATCCAAAACAATACTGACTACACAGAACCAAACACCCAAGGGGAGCTTTACTTAGGTAATCCCGACTCAGATGGTTATAATTCATATGCTGAACTATATGATTGGGAAATGGAAAACTATGAAACACAAGAAAGAGGGTGCTGGACTATCCAAAAAGTACAGAAAAAACCCACCCGACAGTGCTTTCTAGTCTCAATTATCCCCAAAATTTTTGAGAGAAAAATAAAAGAACACCCTACCTTACAACCAACCGACGAAACTACCAGGACACAAACAAGGTATAAGGAGAGGGAATCCCCAGTCATGCATGTCGAACAAGTGTCTAAGAACTTTGGAGAACATGGACGACTACAGAGCTTAGTAGAAACCTTCACCGGTCAAGCAGCTAGATGGTGGGATACCCATCAGACAAAACTTCAGACCTGGACTAGTGCTGCAACTTATTTTGTTGAAAGGTTTGGTGGCAAGAAGCTCACCCCACAAGCACAGATCCCCATCTTTACTCAAGGCCAGAACCCAGAAGCACACATCCAAACTTGTGAAAAAGAACTGAGAATCCTAGGACATAAGGATGAGAGAGCCTGGCCACACTTGTTTCCCTCAACCCTAGACGACTTACCTAGCAAATGGTATAAAATGGAGGAAGCAAAAGGAAAACATTTTTCTGGAATGACCTCAAAGAAAATTTCATCCAAACCTTCAACTTTATCTCTGAAGATCAACAATTAGTCGAGCCAGCACAACAAATTAAACAGTTCATTCAA
>LPNX011111143.1:0-22004 GCA_001517045.1 Pseudotsuga menziesii
AAAAGATTGCTGTAGGTGGAATTTCTATGAAAGATTAGGGTTGTTTTAACACTATCTTGCCTGCACATATAGTGTAGCAGCTCAAAGTTTACGATTGCCCAGTTTATAATTAAATTGAGGTTAATTAAGCAACATTAAAATTGACCAACACTGAGATCAGTAGCCATTCTGATGAGTAGGTCAGATGTAAGGGCTGAGCCATTCTATCATGGTGAAGGGATTGCTTCCTTCCATGTCAGATATGAGTGCTAGCCATTCTGTCGAGTAGGATAGATGTAAGGGCAATTGCCATTGTTTGAATAGAGCTCCCTGGTGAGGTACCATGAACACTCAATCTAGGACTGAGTAGCCATTCTTATGTGATAGAGGGATGTGTTCCCACTTAATCAGATGTAAAGGTTGAACCATTCTATCATGGATAAAGGATTAAGTTCCTTCCATGTTAGATGTGAGTGTTGGCCATTTCGACGAGCAGGTAGGATGTAAGGGCAACTGCCATTCTCTAGGAGAATGGAGGCACCTAGTTAGTTACTAGGAAGCTCAGTCGAGGAGGACTGGGGGCCATTCTGATATGACTGTAGGATTGGTTCCTACAATATCAGATGTGAGTGCAAGCCCTTCCATCACTATGAGCAGGATGTGTTCCCACCTGGATGGATGTAAGTGCAGGCCCTTTCATCACTGTGAGCAGGACGTGTTCCTACCTGGATGAATGTAACTGCAAAAATCTTTCATCATTGTGAGCAGGATGTGGTTCTGGCCTGGGTGGAAGGACATAGTTCTTCCATCATTATGAGCAGGATGTGGTTCTGGCCTGGATGAAAGTGAGGAAATCTTCCATCATTGTGAGCAGGATGTGTTCCATCCTGGATGGGAGTACATAATTCTTCCATCAGTTTGAGCAGGATGTGTTCCAGCCTAGATGGATGTGAGTACTGTGCCTTTCTCACGAGTAGGTCATATGTAAGTGCTGAAGCCCTTTCACAGATGTTAGTGATGTGATGTCCTATCATGCTGGTGAATGTGAGTGCTAGGCCTTTCTAATGTGATTATAGGATTGGTTCCTATATGATCAGATGTGAGTTTTGGGCATGCCTTTCTAACGAGTAGGTTAGATGTAAGTGTTGGACGGGCCTTTCTAATGAGTAGGTCAGATATAAGTGCTGAAGAAGACCTACATGAAGGCTAGTCCTACAACCAACATGAAAAAGGGTTGGCGCTGTAGAACTTCTTGTGACGAGAAGAATCATGAGATAGCACCTGTGGTACTAATCTAGATCAAGTGAGGATCTAGATCCAGTGATGATGATTCAACAATGATGATCCAGATCCAGAGATGATGCTCCAGAGATGATCCAGATCGAGTGATGATCTAGATCCAGAGATGATGCTCCAGAGATGATCCAGATCGAGTGATGATCTAGATCCAAAGATGATGCTCCAGAGATGATCCAGATCGAGTGATGATCCAGATCCAGTGATGATGATTTAGATCGAGTGATGATCTAGATTCAGTGGTGATGATCCAGATCCAGTGATGATCCAGATCTAATGATGATGATTCAGATCGAGTGATGATCTAAATTTAGTGGTGATGATCTAGATCCAGTGATGATGATCCAAATTGAGTGATGATATAGATTCAGTGATGATGATCCAGATCAAGTGATGATCCAGATCCAAATGAAGATGACTTATAGATGAATATGACTTGAAGATGAAGATGACCTGAAGATGACGAAGACCTGGCGATGACCCAGATGTCACAGAGAAGAAGACTTGTGCTGATAAATTGTGTCAAGAGAATACCTTCCTAGTTAAGAGGAAGTGTTGATGTAATTGTAACTTCGGAATGTATTCACTTGTATTTCTTATCTATTGTAACCCGATGTTCATTTCAGGATGTATTGTAATGTATTTGAGTCATGTAATACCTCGATGTTTATTCTAGGAAGCTTCTATAATGAGAAATTCATGTCAAGTCATTGTGGGTAACCCTCCTATTGGTCAAGGGTTAAAGTCCCCATAGTTATGGGGCCCTTGGGTTATTAGACTATCCTAGTGAAGTCGACCCTAGGTGAGTCATTGTAAGTTGGGGCAATAGTCCCCACCATTGTGTTACCCTGCTATTGGTCAGAGGAGGAAAATTCACCACAAGTGGTGGGGCACTAGGGTTATTAGACACTCCTAGAGATGTTGGCTCTAGTAAGTAATTGTTAAGTGAGGCCGACATGTTGGAGTGCACTTCAAGTAAATGAAAGAATATAAATAGAGAGTGAGCCTCTCTATTTATCTCACTTGCAACACTCACACTCACTCATTGGGGCGCATGAGTGAGAGAGGAGAAGCTCTCTCAGTGTGAGAGAGAGAGACTACTGCTGTGTGGAGATCATCTTACTATTTTCTGGTTTTACCTTTGGTGTTGATTCTATCTCTAAGAAATTTGCGGGGTTTCCTCCTTTATGGTTTCCTCGAGGAAAATTATTTGTGTCTCTTGTCTCTTGTGTTGTGCTTATGTTTTATTTATGTGCTTGTTATTCTCTCAGTTAAAAGATCCTAAGATCATAATGTTAGCTTGAATGATGAAAAACTAACAATTATATACTTACATGGTCAAATGTTCTCATCTCCTTCAATCTTGGTATTGTTTTCCATTTTTAACAAAATTAGAACCTCAAATGGAAATAAATAGAATAGAATCTTACCTATATTATTCCTTCAACTTGATGCTTTCTCCAATACTTTTCTAGTAAATGGCTTCTGGTGGAGCCACGGTTTGATAGAGAAACCTTAATTTTTAAAATTTGGTTACTTACATATATTATTCTATAGAAATATGCACCTCATCAAGGAAATTTAACCAATGTACTCCTTTTCCTGAATCTATGGACAAAACTACAAAATACTTCATGCTCTAGTTTTATCGACACTAGTGATAGGTCAAAAATTGAAAATCCATAGTGACTAAAAATTGTCTTGACAGAAATATGCATTCCCCTAGGGAGAGTTAGTTGGTGCTTATTTTTCAACTGATCTATGGAGATATGTGCCTGGAATATGAAAGCATATCTTCCAACTTTCATCATTTGTAGATGCACAAAGACTTATTTCAAGGTAGCTATGATACCATTTTATAATTTTAATGGTTATGAAAGATATTTAACATTTAGCATCATTTCATCATAACCATAACAATAGGATCACTAAAATAAATAAAAGCAAAAAAATAAAACATAACACATAGATTTTATCCTAGGAAACCACAACGGAGAAAACCCAACAACTTCTTTAGTATAGATTTCATCACCAAGAACAATTCCAACAAAGATAGTAAGAACCCCAAAGACAAAGAAAGTTATCTATCTTCTCTGACAAGCCTCTTCTTTCTGTCTCTTGTGCACTTGCTTGAGTGAGTAGTGTGTCCAAATGAGAGGAAAAATCCCTCTATTTATACTCATCAAGTGAGTGACAAAATCAACTTTCTAGGTCGGCATGTTGCTATAGACAAGGCCAACCTACCCATGGAGACATAAAATAATAGTCACATAATATTCTTATGGGTATTATTGAACCAAAATACAATGGAAGGATTACATTTATTATTGAAAGTACATTCACATGACCAAGTACATCAATAACATCTCCTGAAGGAGGTACACCAATAATACAATAAAATCACAATAAGAGTATCTTCCAAAGTTACATTCTTCAACATTTGATAGGTACTATGATGGCAAAATAAAATAATTTCATGAGATGAAATTCGGCCAAATGACTATGGATGAATATGCAAACAAATTATTGGATCTGATAAAGTATGTCAAGTATATTCAGGATGATTCAGTGAAAATTCAACATTTCCTAAGTGGTATTCCCCAATCTTATAAATGTAGAATTGAGTGTGATGAGCCTCAAACTCTAGATGAGACCATAAGAAAGTCTAAGTATTGTTATGATCAGTCCAAAAGCAATCCATATTTCCATAAGGCATAAAGGATAAGAAAAATGAGAAGGAAGAAGGGGTTCAATCCTCCTAATTTTAAAAATTAGCCAAGGAATCCACCACAAGTTGTGAAAAATCCAGTTAGGATGATGGAACATAATCCAAGAGAGTCACTTCAATGTTCAAGATGTGGAGATGACCATTTGCTTAGAAACTGTGCACATCAGAATAGGAGTGCAATTAAATTTCACAACATTTAAGGAGCTGAAAATATGAGTAAAGTGGCAACGACAATCCCTAGAATTTATGATGCACTGGAGGACCGCCAAATAGATCATCAATCAATTGTGGTTTAGGTTTAAGGTAAGATTGCTAAGAAATATATTTTTATTTTAATTAACCTAGGATCTACTCAAAGTTATATCAGTCCTAAAGTTGTTAAGGTTTGTGGTTTTAAGAAAACCAAGCATAGTAAATAATGGCTGGTGCAATTAGCCATAGGAACCAAGATAAAAGTTAGTGAGTTGGTGGAGAAATGTACATTAGAAATGGGCGGACTATCCACTTGTGCAAATCTGAATATTCTACCACTTGGTTCATATGAAATTTTATTGTAATGGACTGGTTGGAAGCACACCGAGTTAAACTATATTGCTACAACAAAAATTTTGAATGCATTAATAATAAAGGAAACCCAAGGGTTGTAAAAGAAAATCAAAAGGAAATTCCTATTAAGCATATTTCAGCCATGCAACTAAATAAGTTCTATAGGAAAGGTGTCCAATTGTATCCAACCCATGTTTTAGACAAATAAGAAAATTAAATCCCCAAATTAGATGATCATCATGTGCTACAAGAATTCAAATATGTGTTCCTTGATGAAGTACCAGGACTTCCTCCAAAGAGGGACATTGATTTCACAATTGATCTTGTTCCAGGAGCATCACCAATGTGTAAGACACCTTACATAACGAGTACACCAGAATTGTTAGAGCTAAAAATGAAATTGCAAGAATTATTAGAAAAGAAGTACATAAGACCATGTGTGTATCCATGGGTAACACTGGTAATATTTGTGAAAAAGAAAGATGGAACACCCAGGTTATGTATTGATTACCAGAAACTGAATAAAATGATAGTGAAAAACAAGTACACATTGCCTTGAATTGATGATTTTTTATCAAATGAGAAGAACAAAGGTATTTTCAAATATTGACTTGAGATCTGGTTACCATAAGGTGATGATCAATGAATAATAAATTCACAAGACAACTTTTATAACAAGGTATGGAGAATATGAACTTGTACTGGTACCATTTGGTCCCACTAATGTACCAACTACGTTCATGTTTCTCATGAATAATGTTTTCAACAAGTATTTGGACAAGATCGTTTTTGTTTTTCTAGATGAAATTCTTATTTAGTCTAAGAATGAAGAGGAACACGAAGAACATTTGAGAATGGATTTGCAATTGTTAAGAGATAAGAAGTTGTATGAAAAACTAAGAAAAAGTGTCTTTTACAAAAATAAGATTCATTATTTGGGTCACATCATTTCAGAGGAAGGAGTATCAGTTGATATGGAAAATATTGAAGCAATTATGAATTGGCCAAATCCAAAGAATGTAACATATGCGAGATATTTTATGGGACTTGTTAGTTATTATAGGAGATTCATTGAAGGATTGTCTAAGGTTTCAAAGCCAATCACTTCCTTGCAAAATAAGCGAATAAAATTTGAGTGGACACATAAATGTAAAGAAATACTCCAGCTATTGAAAAATAATCTTACAAGTGCTCAAATTCTGAAAATTGCAGACCCGAAAAGGGACTTTGTGGTGTGTATAGATGCATATAAGGGACTTGCAAGAGTTATTATGCATGAAAATTCTGTGGTGTTTTATGAATCTAGGAAATTAAAGGAGAATGAAAATATTTATGCTACTAATGACTTGGAAATTGCATCCATAGTTCATTCTTGGAAAAAGTGGAGACACTACTTAATGGGTAGAAAATTTGAGTTAATAACAGACCATTGTTGCCTGAAAAATTTATTTGAGCAACCAACATTAAATTCCATGTAAGCTAGATGGTTGGAATTTTTATGTGAATTTGATTTTGAAATTTAACACATAAAAGGAAAAGAGAATAAAGTGGTTGATGCAATCAACATAAATGTGAAATAAATACATGTGACGAACATTAGTAATCGTCAATCAGATTTAAAACAATAGATTGTTAATTATCTTGTTGAAGATGAAATGTATGTCCAAATAAAAGGTCAATTACATCAGCAGGATTTAGAAAATAGGTATGAAGGGTATCATGTGAAGATGATTGAATTATCATTTGTAAAAATATAATTTAGATTCCTAATGTGGAAGATTTGAGGAGCATTGTTATGGATGAAATCCATAAAATGTCATATTTTTCTCACCTAAGATATCATAAAACAATTGCTACAACTAGGAGGTAATATTTTTTGCGAGAGATGAAAAGAGACATTGATGAGTATATTTCTATGTGCATGAAATTCCAACAAGTAAAAGTTGAGCATCAACACCAAGCATCTTTGCTACACCCTTTGCTAATTTCAGAATGGAAATGGGAAATAATTTCTATGGATTTTATTATGGGTTTTCCGATGACTGTGACGCAACATGATTCCATCATGGATGTGGTGTCTAAATTGTCAAAAACAAGACACTTTATACCAGTCAAATCTACTTGTAAAACAAAAAATTTATACAACTTGATGACAACTTTATACTCAAAACAAGAACTCTAGCCATAAAAACTCACATTTTTGTTTGAAAACCACTCAAAAAATCCCCAAATAAAAAATGGTGCTACCAGTAGCACCACTTTTTTTTTGGAACTAAAATTAAAAATTTTTGGTAACCTCGAGTGGTGTCGTTGTAATCAAAACTATAAATAGACCCCCGAATAGAAATTGGTAGCACGTGTTTCTTACCCATTTTTTTTGGGTTAAAATTACAACTTGTGTGACATTGTTTCCTTAACCATTGGCGCATTCACAATGTGAAAGCCAAAATCAACCTATGACTTGAAAAAAGGTGTTACCAATGGCACCCCTTTTCTTTGTCGGGTTACATTTGAAGACATTTCTAGACCATGCCCTATATTTAAATTTGAAAAACAACACTCTGTAAATATATACACACATGACAATTTCAAGAAAAAAGAAACAAATATAAAACAAAATTTAACCCAAAAATACCTTAAAAACAAAAAATGAGAAAATAAAATTACATGTTTTGAACACATTTTGAAAAAAAAAAGTCTAAAAAAATGATAAATGAAATGAAACACAATTACAAATGTTTAAAATACAAAAACATAAAAAAGTAAAAGTAAAAAACTAAATAAAATGTAGAAATAATATATATATATATATATATATATATATAATTTATTTTTTTTAAATATATATTAAAAATTAATCACACCTCCTCCTCACCGCCCCTCCACCACCACTTAATCCACCAACTCGTCACATTTATGAAAAAAAAAAAATTTCATTTTTTTTTTTATTTTTGTATTTTTTTTTAAGTTTGTTTGATTTTTTTCATTAATTAAAAAAAATTACTTATAATTTGTGTTTTTTATTTATTTTTAAGGTGTTTTGTTAAATTTATTTAGTTTTTCTTCATAAATTTTTTGTGTTTTTCTAATTTTTATAAAGTTTTTTTTTAAACTATTTTCAAAGGATAGTTTAGAATTTTATGCAAATATAACTTGACAAAGAAAAGTGATCTCATTGGAAGCACCTCTTTTCAAGACATAGGTTGGTTTTGGCATTTATGTTGTAAAGGAATTCGTTATTAAGATGAAGATGTCAAAAAAGTTGTAATTTTAGCCTTAAAAAGAAGAATGCATGCTACCATTTTTAGTTCAGGGATCTATTTTATGGTTTCTAGTACAACAAAAATGAGATGCATCACGTGGGTTACTAAAAAGTTGTATTTTCAGTCCCAAAAATAAAAATGGTGCTATCGGTAGCACCACTTTTTGATTCAGGGTTATTTTTTTGTGGTTTTGACACAAAAAAAAATGAGAACAATGTCGGGTTCTCGTCAAGTTGTGTACTTGTTAACATATGCCATTGCAATCATTTTGTGAAGGAAAGTTTTAAATTGCATGGATTTCCAAAGGAAACAATTTCATACAAAGAAAACAAAAATACTTCAAATTTTTGGAAATGTATTTTTGTAGGCATAGGTACACAACTGAATTTTAGCACTACCTACCATCCACAAACATATCGGAAACAAAGAGATTAAATCAGATTCTTGAGGACATGATTCTCATGTATGTGATGAGAAAACCACCAAAGTGGAAAGATTATTTATACTAGGTAGAATTTGCATATAACAATGGGAAACAAGCTTCATTAGGTATCAGTCCATTTGAAGATTTGTATGGTATTTCATGATTTGTATGGTAGAAAGTGTAGGTCACCATTGACATGGGATAATATAGTCAACATAATTGTACTTGGACCAAAATTGCTAAAGAAAATGGAACAGAAGGTTGCAAATATTAGCAATAATTTTAAGGTATTACAATCTAGGAAGAAAAGCTATGCATATAAGAATAAAATGCATAAATAATTTAGTGTTCGGGATCATGTTTACCTTAGAGTGATGCCAAGGAAGAGTTACTTGAATCTTGGAAGTTGTGCCAAGCCATCACCAATATATTGTGGGCCATTTCAAGTGCTTAAAAGAATAGGGCTAGTTTCATATAGAATTGCATTGCCTACTAACACTATAGCTCATAATGTTTTACATGTTTTGTTGCTTAAGATATATGTACATGATCCTAACGATGTGACTGATTGGGATATGAATCAGGTGGAACCCAAAGGATAGTTCCAAACCGAGCCACTATGCATCCTAAACAAGAAGGAAACATTGCTCCAGAAACGAGTCATTGGATAGGTAATGGTGTGATTGAAGCACTTAAGTCCCAATGAGGATACATGGGAGTTAGAGGATGCCATGAAAGAGGCATACCCATTTTGGTTCCAATTTTGAGAAAAAATCAAGGACAGTGGTATTCCCAGGGGAGGGGATTGTATTACCCCCAAATTTTGACTTGCAATGTAATTAATCAAATGATGTAAATATGATTGTATGAATTCCTAGTGCATAAATCAAGGCAAAGGCTCGACTAGTGAATGCCTAGGAATGTATGATGTATATATTTTATTTGGACCCTATAGTTGGCTTATCATGCCAATTTAAAAATGTATGTATGTATGATGTTGGAAATTAATAAAATTGTCCAAGATGGTTGTATAATGAGCACCAGAGGGGCTATGATTCCACTAGAGGGGAAGAGGAAAGGGGGCATATGGGGAAACTAAATCCTATGATGCCTAGTGTCAACCTTAGAACTCATAAAAAATATGCCATGTGCTTTAAATGAACCAATTAATTCATTTTGACTGGTAAACTAAACCATTGAATACATGTGCGAGGTTGGTTGGAAAAGTTAGTTCAAGCATTTATTGAAGCATGGGGGTTGTGACAATTATGTTAGTTGTCAGTTGTCCTTTTCTTATATGGTTAGAGGCTATGTCAGATGTCTTTTCACCATGATATAATATCCCTTAGATTCAACACCCTTTTTATCATTATTTCATGCACATTCCTACACTACGTAGAGTTTCCTGCTATCGTTCATGTCCATTACCAAATTGGGTTGAAGCCATAAATTTGAATTTAGATATAGAGATAAATTTGGAAGAGAAAATTGATGGTTGTAGGTGATATTAGAGGTTGGGAAATATAGGGAACCTTACATTTTTAGTTTTTCTACTTTTGGATGCTTGATAATTCATAGTTTAGGATATAGTAAGTTCTCCAACACCATGCAACTGATTGGACCCTTACTGCACACACTAGTAACCATTGTAAGGGTTGGATTCACTGGGGGAACCTTGGATCGGTGAAGGGGAATTCCTTCTTCCTATTGTGTGGGGTAGTTGGAAGGAGTACCATGGATGTGGTGGTTAAGTGAGATCATTATAGATATTTTTATGAGCTTTTGCTAGGCATAGAGAGAATAATGGGTTGTGTGTTGGGTGAGAGAAGTCTATAGTTGTTTCCTTTACCTCGGTGGTCTCATAGCCCAGATTGGGGGTGGAATCTATGTGAAGGAAGAGTATATTCTAGGCAAAGTTCCTACTGTTGGGTAGAAAATTGCTCTAACACAACAAGTTGGTTGGATCTTCTTTTCCAAAGATAAGTACTATTTTGTTTTTGATGTGCAATAATTTTGTTATATGCCTATAATGATTTTGCTTGAAATGAAAGTTGTGTATATTTGTGGATTTAGTTATTACATTGTGTGTTTTATTCATACATCTATACATGCATTTTGGAATTCATAAATTCATAATTTTAATAATGGGAAATTTGGAGATCCCAAATCAGTTCATGCACCCTCCCATTGATCAAATTGAGGGATGTGGACATCGTACTAATGGATGATGTTATTTCATTAATCATGTCAATGAGGATTCCCTTCCGAAGAGAACACCATTTATCTATAAGTTCCTTGAGTGTATCTAGAATACATCATCTACAGTTCCCGTTTACCTCTTTTTTTTCTTAGAATTTTGTTAGTTTCTCTTCCACACTTAGGCATACAAGGAGAGTTTATATCTAGGTTCTTGGAGATCTACTCACAACATAGGTAGATTTGTTTAGGTTCTTATTTGGAGGCATAAACACTTAAATTATACCTCCAAGTATACCCATCATTGCATATTCCATGTGCATTCAACTATTTTAGTGCATTGTTCCTACTTTATTATGGTTTCGTGGTTGATTTTTCATTACTTTGGGGGGAATTCATTATTTTATATGGAAATATAGGGTTTGCTTGAGTATTTTTAAATGTTTAAACCATAGAAAATTATAATTAAAAGTTATTTAGTGGTATTCTTACTCATATAATCATTTTCATGATATTCGGGGATTGTTACATCCATATCTAGCGTTTATTTCCATAAATGTGGATAGATTTAAAAAACCTATATATTCACCACATAATACCACCTCCCCACACACCCTAACATTTCACCTTCCCTTTCTATATTGATTCCAATCCCCTCTTGTAATAGTCTTTAGCTGGACTGTCACATAAATTTAATCGGTTCTATATTTAGCAGAACCACTAAATCTAACCAACCCGACCAAATCCTAGCAAGCACTCTATGAAAGTGTGGACTTCAATTCTGTGTAAACTAGATTTCATAAACATTCCATGTCCATCTTCTAGAATTAATCACCTTCCGAGTTCACCGAGCGAAATCCTCCCTAGGTGTTGGATCTTGATCCACTAAAATCAATGGCAGAATCCAAATATTGTAAAGTGGATTACATTAAAATTATGCATCCAACCTCTTCTCTTAACCTCATTGCTAGTTGGATAAGTGGAATCGCTAATGAACATCAGATTTGGATCGACGATGCACTTCAAATTTCATAGGGTGAATTTTATTCAAATTTTGGTGCACATGAAAACTTTCTTCCACCGTGCTAGTTCTCCTAGTGAAATCATTGTCTGTTGTCGATCTTCTCCAAGATCAATCTCAACCATCGATAAACAATTTAATTTTCCATGATCACTTTTTATTTCATGAATTTGACACCCTTTTAACTTCCTTTCTCTTTAACTATTGAAATGACCCTTGACTGTTGATCTTCTATCAATTCAAATATCTACCACTCGATCTGTATTCATGTGGACGATTTATTTTAGGAAAGGTTGGGTTATCTTAGGCATAACTTCAAATTGCAAAACCTATATTCAACCATGGATTTGATTCTACAAAGATCTCGAACATTAAGCCTGCATAGATGTAAACCTCATCTATCATTGATCCTTGTAGTGATCGATTGCTACTCCATAATGTGTGTAAGTGTTATTCATTCACGAAATCTCAATTGATTATTCACCTAACTCTCATTTGATTGATCAGAGAATCGATCAATTGATCTTTGTTTCTCTCCCTCTTAGAAGCCCTACTTCACACAAATGCTTATCAACTATTAACAAAGCATTAATCAAGACTTTATTTCATGTAACCACAAATTCAAACATAATTATAAGTACACACATAGGTTATGCTGAAATAGGCTATTTCATTCACACACTGAAGCTATACATATAGACTTGTCTCAAAACCTGTGTTCTGGTCTCCTTAGGCATGCTACATCTTTAATTAGCCTTGCTTGATTTCTAGAGCCCCTATTGACCTCTATATCTCTGTCTCTACTACTCTTATTCTCTTTGTCTATTGTTTGTCTATGCCTTGTAGGCTTACATATTTATACATAACAAAATTTATGAACCATTATGTTTCAGATATGCAATACACTCAACAACATGCTTAATAAACTCAATTATCAAACCTATCCTATGAATCACTACCATTAGATGAGGGTTCTGTTACATGACTCATAAATGACTCATCACTCACCTAGTGACTCATCCAAATGACTCATTATCCATCTAGAATCACATATTTTACATAGATTTAATTACAATGTGATGGTTCAAAGATCATCAATTCAGAATTGAATACCCCTTATAGGTTTAGTCAAGCATTGAGCTTGGAATTTCAATGGATAGCAGAACTCTCATGCATCAGACTCCCCAGGAAGAAAGAAATATGACCTCCTGGTCATAAGATTCCATATTTAGTATGCCTAGATCCCAAAATTTGTGCTGCAGCTGATCATCCATCTCATCATGTTGATATATCTTTCTCATCTTCAGTACTCCTAGTTTCCAAATTTTCTATTGCAATGCTCTACTAGCTTTGCTTCTGTAATCTTCTTCTGTCATCTGTCTTCTGCCATTGTTCTGTCTATTTGCTTTGATGATATAAATATTATTTATTTCCTCATTCCTTCTCTGAGACATCCCCTTGTTGTGTTGGTTTGAACAGAACATCAATATTTCACCATCACCTATTTCTTCAGACTTCCTGACAATCCAAGATGACTCTTCAAGTCTCTCCTTCATCCGAATATAATCTTGATTATGCCTTGTAGAAATGTCTTTGCACATTTCTTTTTCTTCCTTTATCTTAATAGCATCTTCAAATAACTATGTTCCTCCATCAAGAAACTCATCAATGAGTTCCTTTTGTTGCAATACTTCATACCTTTCCTCATTTGAGAAACTTTCTTCATCATATATGACTTAATCAAATTTTAAGACAGTTCCAAAAGACTGCCCGTCATCTACCACAAAACCTACAATCATAAACAAATCATCAATCTCAAAAACATAAGACCTTTTGGTATCATTTGGTCTCATAGTCATCTCCTCCATAAGAATATTTACACTCTTTACATAATACATGAGACTTTCAATTGGTCTCTCTTTTTATGTTTCATCATCCTTTCTAAGAAAAGGACCATGTTCAGGTTCACAATATGAAACATCCATCTTAGACTCAACTTATCTGAGTTCTTTCTTCAATCCAGCAAACATATTTTACTGTAGCTTCACCTATAGTGAATGCCATCCGATCTCCCTTTTCATGACCCAACCATACCTCTGGTTCTTTTCTTCAACAACTGCTTGCATATGATTCTCAAAGAACAAAATGTCTCTTGCTAACTATAGCAATTCTTTGCTACATCCTTCTTGACTCTCTTTCTTCTTTCTTCTACTACGGTTTTTCTATGAACCCCTAAAATGACCTTCAGTAGTCATTGTTTCTATCTCCTCCTCTTTTGTGAACTTCATCCCGTTCACTTGTGTACTGTAACTAAGCCTTCATCTCCAGCAAGTCTCCATACTTGTTTTCTATACCTTAACAATCTACCTCTCCTTGAGCTTGTCCTTTTGGTATCTCTGGTCCTCTCACTAGAACCTTTTCAGAATCTCCTTTCCTCTTCTTGGATTCTGCAGGTCCACTCCTCTTTTGAGAACATTTACTAGTCCTCTCTTGTCCAACCTTTTTTGGATTTCTTAGGTTATGCCACTGATTCCTATTTCCTCTAAGAGTTCTCAAACTCTTTATCAAGAATACATTTATCCTTGATATATCTCCTCTAGCTTCCAATTGCTTCTATCAATTTCCTTTTCTCAAGGACTTCTCTGTTCTTTGCTGCTATCAAATATTTCCTAATAAATTCATATAACCATAGTCAAAATACAAACATCAACCAGTCCATACCTTCATACTTTTCACTTGTATAGTTGGCTGAAAATATCTCCATCACTATCTTCAAAAGATCTTCTTCTTCAGGAACATACTTGTTCTTTCACAAATATCCAAGATACCTGTTATCTGCAACATGAACTTCAAAGATTCTCTTCTTGATCTTTTTCATCTGGTCATCTGCACTCTCCTATGGCTAACATCAATTCAAACCACACATTCTATATTTGCAATTTAAATCAATTATGAATATTCTCACCTGACTAACCCTCTCAACACAATTGTTAGTCTTCAATTTTAAAATGAATTGAAATCAGAAATTGATTTAACTCTTGCCTTTGATAATCCTCATGCTAAATGGTTGTTCTGCTTTGATACCACTATGATTCTAGGTCCCTCTGTATGCAGTCTTTAAATGGAATTTCATATGATTTAGTCGGCTCTATATTTATAAAAACTATTAAATCTAACCAACCTAGCCAAATCCTAGGAAGCGCTCTATGAAATAGCGGTCTTCAATTCTGCATAAACTAGATTTCATAAACATTCCATGCCCATCTTCTAGTGTTAATCACCTCACTAGTTCACCGAGCATAATAATTCCTACACGTTTGATCTTGATCCACCCAAATCAACGATGAACTCTAAATATTGTAAAGCGGATTACATTACAATTATGCATCCAACCTCTCCTCTTAACCGCCTTGCTAGTTGGATCGGCGGAATCGGTGATGAACTTCAGATATGGATCAACGATGGAATCCAAATGCCATAGGGTGAATTTTATTCAAATTTCATGCACATGGAAACTTTCTTCCACCATGCTAGTTCTCCCAGCGAAATCACTGTTTGCCATCAATCTTCTCCAAGATTGATCTCAATCATTGATCAATGAGGTACTTTTTCCACGATCACTTTTGATTTTGCGAATTCGACACCTATTTAAATTCTATGCTCTTTTACCAGCGAAATGACCCTTGACCATTGATCTTCTATCAACTCAAATCTCTACCACACAATTTGTATTCATGTCAACGATTTAGTTTAGGAAAGGTTGGGTTATCTTAGGCATAACTCCAACTTGCGAAACCCATCTTCAACCATGGATTTGATTCTACCACGATATCGACCATCAAGCCTGCTTAGAATTAACCCTCCTTTATCATCGATCCTTGCAGCGATCGATTACTACTCCATAACCTGTGACATAGTTATTTGTTCACGAAATCTCAATTGATTATTCACCAAACTCTCGTTCGATTGATCATAGAATTGATCAATTGATCTCTCCCTCTCCGAATCCATACTTTACACGTAGGCTTATCAACTATTACAAAAGAATTAATCAAGCATTCATTTCATGAAACCACACATTCAAAAAAAATTATAAGTACACATAGAGATTATGTTGAAATAAGCTATTTCATTCACATACTGAAACTATACACACATACTTGTCTCAGAACCTATGTTTTGATCTCCTTAGTCCTGATACATATTTAATTGGACTTGCTTGATTCCTAAAGGCCCTGCTGACCTCTATATCTTTCTACTAATCCTATTCTCTCTGTCTTTTGTATGTCTATGCCTTGTAGGATTACATATTTATACACAACAATATTTACGAACCATTCTGGTTCAAATCCTCAATTCACTCAACAACATGCTGAATTAACTCAACTATCAAACCTATCCTATGAATCGCTGCCATTAGATGAGGGTTCTGTTACATGACTCATCAATGAATCATAACTCACCTAGTGACTCACCCAAATGACTCATTATCCATCTAGAATCACATATTTTACATAGGTTTAATTACGATGTGATGGTTCGAAGACCATCAATTCAAAATTGGAAACCCCTTGCAGGCTTGGTCAAGCATTGAGCTTGGAATTTGAATGGAGAGCAGGATGCTCCTGCATCATATATTATTTTCCCTATTATTAATTACATTGTCCTACAAAGGCTTAATAATTTCAGTTTTATCATGGTTGGCCACACCCTAGTCAAGTTATTTTCTACATTTATTTATGACATGATCCCTGAGTTACTTCAATTGAAAAATATGTGTACAAAAGGACAAGTAGGTTTAGATGCAATCATTTGATGGTGGATGTTGTTTTGACATAATTCTATATCCACATAAGAAAAACCTAGTAATTGACATGTCTATTGTTGCTTGGAAAACTTCCATAAGGCCTTTTACATAGAATCCTTGCATATGCCATTTTGAGGCAACGGTATTTGTACTTTTGTTCCATCAAATAATATTATTACCCTTGTAATGATCCTTTATAAAAATTTATTTGGACATCTAGATAGAACTTCAATGTAATCCCCCATTTTTTTTAATTAGACATTTTTATCAGTTGGACATGTAGCATTCTATTTGTTATTTGTTGGACTTGTCTAGACTGATAAAACTATATTTTGTGACACGATGGGCCTAATTATATTCTATTACTGTATTTTATGATAATTGTTTATCTTATTTAATGATGACAATTATATGTTTAATTTGCTTTCCATAGATAAGATGTGAAATACGTAGTGCGGTATGTGGATACCATTTTCATTATGATCTAGTCGACTGAATTATTAAATATCATGCATGAATGGGATGGATTATATTGTATACAGATGATGATGATCAATTGATGATAAAAATGAAATATTTTCTATAAATGTATGTTTTTGAAAATACTAACCACATGAAAAAGGGGCTAAGTGATAGTCGGGTATTGAATATGATGTTTGTATTATCAGTTATTTGTGCAGGAAACTTTATCAACAAAACGGATAATATGATGACACAAACCGATAATATTGATAGCAACTTAGCATGATTTTGATAGGGTATAAACCCAATATGTTGATAGGTAAGGAATTATTACCCACCCTATGTTTTATGATACCCGAGGTCATGGGAGGGATGTACATAGCCATGCTCCCCTAGACATTTGATGAAAATGGTTGGATTCCTTCTAGGAGAGTCTAGGTCCACTGTTTAGCCTCTGCTTCTACTCTCATGTTCTATATGTGGCTAGGTCGGTGAAGTCGACACCACATCATTACTAGCAGAGGAAGGATAGGGAGGATGTGGAAGTAGGGTAGGATGGGACGATTTGTTAGCCAATATTGTTTGGGAGTTGAGGGTTTCTGACAACAAGATAGTGGTAGTAAGTACTTTTCCCTTGAGAATAATGGATTTTATTAATTATTGTGAATATAAAGTATAATGATGTTATAACTTCATTGGTTAATTATTAATGATTGATGATTCTAAAATGATTATGTTGAAATTATGTTGATTTGGTTATATATATGTGATCGTCATGTCTTGTATGTATGATTTTTATTCCTACATGGATGATTATTATTTTGTCAGTTAGTATATATGCATAGGAAATATGATGTTTTATTATAGTATGTATATGATCTATGCATATGCTATCCATGCATGCATACCTTGTACATGTGCACTAGTATTGATGTGATGCATACTCAACATGCTAAATTATTGTAATGTTATTTCAGATAAGATTCAGTCATGCATTAATAAAGTTTGAATGATGATTTTTTAATCATGTGGATATGAATAGACATGTCAATTAGTTTAGTTATTAGTTACATATAAGTGATGCATTAGTAATTAATTGTTGTTGTCAAGAAGGAATTGTCATGAGATAGTTACTGTAAATAACATACATACTTATTGATCAAAACAATTCCCTCCCCTTTCTTGACATCCTAGTAACCCATAATAACAATGGACCTCTCTCCCATCATCTTTATAGAAAGAAAACTCATACTAATATCTACTTCAATGCTCTCTCGCATCACCACCCTTCCAAAAAGCTATGAGTTCTAAACACCACAGCTGATATATCTCTCTGCATCTTTGATGAAAACCATCTCCCTAAAGAACAAAAAAATTTAAAACAAACCCTTAAAATCAATGGATACACTTCTACCCAAATAGAAAAATCTCAATACCCTTTACCCAAATGCCCGCATGTAACCCCAAACTCCCAAGCCTACCTCCCCTACATCCATGGAACCACATACAAAATTGCTAAAATTCTAATAAAAAAGAACATTAAAACAATATTTTAACCCATCAAAACTATTAAATAAACTTTCACTTATGTAAAGGACAAAACTGACCCTCTACTCCTCTAGGGTGTCTACAAGATTCTCTACTCGTATGACACTTCCTATATTGGTCAAACGGGTCGCTCCTTTAAAACGAGAATAAAAGAACACATGGAAGACACCCAACAAATCTGAACCTCAATATCATTCATTGCTAAATGCTCCTCCAAAACAAAACATCTTATCCAATTTGAGCAAACAAAATTTTTGGCTTTAGACTCCCACTATTCTACTCACTTAATGAGAGAAGCCATAAAAATCGAAAAGAACGTGAATAACATCAACAAATAGGATGGACTAAAAATTAGTCAATATTAATCTCCTTTTATCCACATAATCTATAACCCCTTTGAGAATTCTCGATTATTTCCAAAAATTCATTAAAAAACTCTCTTATTCATTTTCCTTTCCCCTCTTTTTATTTTAATTTTAATTTTTTAATTGTGATCTTCATATTATTTTGTTTTATTTTATATTCCTCCCTTCATATTTTCTCGTTCTATTTACATTCTTCTTCTTCCTTTACCATTATTACTCTCAATTTAATTTAGTCCCTCACGTTTTTTTTATTTTAGTATTATTTTCATTAATTAATATTTTTATTATTCAAATTTATTTTTATAACTAAAATGTAATTTTCATTATTATTAATTGTTTTATTATTTTAATTTTAATTTTTTTACTATTTATTGGACCCTTATGCCCTTCCTTTCCTTGTTTGTGTAATGATTTAATTGCTTACCCTTAAGAAAATTTTAATTCTTTAGTCTTTGGCTATTCTTTTTAACCTTACATATAACCCTAATAAATATTTATCACTTATTATGCCTGTCTGTCTCAGCAGGTATATTGTAATCGATTGCAAGTCAAACTCTTTTGACTTTTGTATTAGTTGCTCTCTTTTGAGGCAGGTATAAAAAACTAAAATCTGTTTTGCAAAGTATAACTTAGGGATTTGTAAAATATTTTTTTTAATTTTGTTAAAAAACTATTTTGTAAATAGCTTATTGGTGGATAGAAGATGATGTAAACTTTGGAATTTGGTATCTGGATTTGAGTTGACATGTGGCAACATGACATCATAATAATAAAATTAAAAAAATAAAAATTATATCCCATTGCCATCTGTTATAGCAAGTGGTACCATCGGAGCCAGCTGTTCTGGTTTTTTTCAGACCTCGGGCCATGAGACGAGGGTGCATTAGCTTGGCAATGTCATCCACAACAACTAAATCGGAGTCGAGGTAAATGATTCTCCTCTTCGGTTTCTTCTATTCGGTTTCTTCTAGTCCATTAACTGCATAATCGCTGCATATATTTTGGATTTTTTCGAGTTAATTTCTATATGTAGGTTTCTAATGTTTTTCCTGTGTGATGCTTTGCAGATACAACAAATCAACATCACATACTTGACTGGAAAGAGAGATTCGAAATCATGGTTGGAACTGCACGTGGACTGGCCTATCTTCACGACGAATCTGAGATTCGGATCATCCACAGAGATATTAAAACAAGCAATATTTTACTAGATGATAAATATAGACCCAAAATCGCAGACTTTGGGTTAGCCAGATTCTTTGCAGAAGATCAAAGCCACTTCAGCACTAACGTTGCAGGAACTTTGTAAGATTTTTCTCTAAATCTCAATATCGTGAGGCTCCCAAGTGATTCATTGAATAATTCACAGTTCCTAAACCAATTACAAGATGCGATATATCTTAATAGCAGTAAACTAGCATTCCAACTTTTTGCCCCCTTTCCGTTCAGCTACAGTTAAATGTGAGGGTAAAATTGTTTGAAGAGCTTGAATATACATTGTATAATTATAATGTGATTGAGGTTTAAAGGTTGCTAAATTCATCTATTAAATCAAATCTGCTATTTCCATCAATTTCATTCTCAACTTCAACAAAGATTCCATCATCAGTTAAAGGGAAAAACGTCGATAGAAATCATACAATAGAATATGGATCCTGTAAGGTCAAGATCTAGAGATTTCATTATACATGATATTGTGCAGAGGTTACATGGCCCCAGATTACGCCTTACATGGACAGCTGACAGAAAAAGTAGATGTATTTGGCTTTGGAGTACTTGTTCTTGAGATTATTAGTGGAATAAAGTGTCGGAGTTTGGCTCATGAAATGGAGTTTCTCATCGAAGGAGTATGGCTCTTATCATCTCATGATCTTGAAGTTGAATTATTCTTATTTTAAAATCTTCATAGCATTATGATCCTGACTAACTGAAGTGTTGTTTTAGAAGACATGGAGACTGTATGAAGCAGAGAGAGCTTTAGAAGTTATCGATACCACGTTGCAAGGCAGTTATTCGTGGGAGGAAGCCACTAGAGTGATTAAAATTGGTCTTCTATGCACGCAAGCAGCTGCAGTGTTGCGGCCTTCAATGTTCCAAGTGGTGTGGATGCTGACAGGTGAGCAAGAACATATTTCTTCGCCCACGAGGCCTGCATTTATAGATCTCTGATTCTCTATGCAGTTTCAACACACCCTACAAATTGTTCAGTTTCGCGTGGAGATCACTGCATAAAAGAGATTGTAAATAAATAAATAATTTGTTGTTGAATTATCTAGCGAGTCAAAACAATGGGTATCTATGTGCCTAAGTCTGAAATATAATATTTTTATCTATATTTCATCAGAGCAAGTAAACTGGAACACAATACCGCAGTATTAAATCATTGCCATGTACATCATTAACTAAATTGATGTGCATTCTTATTCTTTGGGTATTTTTATTTTAAACAAATAATGGTGAAAGGTCAATCTACATTTTCTATATGGCCGTCCACAATCTATGGCAATTTTTAGTAGGGATCACAAGAAGGTCAACAATCAGCCATTTCACGGAACATGTCCACACGTACTTTTCTTTTTTTCATTTTATAAAAAAATTTATTATATTAAAAAATTGGTTTAAATAGTTTAATTGCAGCGTTTCTATAAAAATAGCACAACAACTAACCAAAATCTTGATTCATATACGACAATGAATCATAGTTTAAATGAGTTTACTGAAACTAAGGAGCACAAAGGAGCCATCACACATTTCATTTGCTTTCCTTTTGAAGTACTTCAGAAACTTATCATAGTTGAGATCTCAAAGCATGGGATTTTTTTCTTGAATTATGAGTGATTAAAATATAGAGTATAGGATATATAGTCGTAATTATTTGTCATCGAAAGTATACACAACTTCTATGACATGAGGAACATCTTGAGATTAATAGTACAAGATTGTGGTGAAAGATACAATGACTTAACACTTTTTGTCCTCTTTGTGAATGCAATAAATCATACTCTCTTTTCATCATCTGAAATTAAGCTCATTTTTTAGTCATATAAAGATCAATCACCATTAAATCCGAATATGGAGAATTACCATTAAGGGATTAATTTACTATTCAATGGAGTAGTGAGCATCAACTTAAATCTAAGTTTATTAAGCATTTATAAGAGTAATCCAAGCTTTTAGTTTACCTTTTGTCTTATCAAAATTATAGTTACACCTATATGTGTTTATATTTAAGTCGATTTGGGGTGGACTATGGCCTATTATTTTTCATCCACAAACAAGGATGAGACAAGTGTACCATGAAAATTGATTCTATGACACTAGTTCAAAATTCGAAATAAACAAATATAAAAAATAACTAGTAGCTAGATA
>LPNX011111143.1:22839-218745 GCA_001517045.1 Pseudotsuga menziesii
TATTTATTATTTTTAGTTTAGTATTTTAGATGTTGATCTAAATAAATGAACTCATTCCCCTCTTTTCCTTATATTCTATAAATTCCATTATATTTTATTATTTTATTATTCTAATCGATTTTGACCTTTTTATCAAAAAAATTAACGGGTAAATTTATTTAACATTATAAATTATATTCCCATCTTTGCATCTTAACATAATTTATCATGTTGGTCTCTTCATAAAATTTGCATTATCTCTGCTTCCCTGAATATCAGCAGGGTTCATACTCGAAACGCTAATTTCAAATACTTAACGCAATGAAAAATACAAAAAAATCGTGAATAATTCATATAAATACGAAAGCCGGAATCATCTTATAACATTGATACTGTTTAGTGTACACCAATAGTGTTGTTATGTTTAATATGTCTATCATATTGTTTAAATCATTGGATATTTTTGTTTAGAAGTAACTGATGTTATCTTTGTATTATGATTTTTTTTTCTTTAAACAAATTGTTGGTGTTGTTGTTGTTATCATGGATATTCGTATTGTTATTATAACTATTGTCCAATAAACATAGATTCATGGTTTTGTTTAAATAAATAAATTTATCTAGATTGTTTTATGTGAATAGTAAAAAGTATTATTATTATTATTATTTTAAAACAAATGAAAGTGATTGTTTATTTTATATTATTATATTTCATATTATGTGGTTATTTAAACTTTATTTGTAAATCAACACTTCTTTGTTGAATCTAGGTTTTGATCGAGTAATAAACACATGAGAATCCTCAATATGTAAATTCAAGATTGTATTTATTGTATTATCCTAAATGCATTTAAAGATCAAGTGATGGAATAAATTCTATATTTATTTACTTGTTTGTTAAGTTTAAATAAGACATGTCATGATTATTCTTTAAATGAATTAAACGAATGAAATCAATTTAATGGACAAACTTAATTGGAATTAAATTATTTTACTGCTCGAGAGAAACAAGAAATATGGCAAACGCATTTAATCATTATTTTATCCTTCATTAGTGTGTTTTATTTATGGTTTATATTTCTAAAAAAACACAAAGAGGGTGAAGGCAATGGAGTAAGAATCAAGTTTGGAGGAGGAAATTGGTATTTAGGAAAGGTCTCACAGAGTTGATGGGAGTTCTCACAGATTTGATTCGAAATCATCACAAAGGTCTCACAGATTTGATTTTGTGTCCCTGTGTTATCTAAATTATTTAAAATGTGTTAATTAACATACAGATTAATATTGAAATGAATAACATCAAAGATGGATCAATGTCAAAGGTTGACAATGAATCAATACCATGCATATGATGAGAGAATAGAAATTGAGGAGAAAGTGGATAGATATGCATGTTCATGTAATGGTTGGCTTCGTTGAAAGGTGATAAAAATAATTGTGATTTTCTAACATATGATAATACATGGGAATAGTGGTGGTATGATCCCTTGGAATCATATATATTATGAAGATATGATATAATTGCATAACATGAGATATGAAAAGACACCAAACATATATGAAAAGGAACCAAACATAGACGAAGAGGCAACAATGCTATACAAATGGTTTGCATTTTATAGAATGTTGAACGAGAGTCTAAATTATGATCGGGCCAAGTTGATGAAGGATGCTTTAAAACTTGTGTGTGATAATTAAAGTTAAGACATTTGACAACAATCCTTCAAATTATTAACTTGAAAGTGGTGCATGGTTGGAAAATGAGATCGTATATTTGTTATTGGCATTATTAAGTCATTTATTACCACCTGACTCCACATTTCCAAAAAAACGAATTCAATGTAAAAATGAAATGATACTAAGATAGGATTAGGGTATGAAAGCATCCACATATCTGTGAATGTTTTTGTATTATTTTACAAAAGTATTGCAAGTGATATTGGATGTATGAAATGTGAAGAAGAGGGGTATAAATGAAGTTTGAAATTAAATATGGTTCCTAGAAAGTTTCTTCACCACTTTTCGCTAATCCCACAAGTACTCTGTGTGGAATTATAAAAGGAAAGGATATAATTATGTGTAGAGATTTGACATCCTATACTTGGATTCCATGTAGAAATTCAATAGGTGAATCTTCCTACAAAATATATCTCTTACAGAGATGCACAACAAAACTAAAGACATGCATAATGATATTGAACACAATAGATGTGAAGAATGATTGAGAAATCTTCAACGTGTTATTGATCAACAATAGTGTACATAAATAATACATCCTTGAGAGTCAAAATTGAGTTTCAAACGAGACAACTCATTCTAGCTCATAAAGCATGCTTACTAAATATGATAAACCCCCATAGGCGACTAAATACTTTCTAAATCAGTCCAAGATCTCAAGAAAAGGATAAATAATGAGTGAGGGGAAATATTTTTAATCATGGAATATGGAGAGAAAATCATGGAGGATGAGTTGGTCACAAAATATATAAGTTTCCTAGTTAACTAGCTTTACCTTATCCACTAAAAAAGCAGGACAAATAGTATAATAGAAGAAAAGGACATGAAAGCGCAGTTACTAATCTAGGAAGTTAATAAAGTTGGCAGAATCTTATCTAGAATTAGTATAAGGCACTCCTCGGGTAAATATGGAAAGTATTGACCAAGTGGTGTAAGTGGAGGCCAACTAGCTAGTCTAGAATATAGTAAATTAACCAAAACTGATTAATTAATTATATCCTAAGTGTGTAGTGGGTTTATAATATTATAACACCCCCACCCCCCTTCTTAAGTATAACTTTATGGTGGAGCATCTAAAAAATATCAGAAATATATGTGTATATAGGGCCCAATAACAAGGCTATGGTAACCCTTTATAATTTATTTTGTCCAAAAACAGAGGAAAGAGGAAAAACCACATGGGTAAAATCCTCCATCAAAAAAGGACTTGGCACAAAAATGAACAACCTCTCTTCACTTTTTATTTTTCTAAACTGCTTCTTGCTGATTAATTTGATGAAGAAGTTGTGAAATCCATGATCATGTGCTAAAGTATAAATATAGTCTCTACAAAAAACAAGTGGAAAGGCTCCTTAGTAGCTCATCACATAATGATGGAAGAGAATTATATTAATTCTTTTTTATTCCAACATAATATGATATGAAAACATAATAATTAAAAGAAATGAGATATGTGCATACTCCTTCCCAAAGACTAAAGGAGTCAATACAAGCAGTTCCTTGTATAGCTGCAAAATGGTGAACTAGACCATATATATTCCTTTGAAACCAATGTAGAACCTTCCAAATTATGAAATGATGATTAAAATATTATGAAATATGAGAAATATTTTCATATGGAGCAGCAAAGACTAGAGGTATAATGTCTCGATGAGTATACAAGGCTATAGGAGGAAAAGAATGCACAACTAGGTAAAACTGATGGATGAGTAAATTTGAATGGTATATGGACTTGAAATGTGAACCATAGATGTTGAGATGTGATCCATGTTGGTTTATTGGTAAATACTGAGATGGGAGTGAATCAGTATTATTATATTTTTACTATTTCAACCACTTTTAAATCTATCATTAGAAACACATAACAACAAGAATACGCAGAACAAAATTTTAACATGGAAGCCCAATAGGGTAAACCACCAATACGTCCTATTACTGCAAAATTTTTATTTACAAATAGTTTTTATGCTACTACATACAAGGATGGTATTACACCCTGTTTACCAATACCAATTGGAAGGAGGCTATGACTCCCTGGTTTATCAGCTACGACTGAAAGGATTCTTCAACACCATATTTACCAATTCCAATTGGAAGGATGCTATGCCCCCCTAGTTTATCAACTACAGCTGAAAGGATGCTACAACACCCTATTTACCAATGCCAATTGGAAGGAGTCTATGACCCCCTGGTTTATCAGCTACAACTGAAAGGAGGCAACAACCCCCTACAGACCTGTTACCTACCCTAGCATTGCCCTGCCACCCTGATATGTTTTTCACGATTTCTCTCCCACTGAATTCTATCACACCCACTGGTCTCTGATACGGATCATGCAATTCAAAGTGCAGAGACGTATTCCTTTTACTTAGGCCACTGCTTAAATAATTCTCACCGTTTAATCTTCTTTCAATAGTTGTGTCTCTTCAAACTGAACAAGAATACCTTTCACTCTTGCACCCCTTTCAGATATGAATATCACACCTTTCAGAATGTCCTTTCACGTTCTTCCATTGATCCTGCACCTCAAATATCATTTTCACAGCTTGGAAACCATTTCCACACCTTTGTCAAACATTTGCAGGTGCTTCCGCATTGCCAAACTTATTTCCACGGGATCAACTTCCTGATCCAATCAGAGTAATTGATATTATCTCTAAGTCAATTCGAACCTTTGATCTAACCACCGATTTCTACCTTAAAATCTCCTTTCCATGCCAAGATTATGTTTCAGCGATTTCCCACCATTGATCTTCATTGAGTATTTTCCTAACCGTCGATCTCCAAATTGCGGGATGCGAGATGTCGACTTCCCACTTTTGCCTTTCTAGAAACTCCTTTCCGTAATCCTTTTTCCACACCATTGATCTATTTTAGCAGAACTAATGTAAACCATCTAATCTCTCCATATTGCGGGATGCAAGATGCAGAAACGTAACATTTCGAACTTTTGCAATCTCCTTTCCACAATTTTGTTTCCACATTAGGGATTGCGGGATGCAGGATGCGAAATCACACTTTCCTATTTTGGATTTCTGCAACTTTGTTTCCGCATTTTCCTGGACCTTTGATTTCCTTGTGGATTTACCCCTTACCATCCATCATGATATTTTGCATAACTTTGGATTTTTCACCTAACTTATGTGTGACTTATGTAAACTTGATCTTCACCGTCAGATCTAGTGCAAGTTGCTCCCTAACCATCCATTCTAGAACTAATGCAGATCTACATTCTATCTTTGCAGATTATACAAAAATTTCTCCTCATTCATCGGATCTCTTGTAGATAAATATGCCACCTCATCATCGTTCCATATCATCACTACCTTTGTCTATGCACCTCATCATCCTGCCATTTTGTCTTTACTTTGACTTATAGTGCGTTAACTTTTCCATGGTATCTTTTACTTATAATTTGTACTTCATAAGCAACTTTGCCATCACTACCTTATTCTTTCATCATCATTAGGACACAATCATATTCCATGTCATCATATGTGTCATGCCACATCCTCAACTATGCAATGTAATGCCATCATATGTGTCATGACACATCCTCAACTATTCCATGCCATTGCATCACTACTTTAGTCTTTCACTAAGTTTGTCTTGCCATCATATCCACTGGTTATTCCTTTGTCATTTGTGAACACCTTTTACATCAATGACAACTATAACCCAAATTTGTCAACAATCTCCCCATTTGGAATTGATGGAAACCTCTAAAAATTCTCCCCATTTGACAACAATGACAAAGGATAACCTGTTATGCCAATGTTGCACTTATTTTGATATACGATTTCTTGTCTCTCTTGTTTTTGAAAACTCATCCTATCATCATATCTGCCCTTTAAATAAAATTGGTTATTTAATAGATGTATTATCATTTCTCTTAACATTGCATGTTATTTAATGATAGCTTAACTGAAAGATCCATGTACTCCCCATGTCACTGTACTTCTTCTCCTTTGTCAACAGTTTTTCCAACACTCTTCCATTTTCTGTTCTAGGATACATGTTTTTTTTTTAAAACTATGTTCTTTCTACCATATCTAATGGTCTATTCTTCCTATAAGTTAACCGATTTCCTCTTTTACCATAATTCCTTAAGCCTGTGCATTTAGTTCTTCATATAAAAACCTAGCATATACTGCTGGATTCTTTTGGATTTTAGATCTATATTATCAACTATTTAGAGACCCATAACTTCAGATCCTCAAGATAGAGATTACTTTATATTATTACATAGTTTCTCTGGTCTCACTATCTCAGACACAAAGACTCATAACCTCAACCTTTTTCTTTGTCAATGCTGAACTCATCTTGCTACCTTATCAATGGATTCGATTTTTTAATTCTTTTAGAATTGAGTTTTCTTCTACGGTCAACAACTTTTATGTGTCATGACTTCAAATACTAAGTGAACATAATCATATTTATCTTCTATTTGATTGCAGACATCATGGTCTTCATGACTCTCACATTTTGTTGTTCTCATGTTACTTCATACTTTCTCTTATGTCATCTATACACCAACCTTGATCACCCATCATCTTTCAAGAAGTTAGCTTTCAATATACTTCAACATTAGATACCAATTAATTTTTTTCTTAGATACCAATTGGAATTTTTTGACTTTAACTCCCCCTGAGTATAAAATCCCTTCCAATGTCATTTTTAGGGTTTTCTTTAAATCATGAGAGACCTTTTTAGAAAAATATCCCCCAGTCATCACTACATCCTTCTTCATCACCTTCATCTTTATCGGTGGATTCTTCTACATTACTAAGTAGATTTCCCTCATGATGAGTTCCATTTTTATCTATGACCTCATTATTCTCAACATCAACCATTGATACTTCATTAATGACTAAAAGTTGTGTTTCTTCTGATGCTTCTAATTCTTTCATCCACACCTTTTTAGGAGATGTACTATTTACTCGTCCTTCACCATGCTCTGTATTGGTGTCATGTTCCCTTTTCATCCTTTGATTTTCTCCCCCGACTCTGCAGTTAGCCACCTTGTGAACAAACTTATGACAGTAATGAAAATAACCATGAAATTGTTATTTATTCACAAGAGGTATTTGGTCTCTTTGTCTCCTAACTACCATTTTCTTCCACTTTGTCTGAGCTTCTAATGGAGCATCACATTTCAGTTTACGATTCCTAGCCAAGTGTCCAAATTTATTACATTTGTAACACTCTAAATAAAAACTTTGGAGAGGTCCAAACTGATTATGATTCCTTACCTTTGGATTTTTAATTTCATCCTTCTTGTACTCATGAACCTTTTCGTAAGCCTTGCATTTCAGGGATTTGTGACCAAAGTTATTACAAGAATAACAATGACCCAGAAAGATTTTCCAATTTCTATTTATTGTTTGTGTCTTGAACTCCTCATGAGTTGTGTCTTTGTCATGAAAAGATAAAGCATATTCTTTTCACTTTTCCTTTTTAACAGGACTCTTCAGTGCTTCACCATAGCTCTTTGTACTTCCTCTCTAATTAGTGAGTGGGAAACTCTCTGGCTTATTCTCTTTAACAAACCCCAAACTAGATATGTCACTAGATGATCTTTGACTCTTCAGAATGTCATCTAGAATCCTTGAGATTTTTTTAAAATTAGATTTGATGAATTTTTCATCAACCCCTTCTCCAAGTCGAGCAATTTATTTCTCAAGTTCTTCAGAATCTTGGATTCTCTTCCTAAGAAGAACTTCTAGATATTCCTCACTCTTCTTGGCTTCTTGAAGTTGGTTTCTCAAATTAGTAATAATCTTATTTGTCTCTTCTTGGTATTTAGACAGTTTCTCTTTCAAAAATTTGTTGTTTTTCCTACATCTTTCAATTTCATCTACAACAGCCATGTATTCAGCTTCTATGTCAACTTCTGATTCCTCATGTGAGTTTGTTGTTCCTAAAAATAGGATTTC
The DNA here is from genome assembly GCA_001517045.1 of Pseudotsuga menziesii. Classification (NCBI taxonomy): domain Eukaryota; kingdom Viridiplantae; phylum Streptophyta; class Pinopsida; order Pinales; family Pinaceae; genus Pseudotsuga; species Pseudotsuga menziesii. Next base: position 30,492 of record LPNX011111143.1, read on the forward strand.
ATTATCTTCACTCATTTCCTCATTTCCTCATATTCACTTTCTTCCTTGGAATAGAAGTTCTTCATTTTCTCTTTATACTTCTTCCTACCCTTATGATAGCATGATTCTTCATGGTCACTCACGTCTTGTTTTGGGTAGGGACAGTTATGGGAAAAATGTCCAATCCTGCCATAGTTAAAACATTTCAAAGGTAGTTTACCTTTGTATTTCCTAGTGCCTTTATTAAGTCTACTTACAAAGAGGGCTTCCTCATCATCTATATTTTCTGATTGATTTTTGGAAGTGACTTTAAACGCTGCTTCTTTTGTCGATTTTTTATCCTGTCCAGTTCTCATCTCATAAGTAGTGAGAATTCCATGGAGCTCATCTAATGTTACCTTTTTAAGGTCATCTCATTCCTCTAGGGTGGAAACATTTTAGTAATATCTCATTGGTAATGTTCTTAGTATCTTTCTTACCACTTCTTTTTCTTTCAATTTTCCTCCAAGACCTCTAATAGCATTAACCACCTCATCTACATGAAGAAGGTATTTCCCAATATTCTCTTCTTCTCTCATTTTGAGGATTTCAAATTGACCTTTATATGTCTGCAATTGGATTCTTTGACCTTATATTCTCCTTCATAGATAATCTTTAACAGGCTTGTTTGGTAGATGTGCATTTCATAACCTTAGTAAACACAGTGGTTGTTAATCCACTCAAGATTGATATTAGGGATTTGGAATTTCCTTCATATTGGCCTAGTTCTACTGTGTCTATAGGGTACTGGTTTCCTATGTTATGTTTGTTTTTATTTCCATCCCAAACCTTCCATCCAAGGGACATTAGATGGCATCTCATTCTGACACTCCAATATGCATAGTCTTCTCCTGTAAATAGTGGAGATCTATTAGTGGCCATTCCTTCTTACTGATCCATAGTGGTTTTCATGTGATCTTCCTTCCAGTGGTTAAACTGTAGTGAAGGAACCCGCTTTGATACCAATTGTTGGTTTATTGGTCAATACTGTGAGGGGGGTGAATCAATATTGTTATCGTTTTACTATTTTAACCACTTTTAAATCAATCATTAGGAGCACATAAAAACAAGAATACACATAACACAATTTTAATGCAGGAGCCCAATAGGGTAATCCAACAATACATCCTATTACTGCAAAATTGTTATTTACAAATAGTTTTTCCTACTGCTATAGACAATGATGGTATTACACCTTGTTTACCAATACCAATTGGAAGGAGGATACGACCCCCTGGTTTATCAGCTACAACAAAAAGGATGCTTCAACACCCTATTTACCAATTCCAATTGTAAGGAGGCTATGACCCCCTGGTTTATCATCTACAACCAAAAGGATGCTACAACACCCTATTTACCAATTCCAATTGGAATGAGGCTACAACCCCCTGGTTTATCAGCTACAACTGAAAGGAGGAAACAACCCCCTGCAAGCCTATTTCCTACCTTAGCACCACCCTACCACCTTGATATGTTTCTCATGATTTTTATCCCATTAAATTTTTTCACACCCACTCCTCTATGATTTTGATCATGCAATTCAAACTATAAAGACATCTTCCTTCTTACTCAGACTGCTGCTTAAATACTTCTCACTATTTAAGATTCTTTCAACAGTTACGTCTCTTCAAACTCAACAAGCATACCTTTCACTATTGCTCACTTTTAGATATGAACATCACACCTTTTAGAATGTCCTTTAACATTCTTCCATTGATGATGCACCTCAAAGATAATTTCCGCAGCTTGGAAACCATTTGCGCACCTCTGTCCAATGTTTGCAGGTGCTTCTGCATTTCCAAAATTCTTAATCCAATTAGATTCATTGATATTATCTCTAATTCAATCTGAACCATTGATCTAACCATTGATTTCATCCTTAAAATCAACTTGCTGCACTAAGATTATGCTTCAGCAATTTCCCACTGTTGATCTTCTTCGGGCGTTTTCCTAACCATTGATCTCTAGATTGCGGGATGTGGGATACATTATGTTGACTTTCCTCTTTTTCCTTTATGTAAACTCCTTTTCACAAGCCTTCTTCCGCACCATTGATCTGTTTTAGCAGAACTAACGTCAACCGTCTGATCTCTCCAGATTGCGGGATGCAGGATGCAGAAACATTACATTTTGAATTTTCGCAAGATCCTTTCCACAATTTTGTTTTTGTATTGCATATTGTGGGATGTAGGATGTGGAATCACACTTTCCCATTTTTGACTTCTGCAATTTCCTTCCATAACTTTGTTTCTGCGTTTTTCTAGACCATTGATTTCCTTGTGGATTTACCCCTGACCGTCCATCTTGATCTTTTGTGGAACTTTGTATTTTTCGCCTAATTTATGTAAACTTGATATTCACTGTGAGATATAGTGTAGGTCACTCCCTGGCCGTCCATTATAGAACTAATGTGGATCTGCATTCTGTCTTTGCGGATTATAGAAAAACTGATCCTCATTCATCGAATCTCATGAAGGTAAATATTCGACCTCATCATCGTGCCATGTCATCACTACCTTTGTCTATGCCATCTCATCATCGTTCCATTTTGTCTTTACTTTGACTTATGGTGTGTTAACTCTATGTTAACTTTACCATGGTATATTTTGCTTATCCTTTGTACTTCATAAGCGACTTTTCCATCACTACCTTAGTCTTTCATCATCATTAGGCCACCATCATATTCCATGTCATCATAGGTGTCATGCCACATCCTCAACTATGCCATGCAATGTCATCATATGTGTCATGCCACATCTTCAACTATGCCATGCCATGCCATCACTACTTTAGTATTTCTTTGAGTTTGTCATGCCATCATATCCACTGGTTATTCCTTTGTCATTCGTGAACACCTTTGACATCAATGACAGCTATAACCCAAATTTGTCAACAATCTAGGCATGTATAAAATAAGTCCAAATATAACTAATGGAATCACTAACCAACCAATGAAAAATAAACATGACTTGAAACCAGCAGAAACAAGTGACACTGGATAGGAATCCAATGAGGAATCAACTAGTGAGATTGAGGTTTGTATAGTCTTATGAGTATTCAAAGGATGGGTAAATGGTATGTATGATGTCATAACCTAAATATAATCCAGAAAATCTAATGAATTTAGAATTAGAATAATTTTAATGGAGTGAGGAAGAGGTGGATAACGACAAGTTAGGAACTAGTGAAAAAACACAAGTATTGGGAGATGGATCTAGTGAACTGATAGATGATTTATCCATGGAAGAAACTAATATTTTTTATTCAAATATATCATAAAGTGAACCTATATCATATAATTTAGAAAATTATTTAACTTTGGAACTCAAAGCATAATTTTTATTATTTTTGGACTGTGCATTGTGACAGTGCTCTCAGAATTCAACATGGTTCTCTAGTTCATATGGTACATCAATGTTATGCGTCTTAAGAAATTTGGCCATGATTTCCATTTTTTTATTGAAACATTTATTCTCAGAATGAAAACATTTTATTTAATAATAACATTTGGATGAGCTCCCTTTCTTCTTGACTTTCTTCATGGAATTTGAACCTTCATTAGTAGGATTTTAACCTTCATCTTCATCATCTGACTTTGGCTTCTTCTCTTTCATTATTTTATTTTATTTTGACTTTGAATTCTTTCTTCCTTAAACTATAAGAGAATGTTCCTTGATTTTGTAGTTATTAAGAGATCCCATCTAAACCAATTTGTCTTTCTTTTTAGTAAGTGAATCAATGAATGCACTCAAAGAAGGCATTTCCCATTCGAAATAGAAATCCTATTAGCATGGAAATTTCACACAAAAACTGAGTATTCAATACCCAATTTTTAAACGATGGAAAGAATCAATTGATCTTCTTTCTTCTCAATCCCACATTTCTTGAGAAAAATAACACATGACTTGAACTTGGTGAAGAATCCTTCCATGGATTTGAAACTGCTTGGACTCAATGAGATTAACTCATTCTCTAATTGATGCGCTCTTATCTCATCTTGTATTCCAAAGAGAGACTCAAGTTTGGTCCACATGTTTTTTGGACTGGTCAAACCATCAATATGAAAAAAGAAGATCCAAAGATATTGAGAGACAAAGAAATACATAGGCTTCATTCATTTGATTATGTCACTTATCTTTCTCAACAACAACATTTGGCTCATTTTCTAAATCCATATAAAATTTGTAGAGACCCTTACTACGTAGTAGAATGCCAATATTGGAATTCAATTCATAATAGTTGTAAGGAGTCAGGATTATAGCTGAATAAAAATCCATGATTTATTGTTTTTTCGCTTGGAGACACTTTCTACAACCTACACAAAAAACACTTTGAATAAATACTTTGTAATCTCAATCAAGATGATAGCTTCATCTCCCTTGCTATTAGAGATTGATAGATTGAGAAATGATGTGCTCTGATACCATGCAGAATTATAAAAGGAAAGGCTATGGTTCCATGTAGATATTTGATATCCTATGCTTTGATGCCAAGTACAAATTTAACAAGTGAATCTTTGTTGGGATATAGGGCAGACCCAGGTTTTATGCCTTTAACTTCGCACCAACAAAAGACCCACAAATTTGGCCCTTTCGGCAACAACCTGCGAACAGGTTGCAGTCTCACCTAAAACTACTATGGGGTGCCGCAAAAATAGATTATAAATGTAAATCACAGAGCTTAACATTCATTTATTTAGCTTCGCAGTTAGATAAACAAACAGTGCCTTGCGCAACCCTTTACTGGGAATTCACAGCGAAACTATTATCTAGCAGTGATCTTTACTTATCAGATATATAGATTTAATGCATAAAAGAACACAAAAGAAAAGACACACAGAACCACGACACCGGATATAACGTGGTTCACCCCCAGTGTAGGGGTTACGTCCACAGAACTATGTTTTATTCAACTTTCTACAAAAACCATAGTTCTGATCTGCGCACTCAGCTACAGATCCCTTCAAGTCCTCAAAGTTGCGCACATAGCTGCAGGCCTCTACACACACAGCTGCAGATTTCCTTATTCACCCAAAACCCTCTGCGCACACAGCTGCAGAGGTCGTCCATGCACACAGCTGGGACTTAACCTTTTCTTACAATATAGCCTTAGCTTTGCATCAATTCCTCTTACACAAAAAGACTAACCTTACTTATTTACAAGACTGCTTATTTATACAGCGCACTATTACAAAACCATGGACTAAAACCATGGGTACCCCGAACCCTAAACCCTGGATTTAAACCATGGGTTTATTACAAAATAAGGTTTTTACTCAACCCCAACACCCCTAAGACTATTTTGAGCCATAGCTCTGCTTACAAGTTCCCAAAAACCCATGAACTTACCCACATTAAGGACCGTTAGGGTGCGCGCCCCAACAGGCCCCTAAGACTCACCAGTGTCTCGTCCCTGGACACTCTGCTGGTCTTCTGGTGGACGAAGTTTCTTTGCGAGGACACTGAACTGAGTGTTGAGACTGTGCATGATGTCGTCAGCTGCTTTCTCCTTTTCCACCAACTCCTGCAATACTGTGGATGATACTTTGCTGGCCTTTTCCTGTGTGAATGCATCATAGTCCTTCAAAATTTTGAACTCGCTATCCACAACAGTACTTAATTCCAAAGCCTCACTAACAAGTGACTGTATAGAGTTTTCCAACTCTGTTAATTTCACCCTGCACGACTCAATTTTCTGTTGGAATTCATTGCTGCGCTTTACTTTGAGCATTTTCTGCATAGGTGGTAGAGTCTTAATTTCCACTTTTACAACATCCAACTCTGCCTGTCGCTGCTTGATGGTTTCTTGCAGCTGTCCTATTTCTGGATGTTCCTGTAGGGTGGTCCAGGCCTTGACACTGTCTCCGAGAAGCTTTGCTACACTACTCACAATATCTGAGATTTTCGCTGCTGATGCCTAAATGTCTGCGCGGCACTGTTCTTTAACCTCAGGGGGAGTTTCCGGAGGGATGCGTAGTTGAAGCTCTGCGATCTGAGTCTCATGTGTTGCTTTGAGCATCTCAATCTCACTACGAGACTGTTGTGCATAGTCTTTCATCCTGACTACTCTTTGTTCTGGCTCTTCCACCAGCTGTACGTCGAAGTCGGGAAGACTTCGACATGCCTCATCCAAAACTCGGACTAGGGTAATCTGCTTACATTCTGCATCCCTCTTTCTCTGTTCCACGGCCTCCAGCTACACTGCGAGGCTATCATTTTGCTTCCTGGTATCTTACAACTGTTCTTGCAAAAAGCGGTCTCGGGCCTGGATTTCCTTCACAATAGCTGACTGGCAGAGATGCAATTCCATCATGGACATCTTGGTGTAATCGATTCCTACTACCATGCTCATCTCTGCGCATGATGCTGCATCAATTATGATGAGGGCAGCACTTGACACTTGGCCCTTGTTTTCTCTAGCGTGCCATTACCTTAGGTCGAGCTGCGTGCTTACCGGGGCACTACTTGCTGAAGCACCAGTCAACAATTTCTCTGCTAAGTCCTTCAGCTCTGAAACATGCTTTGCTACACCGGTGAGGGCCTGTAGGTGCATATCTGCAAATTCTGACCATTTTTGGGTGAGAGTTTCTATGGACTTCGACAGAGCCTGAGAAAGCTCCTCACTTGTCAGGCCGGCCTCTTCAACAATATTCTTGTCTTTCGACGCCTTTGTTTTCTTTCGAGACTGTAGTTTGTTTACTTCCTCTGCTTCCGGCATCTTGCGCTTGTGCTTCCTATTAGGGTCTGAAGTAGTTTTAACTGACTCATCTGCTTCTTCTTCGTCGTCTTCATTTCCACCATCTCCTCTCTGGTCGCTTTCAGTCTACTGCGACTCAGTTTGTTCGTCGCTATCTTCAGGAGGGTCTTGCTGCTGCATGTGACTGGGGCCTACGCCCATATCGGTGACAGGAGGGATAGGAATCTTAGGTTTTGTTCCTGTGTCCTTTAACCATTTTGCCGGCCACAGCTGTACTACCACGAGGATTTCATCTTTAGTCACTACATATGGCAACTTAAACCATTGATGCTTCTTATCTGCTCCAGCCTGGATAAAAATATGGTGCATATCGGCCCTGAAATTGACCGCTCCATCATACTGAGAGAACAAATCATTACTGAGCCATGGGTTTTTTATAATCTCATACGAGATACTCATCATATAAAAGGAAAATACATAGTTTGTCATCTGTTGGTGGGTTTTATCCTGTGAAACCCACAATGATGTGTACCTGGCTGCGCCAGGCATGTGCGCCGGTACAACAGCAAACTATGTTTCAGTAGGTTCTTGCCATCCTACCAGCGCGATGAGGACAATCAACCATGAGTAGTGGAAGGGCCGACCCTTCTCCTACGCGTCAGGAGCGTCTTCAAGGAATTCCTTCGCAAGATACGCTTCCCAGTTGTAGTTGTAGCCTTCGGCGTAGTTGATAGCAATTTTGATGAATGAGGCAGGCACTTCAGTTGGTCTGCATTTTCGCATAATTTTGCATGCTAAGAGCTCAGCTGTGAAGTGAATGTTCTGCTCTTGAATAGCAGAAGTGTGATACCCATGTTTCCCGTTCGTCAGGCCAAAGCGCTCCTTCATGCTTTGTGCGAGATTCGTATCTTCGTGCTTTGAGGGAAATTTTGTCCCCGAATCAGGCCCTGCCATTGGTAAGCCAGTGATCCTATGAATGAGATCACCATTAATAACAATTTTCTTGTTACCAATCCATAGGTAGCCATCATGGACTAACTCTAGCAGTTGCTTAACCACGATGGTGACTTGTGTGCTGCGGCCAAAATGGGGACATCAAGAATCTTTAGCAGACCAGCTCGATCCAGGCCAGCAACCCATTGTTTTACTTCCAGCACTATCGCACTAGTCTCTGGATATTTAACAAAGTGTAAGTATTAGGCTAGTGCGAACTGTGGAAAATTCCCACGATCATTCGTGTCGTGGTCGGCATACTTAAGCCGGTCTATTTTCCCTGTCATCATGCCGACTATATGCACCGGTGGCAGCGAAGGGGTGCATACAATGAACTTAGCGCTCCGCCGAGGCAGTTTAACTCCTGGGCGAATAGGCTAAAGATATGGTGGCCGCTGCGGGGCAATGTCCTCATCCCCTTCAAGTGGGATCTTTGCTGAGCCAGGCGGATTCATCCTAGGATCCTCCGATGTTTTCCTTGATTGGTTATGTCTGTCTTCGTTCTGCTTAGAACGAACTTCAGGCTTAAACTGTTTCCTGGCATATCGTGTCTGCATTGGCGAGGTCGGTGCTGGTAGAGTCTCTTCACAGGCTGCAGGCTCAGGTGGGGGGGCAAAAATGTGCTGCAGACCTGTCTGTTCAAATTCTCTCAATAGGTCCTGGAGTTCACGCTCAGCTGACATGGGTTCAATTGTGAAACTCAAGGAAATGCAGAATGCAATTTCCCCGTACCCAGATGTCTTCATATACAATCCATCAACCAAATATGCCATAAATGTGCATTGAAGGTGCCAAATCTGGTAGAGATTATGTTTCCACGGCACTAGATTTCGGTGGATATCATTAGGACAGGCAATTAAGGAAATTAAAGTACCAGTTCCGCCAAATCGGCAGTGTTCCAATGGTCGGCTTTTGGGCTGCAGTGCAACCAGATTGCAGTTGCATCGCAATAAGGACCGTCGACACCATATTGACCTTCGGTACATCCTGACAAATTCTGCAACCAAGCTGTGAGCTTCAATCCTGTAGGTCGGTACTTAGTTATTTCTGTATCGCCAGACATATCAGCATGCCAAAACCCGACCACTGTATATCAGTTCGCTGCTACAAATGCTCGGATATGGACAAGCCTATGTGCCTGTCGAGGTACATGTTTCCATACTTCATAATGGTGCTCCAAGTGTTCCTGTAGTCCACTCTGCCCATTGAACCTACTGCGCACCTCCTGAAGCTGATCCACGAATCTTAAGCGAAGAGATTTCTGACAAGCTTCCCAACTAGTAATGTACTTCTTATGGTGATCCTTCCATCTTGCTGCAGTGGCACGGAATGCTGAATCCAGAGTCTCCCGTGTCTGTGAAGCCGGCTTCTGTTCTGAGAGTGTCACACTAAACTCTGTTGGGTCTATCGAACCATCAAAAATGGGTAAGGCTCTTGTAATCCATCTGAGAGACTTGGTAATTCTAGCACATCTGTGTCCATGGAGCTCATACAATCGGTTCTACCAATCCTCTAAACCATCATCTGAGTCTGTCATACAGGAACTATCACACTGCCAATCCATAATACCTTCAGCACTGGGGTCAATATAATCTTCTTCCTTCGCTATGATGTTATAGATGTGCTCTAGAACATCCTGATCTTCGTTTCTGAGTGGTTCTGTGTATCTTGCTCCTTGTGAAGGATCCAGTGGTACGATGACTCACAACTCTTTCCCTTCGAAAATCATTTGTCTCTTCTTCAGGTTAATAACTGCAGCATTTTCCATTGCCCACTCGATACCTAACAAGGCTGGATAGGGATTGTTGTCATCAATGATCTCAATAACTTCGAATTCTGCTACAGTACAAACTCCATCAATATCTACTGGAACATTAGGAAATCATCCTGGGGGCACAATCTTCTGCTGATTGGCTAATCTCAACTGTATCGGGGACCAGTCAAGGGTAGGTTCTCCCATTTGTTCCCAGGTCTGCTTGGTTAGGACATTGACTTCTGACCCTAAGTCCAAGATCACATCAGTCATCTCATACTCTCCTATCTGAGCATTCAACCTCATTTCCCTACCAGTTCTTCTAACTCTATGAACAGGTTTTGCCTGGCCAGAACCGTGCTGAGGTTCGCAGGAAGCAATAACTTTGTTATCCGTTGAAGCTTTGTGCGGCGATGACTGTTACTGATGTGGCTACGCAAGTGCTACAGCTGGGCTAGAATCCACAAAATCTTTCTTGGCTTCCATGAATGTCTCCTTTTCTCTTTCAATATCAAAGCCAGGGACTTTCATGGGGGCCTGACGAACCCAAGCCTCAATAGGATGATTCTCGACAGGCTGTATATGTACCGTAGCTCCACTTCTTGTAACAACATTAATGGCTGGGGCAGGTCTTTGCTCGACGGAAATCATTCGAAGATTCTCAATAGGGACACTATTTCTTTCTTGAATCTTAGCTATCAACTGTGGGCACTGCTCGATCACATGATATACTGCCCGGTAATACCAACATGTCGTAGTGGGGTTCTGACAGTCGCGAGCCAGATGTCCGGCATGGTTACAGTTATAACACACCACCTGACCGCATCCTCTACCAGCCATACCACCACGACCATGGCCTCCAAAACCCCCTCTACCTGATGCACCACCGCAGTATCCATAGCCGTCATTACTCGGTCCCTCATTTTGTACCTGATAGGCATCGTAGGTACGTTCTCTCATGAGGTCATAACTGTGACACTCATCTTCATTATGTCCTACGGACTTACAGAATTTGCAGTAAGGGTTCTTCGGGACTTGCACATACCTCTGGAGCAGATAGCAGTTCTCAGGTCGATGCTGGCCAGTTGTCTGACAGATCTCGCAATATATAATAGTAGGGTTAACGGGTTTGGCGCACCAGTATTCAAGTAATTCCTTACCACAGGGCACTGTTCCTTGTCGTGACCTTCTGTCTGACATTGTGTGCACCAAACCTCTTCATGACCGGTTTTTCCTTTCTTCATATCGCGAAGCTCCAGATCCATAGCTACCAACTGCACTTGGATTTGAGCAATACCAGAATTGTCTTCGACAGGAGCGGTTTCAAGCTTCATCACTATTTCCAGAGCCTCCTACTAGTCAGCAACCTTCTATTGCATGAGTGGAGTTCTGATATGCGGTAGCAACGCTGCAATAAACCATTCCTTATGCTGCGTAAGTCCAATGGGGAAACTGACTTGGTATAGAAAAACTTTGAATCTTTGATCTAAGTCCCACACTGATTCTCCACGCCTCTGCTGAATCTCTTTCAACTACGTGATACACTGCGACTCTGATTTCAGCTTCTTAAATTCCTTTATCATTGCGGCTTTTATATCAGCCAGTGCAAGATTCTGAGTGCTAGAGAACTTCATGAACCAGGTCAGAGCACAGTCTCTGAAAGAAGTAACCAGCTGTGCTCTTTTTGTATCTTGATCCGTAATGGACTTAGCAGTCCATACTGCTTCACATAAAAACTAGAACTGTTCTGGATCCTTTGATCCAGTTCCTTTGAAAACAGGTAGCTGAATGTCATCATGAATATGGGCCATAGTGGATCTAGGGGGGGATGGAGGGGGACTAGAAGTAGGCGAGGGGGAACTTACTGGGGTAGACTGACCTGTGACAGGAGTACTCAGGCTAGGGTGACTTTCAGACTGCGACGGGTTCTCAGGGATAATAGGTCTTTGTTGTGGGGTTACCAGAGGGTTTCCAATAGAAGGGGTTTCTTCAGAATCTGCGGGATCTACAGGGGGATACTAGGTATGCTGACCCTAGGAATAGGATCCAAAATCTCTCTTGTACCTTTTGCCACTTCGCAGCAGACCACTTTGCTCGTCGAAGGTATTTTCACTTGCAAACATAGGTTAGTAATACTAACTCTAACAGTTTGATTCAATTAGCAATATACCTTTTTCAGCTAATAGCATTTTAATCCTTAAACTAAATGAATTCAAAAACTTACCCCTTGGTGCTTTGAAAAACTGCTGCTCAGCTTCACTAAAGGAGGTACTCGTGTCGATGGTGAACTCCGTCACAAATGCCTCAAGGGTTCACTTTGTCCAGAAATCAACACCACAGGAGATCTCGTTGTTCACCCTTTTTAGTATATTAATTCTCGCGGGGGTCCAAGCAGGAAACTGGCGTTCTTGGAAGTTCGTTCTTCTCTCTGCTAACCTAGATAACCACTGGTGTAACTCTATGTGGATACTACCAAAGAAAATCTCATAAACATCACAAAAAACATACCTTTGTAAAAATTCCTTTGCACTACAACGCGGATCCTTGTTCTCTTGCGCGGTGAATGTCAGATAAGTCTCGTCAAGCCAATCATCGATTTCCTTCACAGAGGGTCTCCAGAACATAGCCCTCGAGGTATGACGTAAACCCCTCTTGAGCAAATACTGAGTTCAACCGGAAACAAAACCAATTTGTTGGGCTATAGGGAAGACCGGGGTTTTATACCTTTAACTTCGCACCAACAAAAGACTCACAAAGTTGGCCCTTTCGGCAACAACCTGTGGACAGGTTGCAGTCTCACCCGAAACTGCTATGGGGTGCCGTAGAACCAGATTTCTGCAAGCAGAAGAGGGATATTACTATACCTTTAGCTTTCAAACAGATTATAAATGTAAATCACAGAGCTTAACATTCACTTATTTATCTTTGTAGTTAGATAAACAAACAGTGCCTTGTGCAACCCTTTACTAGGAATTCACAGTGAAACTATTATCTAGCAGTGATCTTTACTTATCAGATATATAGATTTAATACATAAAAGAACACAATAGAAAAGACACACAGAACCATGACACCAGATATAACGTGGTTCACCCCCAGTGTAGGGGTTACGTCCGCAGAATTGTGTATTATTCAACTTTATACAAAAACCATAGTTCTGATCTGCGCACTCAGCTACAGATCCCTTCAAGTCCTCAAAGCCGCGCACACAGCTGCAGGCCTTTGCACACACAGCTGCAGATTTCCTTATTCACCCAAAACCCTTTGCGCACACAGCTATAGAGGTCGTCCACACACATAGCTGGGACTTAACCTTTTCTTACAAGATAGCCTTAGCTTTGCATCAATTCCTCTTACACAAAAATCCTAACCTTACTTATTTACAAGAGTGCTTATTTATACAGCGCACTATTACAAAACCATGGACTAAAACCATGGGTACCCCGAACCCTAAACCCTGGATTTAAACCATGGGTTTATTACAAAATAAGGTTTTTACTCAACCCCGACACCCCTAAGACTATTTTGAGTTGTATCTCTGCTTACAAGTTCCCCAAAACCCACGGAGTTACCCACCTTAAGGACCGTTAGGGTGCGCGTCCCAACAATCTTCCAAAAAAATATATCCCTTACAAAGATGCACAAGAAAACTAGAGAGAGGAATAATGAGACTGAACACAAAAGAAGTGAATAATTACTGAGAAATACTCCATGTATATTGATTAACAATATTGTACATAAATAATACGTCTTTGAGAGGAAAAATTGAGTTTCTAAGGAGACAACTCATGCTAGCTCATAAAGCAGGTTTACTAAATATGATAAACCCCCATAAGTGACCGAATCACTTTCCAAATAATTCCAAGAGCTCATGAATTGGCTAAATCATGAGTGAGTGATGATGGGTGATGAAATATTACTAATCATGGAATTTGGAGAGAAAATAATGGAGGATGAGTTGGTCACAAAAGATAGCAGTTTCCTAGTTAACTAGCTTTACCTTATCCACTAAAAAGCAGGAAAATAAGTCTAAAGGAAGAAAAGGAAATAAAGGCACAGTTACTAATATGGGAAGTCAATAAATTTGGCAGAATCTTATTCAGAATTAGTATATGGCGCTCATGGGGTAAATATGGAAAGTATTGACCAAGTGGTGCAATTGGAGGCCAACTACCTAGTTTAGAATATAGAAAATTAACTAAAAATGCTTAATTAATTATATCCTAAGCATGTAGTGGGTTTTTAATATTTTAACACTCTAAATGTATAGGTGTAGAGACATTGCTGAAATTATGAAATCACCTACCCAAAATAATAGCACTAAGGGAAAACAACGACATTTTCCTGATTGCAAGAAATGGATGGAATTTGATAATGGATGGCTTGATTTTTCCGAAGATCCTCATAAGGTTGGGTTTGGATGGGGTGAACCCATTCTCATATCAAAGTACTAAATGGTCAACATGGACAGTGTTTTTAATAAATTATAACTTACCTATTGTTACCACCTAAGTTGTACTTAGTGGTTTTTATCAAGTGAGCCCGGTGAACCGGACAGGGTTAACTTGTTCGGAATTCAAAAGGACCTTTGGAAGTACTTATGGGAAGTGCTTGTTGTATCATATCACATGTTCATACCCCATGGGGGAATTATAATAAATGTTCTAGCATGATAGTGTCTGTAAAAGACTCGGTCTCTTAGACTTCATTTGTCAATCCGATCAGCCTAGGGTGTTTTTTCCCTTGGTTATTATTGGTTGTTGAATAAACGACTAATAATTTCTGAGTTTTTCACTCCATACCTCCAAAGTTGGGGTGGTCGACTTGGAATTTAGGCCTATTGAGTTTATTAGATTCTATGTGTCAATGTATAAGCATGCTAGACATCTTTTTTGAGTCATATGAACATGTATAAGTCCCCCTAGGTGTTTTTCAAATTTTCAATTTTTTAGTTTTTTCAGTGTTTTTTATTAAATTTTAATTTTTCCAAAAAACTTAGGCTATTTTTTAATAGTTTAATTGGAAAAATTGATTTTGCAATAAAAGTGGGCCAAATAATTGGTTTCAATCATGTAGGTGCTCATTTTCAAGCTAAGACAACCATGTAAACCCATGGACCCACTATTTCCTAGTTTTGAGTGATTTTCCATCACTCAGGTCAGAAAGCCCCAAAAATCAATTATTGATTATTTTAATTAATAAATTGATGAATAATGGAGCAAATCCAAAATCATAGATCAGTGGATTCTCAGCCGATTTGATTGAAATCAGTCAGATCTGAAGCAGATTGACTAGATCTGACAAATCCTTGACTGAAGGAGGTTATCAAATTAGATCCATAGTTGATCTTCAGCATCCTTTATGAGGAATTTCGCCCTCCCTCTCTCCTCAACACATTTTGGCTCATCTGGATGAGTTTTGGTGGATGTTTCAGTCAACAAGTTGAGCTGTCAGTTAGATCAACTCTCCGATTGACAATTGCACTCAGTGAGACTCAGATCTGGCTCAGTTAGACACAGTTCAGGCATTGATGGACTCTCCATCAGCATATTTGGTCTATCTCCTTCGGATTTGCACCCCCCGTGGGCTGGATCTCCTGTATTTTGTATATATCCAGGCATAGCCTCCTCTTCCAAGCTAGTTAGAACTGGGATTGAGGTGCTGCTACTATTGTATTGTTGTAATTCTTCATTTGAAATAAAGAAAATCTTCAGAGGCAATAAGGTGTGGTGACATTACATGTGTGGATGATTATTGCCATTGTTTTACTGAGGTAACCTGTATCTGTGGTCATTTTTTGCTAATGTCTTGTAGATCTGTGGTTAAGATTGGTAATTAGCTTATTACAATCTTGATAGGAAAGGTGTTGTTCAATAGGTTTATTGACTGTCACTCTCCTTTGATGCATGTTTAGAGGTCTGGATTTAGCATGTCCTATAAGCTTATATGCATGTTATTTTGAATCTCTTTGTATGTACTAATCAGATCTCATAAGTTTCTTGGCAAGTTCTTTGATTTCAGCTGAGTTGCAGGTTCACACTTTGGAGAGGATGCTGATCTAGTTTTTTTCTTCATTCTCTTCAAAACCTTCCAAAAAGAATACTCCCTCGACATTCCACCTGAAAGCTCCACTGTGGATCTTCAAGGAAAACAACACTTTTCTCCTCTTCTTCCTCCCTCAAAACCAACACTTTACCCGGTTGCTTTTTCAGCTCATCACTGTGATTAAATTTGGATCTGTTTCATCAAAGTAAAATATACATAGATCTAATATTTCATATCTCATATCCTAGATCTAGCTGTAGGGAAATCATCTTTTTTGCATGAATTTTAAAGAAAACTTGTAGATCACATGCATTAGATTTCCTTTCGCTGTTATAAAATTTAATATTCTGTAATATCAGTGCACTTTAATTGGATGCACAAATAGCAAGCCAAGATCCCAAGGAAATATTGCTTTTCTTGGTTCCTTTTTCGCTGGTTTAGCTAGTTTAACCGCATTATTTTTTGAGATAAAGTAGGCTGATCCAAAGGTACTCTTAAATTGATTTTGGGCATATGTTATTATAACTTTATCACTATCCTTTATCAGGTCTAACAGAAAGAAAAGGAAGCTTATGTCCGAAGTGGTCTCAGGAGCATTCAAATCCCCCCAAGGGTCTCCCTTTTCACTTAAAAATCTTAATTCTTTTTTGCAAAATTGTAAAAACTTGGTTTCAGCCTGTATAAGGACAAAGAAAGTTATTATTTATCATTTCTCTGATATTTTAACCACTTTAATAAAATTATTCTTTGAATAGGCTCTTTCGAGCCCATTCCCCATCCCCCCTGGGGGGATTTGCATCGGTGTCCTTTTTGTGATTTTCCTCATTTCCTTTTTAAAATAGTATTGATCTAATATGCAGTGTAGGATAATTTATTTTTTTATTAAATCCATACTCCATATCTTACATTTCAAAGTAATCATAATACTTACCCCACGATTTCCCAATTGACCCGAAAGGGGAAAGAGATTCGTGGTAGGATTAATTAAGAAGCTAGAACTGTGTATCTGCTTGCTTTTTTCTATAATTTTTTATCAGAAACTTTAAAATTAATCTCTCCTCGATTCCCTGATTGAGATCCACTTGAATCGAAAGAGGTTCTTGGAGGCTTTTCTTTTAAACAAGAACATCCAGTTTAAAACTTACTAAAATTGACAAGACTCTAGTGTGTATGCTCTGCACTTGGTTGCAGTTCGTCTGATCAGTCAAGCTGTATCAAAAGCACTTGGGTGACTAGTATAATTAGTTCTCACTCTCCCCAATTGACAAACCATCAGGTGAAAATCCAACACCTAGATCAAACCTCTACGGTGGCAAAATACCCAAAGGAAGCGGGAACTTACTGAAAAGTGACCTCGGGGCGCCGATCTCTGTCACACCCTAATGGGTGCATTACGAACAATTGCCCCAGAGACTCCATTTCAGCCCACATATTCCTTGCGGGTAGCCGTAAAGGTTTAGTTTTGGACATACTCCAAGTACTCTCGGGTATATCTGGAGTCCCCCCTGTGCCTAATTTAATCAACTCATACTTCAATTTTAACTTAAAACATACCAAGATGCAATCGCAAAACATTCACTCTAAGCACATGCAAGCACATTGATCTTATTGATTTGACTCCATTTTAAGGCACTGGTCATTTTTCGCTTCATATATATATTGTGTATCAGCTTTGTGCTTTCGTGTGTTTATTTTCGTATCTCGTCATCTTTAATTGTCTATAGTTAAAATATTCAAACTCCTAAATAACTGATTCAGTTTAACATCACCACACTAAGAAATCATCCTTAATAATTTAATAGGGTCTACCCCCCTTGGCTTCGTTAGGAGTTGAGCCTAAACAGAGGATTCAAGAACAAGGTGACAGCCTTGACTCGAGACTTGCCCCCAAGGACACACCGAGTGGCTTGAATATTTCTGCCACATGACCCAGGTGTGTGAAAGGTAGCAACACCTTTTGGCGCCATTGCCGGGGATACATCTTCTTATTCCCGAGTACGACTTAGCTTAAATTTTTGCTAAACAATTAAAAAGACAAAAAAAATTGATTGATCTAGTCTTTAAAAAACATAAAAATTAAAACTCGATCCATCTGGCGACTCCACTGTCTAAACATCCCTTCAAGAATTTCTACCCGAAGAAACCGCCGACAATTATTCAATCCTCTCCCTGATCCCGAAAGGTTTATTAGGGAAATATTGAATAGGCAGACTTCTTGTAGAAACCTTGAAGATTTAGGAGACCAATCCCTCTCAAATATCCATCACATATTTGTAGAGAGTCATGTTCACTAATCTCAAGAAATGATGGAATTTTACAAACCCCTTGACTTTTCTTAGATAGTAGGTAGTCCTCATTACATTCCGAATGATGCTATCAAGAATCTCCCTAGGTTTGAGGGAAATAATGCTACCACCACCAAGAATCATCTCCGAAAGTTTGAAAGGCACCTAGTAAGTTACTACGATAATGTTGCCTCTAACCATGAAGATATCAAAATGAAGCTCTTTGCTTTGTCCTTAGAGGATGATGCTGCGGAGTGGTATGAAAACCTTGGTGATGATTCATATAAAACCCTTAATGAATTCCTAGCAGGTTTTAAGAAGAAATGGGGGGAAAAGAAAGAACCAAGACATTTGCTTGCTGCCCTTCATGATATAAAGAAGATGGAGAATGAAACCATGGATGAATTTAATACTAAGTTCAGGCGTGTGGTTGCAGAACTCCCTAGAGAAATCAAGCCAAGGGATGCCTCCATCCTCATATATTACATCGAAGCTTTCATTGGTGATTTGAGGTACCAGTTAAGGGACAAAGATCCGGTCGATCTAAAAACTGCTCAAGATCTGGCCGAGAAAATAGAAAGGAATATGCAATCTTCGGGAAAATCCAACATTCCAGGTTACACTAAGGGAAAATCCTTTGAATCAAAAGAAAAGGGAGCCTCTAAAGACCCCATGGAAAAGGTAACTATCCTGTTGGACCAATTCATGACAAACCAATCTGTGCAATTGAATAAAATCCAAAACAGAACAGTCACACTGGAGAGAAATAGTGGACCTAGGAATTTTCAGCCAAAACAAAATCAAGTGTATCAAAAGAAGTTTCCTCAGCAAGAGCCTAGGATTCCAAACCAGTTAGAATCAACTAACCTGGTAGATGAATTAATTCCATGGTGTAGACGTTGTGAGCAATTCCACCCAAAAAACACTTGCTACATAGCTAACCAGGTTATAGAACATGGGATGGCGGAGGCCAGTAATCAGGAAACAAATTCAAGCAAGCCTGATCATATATACATGGTAGGCAAGGCCTACCGTTTGTCACCATCTAAAAATTACAAGCCTGAGGATGAAACCATTGCAGAATCTTATAGTGAAACTTATGATGAAAACTGTAATATACATGATGGGACTCCTATGTGTTCTCCATATAATGATGACAGTCTGGAAGGTTTACTACCTTGTGACCTTTTCTCTCAATAAGATAAGTATGAAAATGAGGACAAGTATAGCTTGGATCATGATACAAGTGACGAAGACTCCCTTATCCCCGACAAATATGTTGATGAGGAATACTGGACATTCATGGAAAATCCAGTCTATGACATGAATAAAGAGGAAAATAATGAACCAGAAACTTTTGATGGTTTTGTTGATGGCATATCTAAGCAAGAGAGCATGGACCATGTGGCCTTGGGAAACTTTGATATGAAAAAGGAGCATGCAGTTTATCCACATGATCAGTCTGAGACATATATCGATATCAGTAATGCAGACAAAGAGAACTTGATATCGGAACCTGATATCAGCAATGGGGAATCCATCAAATTTAACATAGATGATGGTGATGACTATTGGGATTTTTGTGGATATCTTATTAAGAATCCTATCTATGCTATATCCAGCAAGGGGAGTGTCTGTTTAGAGATTTGTGTAAGTCCAATCTACTATAATTCCATAGAGGGAAGCATGAATTTGGAGACCTTGGAAAATCCTAGTATAGAAAAGCAGCATTCAAAACTCTTATATGATCATTCAGAGTCATATCATGCAAAGTCGCACAAGGGTATTAGTAATGAAGACATGGAGAAGCAATTTTGGGAAAAGACAGATGTGATGCAGTTATTAGAATATCAGTCTCGACTATCATCTTCACATATAGAGTTTCCTCATGACTTGGAGCTGCTTGGGGCTTATACAGTAAATTATCGTCTGGTAAGCCTTGATGATCAATATGATGGTGTAGTCAATCCGCCTCATCATTCCAATTTGTACATCAACCCTATCCAGTCATGGATAGAAGCAGCCTGCGCAAGCACTTACCAGTTTGGGAGGAAGTTTGATGACATTGTTCATGCCTATGATTTCCCATCCATCCCGCCCCTTCTAGATCATCATGTAGGTTTGCATTTTCTAAATAAAGTATCCTTACTTTGGCTGGTAACCAAAGACAAGGAATTTTTTTTTATGTTAATAAAATGCTTAGGTGGTTACATTGGATTTCTGATTTCACTTAATCCTTTTTATATCATGCTTAGAGTAGGAAAATAAGCTCTTTGAAAGAGAGCATTTACTTTCTGCATTTCTATTTTATACTTTGCTATAATAAAACTTTGCTTCTTTTAGTTAGTTACATCTATTTTGTTTAAATAAATCAGCTTAATGGTTCATTTGGTTTTTCATAAAACTTGTGCCACTGAGGTTTTTCATGTCAAGTTGAGATGTTTTTGCAGGGTATATAAACCAAATATTATAGTGTTCTCGTATCCTCTCCTTTCCTTAAAGACCAGATCGAGCACACGTCCCATAGTTGGAGCCAGAATGTTACCACCTAAGTTGTACTTAGTGGTTTTTATCAAGTGAGCCTGGTGAACCGGACAGGGTTAACTTGTTCGGACTTCAAAAGGACCTTTTGAAGTACTTCTGGGAAGTGCTTGTTGTATCATATCACATGTTCATACCCCATCGGGGAATTTTAATAAATGTTCTAGCATGATAGTGTCTGTAAAAGACTCGGTCTCTTAGACTTCATTTGTCAATCCGATCAGCCCAGGATGTTTTTTCCCTTGGTTATTATTGGTTGTTGAATAAATGACTGATAATTTCTGAGTTTTTCACTCCATACCTCCAAAGTTGGGGTGGTCGGCTTGGAATTTAGACCTATTGAGGTTATTAGAGTCTATGTGTCAATGTATAAGCATGCTAGACATATTTTTTGAGTCATATGAACATGTCTAAGTCCCCCTAGGTGTTTTTCAATTTTTCAATTTTTTTAGTTTTTTCAGTGTTTTTTATTAAATTTTAATTTTTCCAAAAAACTTAGGCTATTTTTTGAGGTGCTTCTACTATTGTATTGTTGTAATTCTTCATTTGAAATAAATAAAAGCTTTGGAGGCAATACGGTGTGGTGCCATTACATGTGTGGATGATTATTGCCATTGTTTTACTGAGGTAACCTGTATCTGTGGTTATTTTTTGCTAATGTATTGTAGATCTGTGGTTAAGTTTGGTAATTAGCTTATTACAATATTGATAGGAAAGGTGTTTCTCAATAGGTTTATTGACTGTCACTCTCCTTTTATTCATGTTTAGAGATCTGGATTTAGCATGTCCTATAATCTTATATGCATGTTATCTTAAATCTCTTTGTATGTACTAATCAGATCTCATAAGTTTCTTGGCAAGTTCTTTGATTTCAGCTAATTTGTAGGTTCACACTTTGGAGAGGATGCTGATCTAGTTTGTTTCTTCATTCTCTTCAAAACCTTCCAAAAGGCATAGTCCCTTGACATTCCACCTGAAAGCTCCACTGTGGATCTTCAAGGAAAACAACACTTTTCTCCTCTTCTTCCTCCCTCAAAATCAACACTTTACCCGGTTACTTTTTCAGTTCATAGCTGTGATTTAATTTGGATCTGTTTCATCAAAGTAAAATATACATAGATCTAATATTTCATAGCTCATATCCTAGATATCGCACTTAAAAAAGTTTCATAAGCATCCTAGATCTAGTTGTAGAGAAATCGTCTTTTTTGCATGAATTTTAAAGAAAACTTGTAGATCACATGCATTAGATTTCCTTTCGCTGTTATAAAATTTAATATTCTGCAATATCAGTGCACTTTAATTGGTTGCACAAACAGCAAGCCAAGATCCCAAGGAAAGCTTGCTTTCCTTGGTTCCTTTTTCGTCGGTTTAGCTAGTTTAACCGCATTATTTTTTGAGATAAAGTAGGCTGATCCAAATGTACTATTAAAGTGATTTTGGGCATATGTTATTATAAATTTATCACTATAATTTAGCAGGTATGACATAAATAAAAGTAATCTTATGTCCGAAGTGGTCTCAGGAGCATTCAAATCCCCCCAGGGGTCTCCCTTTTCACTTAAAAATCTTATTTCCTTTTTGCAAAATTGTAAAAACTTGGTTTCAACCTGTATAAGGACCAATAAAGTTATGATTTATCAGTTCTCTGATATTGTAACCGCTGTAATAAAATTATTCTTTGAATAGGCTCTTTTGATCCCATTCCCCATCCCCCCTGGGGGGATTTGTATCGGTGTCCTTTTTGTGTTTTTCCTCATTTCTTTTTTAAACTAGTATTGATATAATATACAAGGTAGGATAATTTATTTTGTTATTAATTCCATATTCCATATCTTACATTTCAAAGTAATCGTCATACTTACCCCACGATTTCCTGATTGACCCGAAAGGGGAAAGAGATTCGTGGTAGGATTAATTAAGAAGCTAGAACTGTGTATCTGTTTGCTTTTTTCTATCATTTTTTTATCAGCAAATTTAAAATTAACCCCTCCTCTATTCCCTAATTGAGATCCACTTGGATTGAAAGAGGTTCTTGGAGGCTTTTCTTTTAAACAAGAACATCCAGTTTAAAACTTACTAAAATTGACAAGACTCCAGTGTGTATGCTCTGCACTTGGCTGCGGTTCGTTTGATCAGTCAAGCTGTATCAAAAGCACTTGGGTGACTAGTATAATTAGGACTCACTCTCCCCAATTGACAAACCATCAAGTGAAAATCCAACACCTAGATCAAACCTCTACGGTGTCAAAATACCCAAAGGAAGCGGGAACTTACTGAAAAGTGACCTCGGGGCGCCGATCTGTGTCACACCCTAATGGGTGCGTTACGAACAATAGCCCCAGACACTCCATTTCATCCCACATATTCCTTGTGGGTAGCCGTAAAGGTTTAGTTTTGGACATACTCCAAGTACTCTCGGGTATATCTGGAGGCCCCCCTGTGCCTAATTTAATCAACTCATACTTCAATTTTAACTTAAAACATACCAAGATACAATCACAAAACATTCACTCCAAGCACATGCAAGCACATTGATCTTATTGATTTGACTCCATTTTAAGGCACTGGTCATTTTTTGCTTCATATATATATTGTGTATCAGCTTTGTGCTTTCGTGTGTTTATTTTCATATCTCGTCATCTTTAATTGTCTATAGTTAAAATATTCAAACTCCTAAATAACTGATTCAGTTTAACATCACCACACTAAGAAATCATCCTTAGTAATTTAATAGGGTCTACCCCCCTTGGCTTCATTAGGAGTTGAGCCTAAACGAAGGAGTCAAGAACAAGGTGACAGCCTTGACTTGAGACTTGCCCCCAAGGACACACCAAGTGGCTTGAAGATTTCTGCCACGTGACCCAGGTGTGTGGAAGGCGGCAACACCTACATAATTAACAGATAAGCCAGGTTTCTTAATGATATCATTTATTATACTGAGTAATAAAATTGTGACTTCCAATACAATCAATGTTTATTTAGAGCCATTATATGATGAGATAATGGAATTGTGGAAAGGAATTGAAGCAATTAATTTTTTTAGGGATGGTCATTCAATCAAATTCATTTTAAAAGTTTCCTTATTGTTTATGATTCATGATATTATTGCATATGGTACATTGAATAGTCTCACTATTCATGGATACCAAATGTGGAAATTGAACCAAGAGATAGAACAATTACACTCACAAAATTGCTAATCAAACATGCAAAATTTACACCAAAGGAGACTGAAATCGGAGCATAACGCTAATCTGTATTGAGTAAGTGTACAATATCCAACCTTATGAATTAATAGGCTTCTGTAATATATAATTACATGATAGAATTGAATGCATAATGATGCCATTCGAAATAGTCAAAAAGAAGGCTTACCAAATCTAGTCAAATCCCCCATAGGTGCATAAAGCAGTTTCCAAATATGGGTATATCCTCATGAATTTGCTAAGTCAAATGGGAAGGATAAAGAGGGATGGAAAGAAAACTCATACATTATTTTATTACAGAAAAGGAGGGAGGATGATGTGGGCAAGAAACAAGTCAACTACACCTAGTCTAGCTTTTCCTTTTTCCTTAAATCAGAAATAAAACAAGGCAACTTTTCAGAAAAAGCAGATATGCGCTTTAGAGAATTTGGAATAAAGAAGACATGCTAAATTGGGTTTCCAAGATGTTTCCCAAGCATTCCATGACAAATTTTTATCATTTGTTGACTTCTCGGACATGTAGAAAGCAACTAGCATAGAATGGAATCTAGGAAACTAGGTAATAAGACAAAAATAATTAAATTAATGTCTAATGTAGGTAACTATGGGTTGATTATTCTAACACCCCCTCTTAAGCCTAACTTTATGAGTAAATATTAGAAAACTATAGGGCCTAGAAACAAGTCTTATTCACCTTTTACATACTGCTTGTCGATACAACCAAGGAAAGAGGCAAAAACCCAGTGGGAAAATCCTCCCTTAAACATGGACAAGAAAAAAAAAAATTGGAAATATTGTCATCAGTCATGCTTCATAGCATGATCAGAAATCCTTAGTAGTGATTTGAGATTGCTGAAGGTCTTCTCACAAAAAAGCTTTGGTGAAGATTTCTTCTACTTGTTCTAAAGATGCACAGAACAATACATCAATGGTACCATCATGCACAAGCTGTCTGATGTAGTGCATATGGATCTAAATGTGCTTGGTTCACTGTCTCTGAACTGGATCATTTTAGATTTGAATGGTGCTATGATTATCACAATAGATAATAGTTGAAAACTCTAATTCGAAGCCACATTCTCCAAGTATCCCTTGCAACCACAAACATTGAGTTGCTACATTTACAACTCCTCTATACTCTACTTCTGTAGATGAGAGTGCTATGGCACACTGCTTCTTGCTTGACCAACTGATTGGCCCTTATACAAGCATGAACACATATCCTGATGTAGAGTTTTGATTTGTCACATCACCTGCCCAATTGCTGTTAGTAAACCCAATCAAATCAAGATCATATTTTGCTTTGTAGAAGATCCCATGAGTTCTTGTTCCTTGAACAAAGTTTAGGATCCTTTTGGATACTACGGAGTGGATCTCATGAGGCTGATCCATGTATCTCGATGCCACACTAACTGCATAAGATAAATCAGGTTGAGTGTGTGTAAGATAAAGAAAACACCCAATCAACTGCCTATACAGTGTATTATTTACCATAAGAGAAGAACCTGCTTCTTCAAGCTTAACTTTTGAAAGGAAGGGAGTCTTGCTTGGATTGCAATATTTCATATTGAACTTGTTGAGAAAATATAGAGCATAATTGGACTGATGTAATTTTATTCTATGTTGGAATTGAGCAATTTTGAGACCCAAGAATTGGCTCAACAATCCCAAATCTGTCATAGAAAATGCATGGTTCAGTGCATCCTTCAAGGTGACAATCTCTTTATTAGAACTTCCTGTAATCAGTAGGTCTTCCACATACAAGAAAATAATCATCAAATAACCATGAATAGGCTTCAAATAGACATTAGGATCAGACTTGCATCGAACAAAACTTAGTGATAGAAAATAGCCATCAATCTTGGCATACCAAGCCCTGGGCGCTTGCTTGATCCCATACAATGATTTCTTTAACCTACACACTAAAGATGGATTATAAACAAACCCTTCAAGTTGCTACATGTAAATCTCCTCAGTGATATTTCCATTTAGGAAGGAACACTTTACATCCATGTGATGTACCTCCCACTTCTTCGAAGCTGCAATGGCTAGAGCTAGCCTTGTGGAGTCCATCTTTTCCACTGGTGCAAAGGTTTCATTGTAGTAAATACCATGTACTTATGAGTATCCCTTGGATACAAATATTTCCTTATATTTCAAATGTGAACCATCCGTATAAAACTTATTCTTGAAAACCCACTTACATTGAACTAAATTCCTCCCCGGGGGATGATCAACCAGTTCCCAAGTGTTGTTCTTCTAGAGCGAATTGAATTCTTCTTTCATGGCTGTTTTCCATCTTGGATCATGTTATACATATTAATATGTCTATGGATCTTATTCAACCATCAAATATCACTTCTCAGCAAATAGAGGATCTTTCACACAAAGGGCACTCTCGAATTGAGATCTAGTCCTCCTAGTGGCATTACAATTTCCAGCTAGTTCTCCAGCTGCATGAATGGCCTTTGCTACCCATTTTGGTCTTGTAGGACTATTTGGATCTACAATCAAATAATCATTATCAGACATATCAGAATCAACAAACTCATTATTCTCTCCACTTACAAACAATGGTTCTCGTGGTGAAGAAGACTCTCCAACTTCAACTGCTACTAAAGGCTCTTCTTGGAATTGAACACTTCTTTCAATGAAATATTTGTTAGTGCTCAATTTTGTCAGCTTGTACCCTTTTGAATCTTCAGAATACCCAACAAATAGGCACTCTTGGATTTGGGGTTGCAAAGCCTTCCTCTTTTCAGTTGGAATTCTAGCCCAAGCTTTTGAGCCAAATATCCTGAAATGGGTCACATCTAGCTTGCTCCCACTCCAAGATTCAAAAGGAGTCATAACATCAAGCTACTTATGAGGAACCCTATTCTGGATGAAGGATGCACATTTTATAGCCTCGGCCAAAAATTTTGGTGGCAAATTCTTAGCCTCCATCATGCAGGTTGCCATCTCTTTCAATGATCTGTTCTTTCTCTCAGCAACACCATTTTGCTGTGGTGTGTAAGGGATCAAATGATGCATCCAAATACCTGCATCTTTACAATAATGAATTAACTCAAACTTGACATTCTCACCACCATTTTCAGATTTGAGGATCTTGAGTTTACTTCCAGACTAGTTTTCAACCAAGGCTCTAAAGACTTTGAAGAGGTCAAAAACATTAGACTTATGCTTTAGTAAGTAAACCCAACAATACATGGAAAATTAATCTATGAAGGTTAGTGCATATTTGGATTGAATCATGGACATATGAGGGAATGGACCAGCAATTTCACTATGGATCAGCTCAAGAGGTGCAGAGGTTTATTCATGACTAGCTTTCTCATACTTGTGCTCTGAGTGTTTTCCTAGGATACAACCTTGACAGACTAACTTAGAAAACTTGATCTTTGGTAACCCTATGAACATATGTTTTTCACTCAAATAAGAAAGATACTTATAGTTAATATGGCCAAATATCGCATTCCAAAACTTGCTTTCTTCATTAGCATGAATCAGAAGAGCATAGGGGTTTGAGTAGGGTAGAAAATGGGAAAACTTGTATACCTTCGAAGTGTGATCAACAATGCCTTTTGCTATGAATTTACCATTCAAAATCTCGGTTATTTCAACATCATCAAGGGAGAATATGACCTTCTTTGGAGACCTAGTATGAGTCATCTGAAACACTGACAAGAGATTGGAGGCAAGACCTGGAACATATAACACATTATTGAAGCTACCATGGTCAATATCAATCCTACCCTTCCCCAAACTGTCAGTGAGAGAGTCATTTCCCAAAACTATTGGTGGACCTTTCGACATGTCAAGAGAGGATAATGTCTTTTTTGTCGAAACCATATGTCTGGAAGCTCCAGAGTCTATGATGAAGCTAGGTGAGCTTGATGTGCCAGCAACCAAGGAATCTACTCTCTCTCTCTATTTTCTGAATTTGATCCTCCTTCCTTATTCTTTGAGCAATAAGGAAGGGAGATGTTATTTTTCTCCAGGAGTTGGGTCAAAATGTCAAATTTATTCTTCATACAAGATCTCTCGGGATGATAGCCCTTACTGCAGTATGCGCACTTGCTCATTTCTCCTTTGTTCTTATTCTTCTGGGAGTTGTACTTGGAACCTTAGGGCTCCTCTTGAGACATAGACTTTTCTCTCTTTTGCTTAGGTGGATTTTTATCTTTTTTCTTGGTTTTTGAATCCACCCTTGAATCTCTAGCAACCAAATATTGGTTTTTGGAAGGTTTGATGGTGCCCATCATCACCAACTTATCTTGCTCCTGTGTGAGGGATTCCATGAACTCTGCAAGCTTAGGCATCTTCCAGGCTCGATTTGTCAACTTGGTGGAATGGAAGGTAGGAAAAAACACTAAATAGTTAGGACCAAGCTTAGAGATTATGGCCAAGAGTAGTTTCTCTTCCTTCTTTTTGATCCCACACCATTTCAACTACAAAACACGGGCCTTAAACTTGGAAAAGTAGAGTTTCAATGATTTGAATATACTGGGACTCAAGGAGATCATCTAATTCTTGATTTGATGTCCTGTCATCTCATATGTCTTTCCAAAAATATCTTCTAGCTTCTCTGAAACTTCATAAGGTGATGTCAATCCATCAAGATGGAATATGAGGTCTCTTGAAATGCTCAGACACAAAAGACCATAGGCCTCATCCCTCCTATTGTGCCATTTAATTTTCTCTGTAGCTGCATTGGGATATACCTTAGTTTCCATAGTCACCTTGTAGTGACTTTTCGCTCTCAAAAATATCTCCATCTCAACTTTCCACTCAAATAAATTGAATGGAGTCAAGATGATTTTCTGAGATTGGTCCATAACTTAGAAATCGTGCCCTACAGTCATCGGAATGTGCTCCCAGTCAATGATGTCGAACTTGCAATAAAAATTTGGAAGGAGAGAAATAAATATACAAAGGCTCTAATATGATGTGGAAATTGAACCCAAGAGGTAGAACAATTAGACTCACAAAATTGCTAATCAAACATGCAAAATTTACACCAAAGGAGACTGAAATTGGAGCATAACACTAATCTGTATTGAGTAAGTATACCATAGACAATATTGTGAAGTAATAGGATGTTGTAATATATAATTACATGAGAGAATTGAATGCATACAGATGGCACTTGAAATAGTTAAAAAGAAGGCTTACCAAATCTAGTCAAATCCCCCATATGTGCATAAAGCAGTTTCCAAATCTAGGTAGATGCTCATGAATTTGCTAAGTCAAGTGGGAAATATAAAGAGGGATGGAAATACAACTCATACATGCTTTTATTTGGAGAAAAGGAGGGAGGATGATGTGGGAAAAAAACAAGTCAACTGCACCTAGCCTAGCTTTTCCTTTTGCCTTAAATAAAAAATAAAACAAGGCAGCTTTTCATAAAAAGAAGATATGCACTTTAGAGAATCTAGAATAAAGTAGACATGCTAAATTAGGTTTCTAGGATGTTTCCCAAGCACTCCATGACACAGTTTTAGCATGTGTTTACTTCTAGGAAATGTAGAAGGAAACTAGCACAGAATGGAATCTAGGAAACTAGGTAATAAGACAAAAATAATTAAATGAATGTCTAATGTAGGTAACTATGGGTTGATTATTCTAACACCGAAGATATCCTTACTGCAAATTTAAGGATTTTTTGAGGAACTCAAAAAATTATGTAAGTGTATTTATTGTGGACATCTTGATTACCTTAAAATAGACCATCTATATCGTCGACAAAAAACATGTTTTAATCGTTAAGAAGATAATCTTGAAGCGCCATTACCAATAGTGAGTGAATACGATATTGTGACTGGACAAAAAAGAATATTGTTTATTAAAAGTGGCATGGTTTGTGGTGGAATATATGATCCATGTAATGAAAGAGGTGTAAAAAAATTGTTCATATTCTATAAATTGGCATACTTAAAGAACATAACCATTCAAGATACTGTTGACTTTATGCATATTGAGAAAAATATAGCCTATGCTATGATAGAAACTCTTTCTGGTGCATATGGTATTGTTCAATAACATGAAGACATTTAACAACTAAAGTTTTTTTGAAATATTTGGGTTAAAAAATATGATGATGAAAAATATAGAAAACATAGCACTCCTTATGTCTAGACAATGGAACAATGTGCACAATTCTTGAGGTTGATGTCTTAGACTCACTTTCGCACTATATATGTAAGTAGTAGTATTAGAATCCAAACAAACATTAATAGCTTAAGAGGCTTCAAGACCCATGAATACCATATCATAATCAAGAATATTTTAGCTATTGTGGTCAATATATCAAGTTTGAAAAAGGGGCCACGATTGGAATTTATAAGGTTGGGCACACTAGCATTTTTTAACACCAAATCCGATGACTTAGATGTCTGATTTTCGACATATTGTTGTTGGCACTTCGACAATCCTCCTCCTTTTTAAACGTCGGTTAAATTTCAATAATTTTTCGACAATGAAAACACTTGTCATATTTCTAATGATGTTTCCTTCCTTAACCTCGGTCCTTCGACTACACATTTCAGTGCATAAATGTCGAAAGTATGACTATGTTTTATTTCTAGTCGTCAACAACTCTGTTCCTCCCCTTCTCCTTTAGTGTAGCAACTTTTGTCAGATTTAAAGTAAATCTGACCACAAATTTCAGTGCATAGGTTTCATCTTTTCAACTACGTTTCCTGTATAGTGGTCGAATATCCTATGCCTTTGATTTGTCGGTGGTGTAGAAACTTTATCGGATTTAATGTAAATCCGACCACAAATTTCACTTCAGTTAAGTCGGCTATTTGATGATGTGTCCTCCAATTTGTCATCAGTAGTATAACCACTTTGTCAGCTTTAATGAAAATCAAACCAAAAATTTCAATTCATAGAGGCCCGAAAATTGACATAATGATGAATTAAAAAAAAAATCCCTTTATATTTGGATTCACAGTTGCAAATCTGCTAAAAATTATGCCAATGTTTTCTATTTCGCAACTGCAAATCTGCTAAAATTATCCCAATTTTTCCTATTTCACAGTTGTAACTCCGCTAAATTTGACCGAGTTTTCATATTTTTGTAGCTGTAACTTAGCTGAAATTCGGTGAACTTTTCCTATTTTGGAGCTGCTACTCCGCTAAAATTATGCCAATATTACCTATTTCGCAATTGCAACTCCACTAAATTCCGGTGACTTTTCCTATTTTCACAGCGCTAAAATTTGACCAAATTTTCCTATTTTGTAGCTGATACTCTGCTAAAATTATTCCAATATTACTTATTTTGTAGCTACAACTTTGCTAAATTCTATTGACTTTTCCTATTTTTGCAGCTGCAACTGCGCTAAAATTCTACCAAATTTTCCTATTTGGAAAAAGCATCTCTGCTAAAATTCTACCAATTTTTCCTATTTTGCAGTTGCAGCTCCACTAAATTCTGCCAACTTTTCCTATTTTCGCAGCTACAACTTCACTAAAATTCTGCCAACTTTTCCTATTTCCTAGCTGCGACTTCGCGAGATCTTTCCAATTCATGGAAGTGACTTTGCTAATTCTTTAGCCACAAGATTCTTATATGTCTACCAGTTTCTATCATCCTACTCCAGTATCCATGAAGAACATTAGATGTTCGTCTGATCATCATGTACTTTTGTGCCAGCATGGATGTACTTTATCTGCCTGGTTGACGATGACCAACTCATGGAAGCATGTGTGTATTTATATCCTCATGAATGATGTGAGCATGAAATAATGCCACCATGGAAGGATGACAGCTCAACATTATATTTGAAAGGTATGGGTCCTCGTTAGAAGACCTTGATTAGTTCTCTATAAGGGAAATAAGTCAAAAATTTATTTCTTGTATTCATGAAATTACCATCAGTACTCTACCCAATTCATGCAAGATCTGGCCAATCGATTTTAACCCATAACCATACCAAATTCCAAAAATAATCGTGCCACTTTCCAAAAATATCCAATTAAACTTTGACTATCTATTTCCTGTTATAGCATGTTGTAACTCCAACATCTGAGTATGCCAATTCTTGCATTTTCTAATAGACTCTTACAGAAAGGAAGCAATATGGGTATCCCAGCGAAACACGAACCTAAGAAGATAGGGTATCTACGTGAATATGGGGAAGTATTTACCATTTTTGAAGAATCCAGGTGGACAGAGTACTTCCAGATATTAAATGACTTCCATGTGGATAGGACACTCTAGTTTTCTCTAGAATTGATGATACTCACTCAACAGTTAGAGGATTGCGGATATAATTTATAGAAGCAATTGTGGCGAAAGTGACAGGATTACCACAGATTGGGACGAGATGGTTTGGTTAGAAGGAGACCAATTCAATCACAGTACATGACTTTCTTGTAGTAGGAGAAATATTTCATCCAATAGGAAGGGGAAAAGCACTGGAGTCGCGACCAAGACCCTGGGAACAAGTTGCCATATTTCTAAATAAATACATAACTTGTGAAGGAAAGTACTGAATTGTTTATATCTCCAAATTTATCCTACTGTCCCATTTACACCATGGTAGATTACTCAATATTCCATTTTATCTCCTAAGAGACCTACAAAGAATGCCTCACTATGTAAAAGAATCTTGGCATCCCGTAGCTTCCCTAAGAAATCATGGATTAATCAAATTGTTAGTTTTGAGGGCCCTTGCACATCAGGATTTAACATGGGAACAATTGTTACTATGCCAAGGGTAGATCGAGAACCTGTATTGGAAATAGAAGGTATTGGGGAATAAAGTGATGATTCAAGCTCCTCAGGTTCAGCTGAGGGGAGGGATGGAATGTCGGAAGACCAATTGGAGAATGTTCAAGAAGAAGGTGTGAGAGAAGTTGCAACAACAAAAGCTTAAACTAGAGTAGATGTAGAAGCTGCGACAGTATAAGTTGTAGCTGCTAAAGTTACAATGGAAGAGGCAGGAAATTATACAGAGGAATTTGAAGAAGGGGAGGTATAAGTTCTACATGTTGAATCCTTCCCTGAAATCAGAGGAACCATAATTCAGGAGGAGGAAATTATTTTTTAAACATGGAAAGTTAGTGAATTTTCCATCCCCGCTTATGAAAATGTGGATTTTCCTATTTCACATAGAAGAAGGAAACGACCAAGTTTTAAGGACCAGGAATCTATCCCTTCAAAGAGGAGTGTTACCACCTAAGTTGTACTTAGTGGTTTTTTATCAAGTGAGCCTAGTGAACTGGACAAGGATAACTTGTTTGGACTTCAGAGAACCTTCAGTCTTGCTTCTGGGAAGCTTTGTTGTACTATATCACATGTTCATACCCCATGTGGGAATTGTAATAAATGTTATAGCATGATAGTGTCTGTAAAAGACTCGGTCTCTTAGACTTTATTTGTCAATCCGATCAGCCCAGGGTGCTTTTTCCCTTGGTTATTATTGGTTGTTGAATAAACGACTGATAATTTCTGAGTTTTTCAC
Organism: Pseudotsuga menziesii; assembly: GCA_001517045.1. Lineage (NCBI taxonomy): Eukaryota > Viridiplantae > Streptophyta > Pinopsida > Pinales > Pinaceae > Pseudotsuga > Pseudotsuga menziesii. The sequence continues at coordinate 63,508 of LPNX011111143.1, forward strand.
TCCATACCTCCAAAGTTGGGGTGGTCATCTTGGCATTTATGCCTATTGAGGTTATTAGAGTATGTGTGTCAATGTATAAGCATGCTAGACATCATGGTCGAGTCATATGAACATGTCTAAGTCCCCCTAGGTTTTTTCATTTTTTCATTTTTTTAGTTTTTTCAGTGTTTTTGTATTAAAATTTAATTTTTCCAAAACTTAAGCTATTTTTTAATAGTTTAATTGGAAAAATTGATTTTGTAATAAAAGTAGGCCAAGTAATCAGTTTCAATCATGTAGGTGCTCATTTTCAAGCTAAGAGCACCATGTAAACCCATGGACCCACTATTTCCTACTTTTGAGCGATTTTCCATCACTCGGGTCAGAAAGCCCCAAAAGTCAATTATTGATTATTTTAATTAATAAATTGATGAATAATGGAGCAAATCCAAAATCATAGATTAGTGGATTCTCAGCCAATTTGATTGAAATCAGTCAGATTTGAAGTAGATTGACTGGATCTGACAAATCCTTGACTGAAGGAGGCGATCTAATCAGATCCAGAGTTGATCTTTAGCATCCTTTATGGGGAATTTCTCCCTCCCTCTCTCCTCAACACGTTTTGGCTCATCTGAATGAGTTTTGGTGGATGCTTCAGTCAACAGGTTGAGGTGTCAGTCAGATCAGCTCTCCGATTGACAATTGCACTCAGTGAGACACAGATCTGGCTCAGTTAGACACATATTAGGCATTGATGGACTCTCCATCAGCATATTTGGTCTATCTCCTTGAGATTTGTGCCCCCCCTGGGTTGGATCTCCTGGTTTTTGTATATATCCAAGCACAGCAGCCTCTTCCAAGCTAGTTAGAGCTGGACTGAAGGGATTGCCATTATAACTCTATATTTGATCATCATTTGTGAATAAAGAAGCTTTGGAGGCTATACTATGTAGTGCATGTGTATGTGTGGATTCTCAGTGTTATGTTGCTGATGTGGTAGCTGCAATTTCTTGCCAAATTCTGTACTGCTTCTGTGTTCTAGCTTCAAGGATCCAGCTGAATCTAGTAAGGCTGTAAACTAGGAAAGCTAGATTGCTTGATCTTGTTTATCCATATGATGTATGCTCAAAAATTTCAGTTATATGCTTAAATAAGGTTATTTTGGCATGATCTTTCATTTTTGTTGCTTTATACATCTATATCCAGATCTCACGAGGTGTGTGCAGGCTTGTGTTATTTAGTTGTAGGTTCTTGATTGGATGAAGGTGTGAATCTATATTGATGCTATTCCTATCCAATAATCTCAAGACTCTATCCCTCAGCACTCCACAAAAGGGCCTCTTTTCATCTTGCTCCATTCAAGCAACGATCCGACCTTCTCTCCTCTTCTTCTCATTTCTGCAAAAAATCAACATTTTAACCTAGTTACTATGTTCGTAGCTTTGATTTTGCTTAGATATATCATATTAAAAGTAATTCCAACATAGATCTATCTTATCAAAGCCTATAGTCTAGATCTTGCACTTAAAAAAGTTTCATAAGCATTCTAGATCTAGCTTTAGGGAAATCGTCTTTTTGCATGAAAATTTAAAGAAAACTTGTAGATCGCATGCATTATATTTCCTTTCACTGTTATAAAATTTAATGTTCTGCAATATCAGTGCATATTTCATTGGCTGCACAAACAGCAAGCCAATATCCCAAGGAAATCTTGCTTTCCTTGGTTCTTTTTTCGTCTGTTTAGCTAGTTTTAACTTCATTTTTTTTAGATAAGGTAGGCTAATCCAAAGGTACTCTTAAAGTGATTTTGGGTGTATGTTATTCTAACATGATCTATGTATTTTATCAGGTCTGACATAAAATAAAGGAAGCTGCTGTTTGAAGTGGCCTCAAGAGCGTTCAAATCTCCTCAGGGGTCTTCCTTTTCACTAAAATATTAAAATTTTTGCAAAGTTGTAAGATCTTGGTTTCATCCTGTATAAGGACCAAGAAGTTTCTGATAATTTCAGTTCACTGATATTGTAACCAAGAATAAATAGAATTAGTTTTGGAATAGGCTCTTTCAAGCCCATTCCCCATCCCCCCCGGGGGGATTTGCGTCGGTGTCCTTTTCGTCGCTTTCTGCTTATTTCTTTTTTAAACTAGCATTGATCTAATTTGCAGGGTAGTATACTTTATTTTAGTATTAATTTCATATTCCACTTTTATTTTTCAAATTAATCATAATACTTACCCCACGATTTCCCGATTGACCCGAAAGGGGAAAGAGATTCATGGTAGGACTAATTAGAAAACTAGAATTGTATATCTATTTTATTTTCAATAATTTGTTTTCAGCTATCATAAAATTAACCCCTCCTCGATTCCCCGATTGAGATCCACTTGGATTGTAAGAGGTTCCTGGACGGTTTTCTTTTAAAACAAGAACACCCAGTTTAAAACTTACTAAAATTTACAAGACTCCAATGTGTATGCTCTGCACTTGGCTGCGGTTCGTCTGATCAGTCAAGCTGTATCAAAAGCACTTGGGTGACTAGTATAATTAGGACTCACTCTCCCCAACTGACAAACCATCAGGTGAAAATCCAACACCTAGATCAAACCTCTTACGGTGGAAAAATACCCAAAGGAAGTGGGAACTTTTGAAAAGTGACCTCAGGGTGCCGATCTCTGTCACACCCTAACGGGTGCGTTATGAACAATATCCCCAGAGACTCCATTTCAGCCCACATATTCCTTGCGGGTAGCCATGAAGGTTTATTTTTGGACATACTCCAAGTACTCTCGGGTATATCTGGAGTCCCCCTTTAGCTTAATCTTAATCAATTCACACTTCAAATTTAACTTAAAACATACCAAGAGGCAATTGCAAAACACTCACTCCAAGCACATGCAAGTATGCTGTTTCTATTTTTGACTCCATTCTAAGGCACTGGTTATTTTCTTGCTTTATATAAATATTGTGTCTCAGCATTGTGCTTTTGTGTGTTCATCTTTCATATCTTGCCATCTTTGATTATCTATAGTTTAATTGCAAACTCCTAAGCAACTCATTCAATTTAACATCACAACACTAAGTAATTATCCTTAGTAACTTAATAGGGTCTACCCCCCTTGGCTCCATTAGGAGTTAAGCCTAAATGGAGGAGTCAAGAACAAGGTGACATCCTTGACTCGAGACTTTCCCCCAAGGACACACCGAGTGGCTTGAAGATTTCTGCCACATGACCCAGGTGTGTGAAAGGCGAAAACACCTTTTGGTGCCATTGCCGGGGATAAATATTTTTATTCCTGAGTACGACTTTTGTTTTCTTCCTTTTTGTTTTTCCTTTGTTTGATGAATGCTTAGAGTAGATCTTTAATTTTCATCTGGCAACTCCACTGACTTTTTTCCAGTTTTTATTTTTACAAAGAAAAGCAAAAAATATTTTTTGTGAAAAGATTTATAAATGCTTATTTTTCTTTTTTCACATGGTGACTCCATTGAAGGGATAAAACCCTGTTATCTCATAAACTTGTGAAGTTTTGTTGTGTGTAGATGAGCCCACGTGACATGTTAAAACCTTTAAATCTCATCACTTGACAGCTCCACCTTTTTAGTACAAGGTTTAATCGTTATATCAAATGCATACTATTAATTTTTGATATGGATGAATTAAAGGAGAAATGTGGTGCCCGGTTAACCGTAATGTTTCGGCCTATTGATTTTTCAAACATCCCAGGTTTTTCTAACTGTTGTAATGGTTTTGAGGATGCATATAACTGGCTTCCAACATTTCATGGAAATTATGGTGATTCGACCATCTGGCATGTCAAATCTTTCCTTCAGTTGATCGCTGACTTCAATATTCTTCATGAAGACAATATGATGGAAATGTTTGCTAGTACTTTTTAGGGTGAGGACGATTGTTGGTTCTATCAAGGCCTTCCTGATAAATGTATAACTTCTTTTCCAAGCTTCCTTTGGATGTTTTTAGAGCAGTGGCATGATGGTAGGGGTAGTATGAATGGTTTAAAAAATTTCCTTGAAAATATCTGTACCTTCTACCTATCTAGGACAGAGTATCACACGGAAACATATGATGAACCTTTTTCCATGATACAAAGTATTGAAGACTTGGAATCACTTCTTGAACATTTAAGTAAAGAGGAAGTCCATGATACTCCCATCAAAAAGAATCCTAGAATTTATTTAAGAAAGGAAGAAATTAAGCGTCTTCTTAAAGAATATGAGGTATCTCCCAATACACAACAAGATTCTGAGGAAGGGAAAATCCAGGATAATCCTATTGAAGAGCTCCAGGAAGAGCCCATGATGGAACACATTGTTGAAGACTCTCCTCATGTCACCATAGTTGAAAACATTGAATATTTGAGGTATTCTCAAGTGTGTTGCAATGGTGATATTTTTCCAGAAATCCCTCTAGAAAAACCCACTGAGCAACACATCCCAAGTGATGCCATTGAATATGTCCAAATGGTTGCCTTGATTGAAGATCCTTTTCATGATATCATAACAGAAGCCTATAAAGGAACTTATGATAAGATCAGTATGGTGTGTGCTGACACTAGACCTTGTTCTCCACATGTTGATGAAGGTTTGGAAAGTTTATTGCCTTGTAACATTTTATCTAAAGAAGATTGTTATGAATACAAGGAAGACATGGATAGGCAGGAGCATGATGCCATGGATGAAGAGTCCCCCACATATGACATGGATGGGAGTGATGACTATTGGAATCTCATAGATAATCCAAATTGTGAAAATCTTATGGAAAATCCCATCCAGGATATGTCCAACAAGGGGAGTGTCTATTCAAAAATTTGTGGAAGTCCAATCTACGATACGTCCATAGAGGGGAGCATGGATCTGGATGTCTGGGAAAACTTTAGTATGAAAGAGGAGAATTCAGAATTTTCATGTGATCATTCAGATTCATATCATGTAGAGCAACACAAGGGTATCAGTAATGAAGACATTGAGAAATAGTATTGTGAGAAGTCATATGTGATGCAGTCAGTGGAATATCAGTCTCAGCCATCTTTTTCATATATAGAGGTTCCTTATGATTTGGAGATACTTGGGGCTTGTGCAACAAGTTATCATTTGATAAGCCTCGATGATCAGTATGATGATGTAGTCAGTCTACCTCATCATTCTGATTGGTATATCAGTCATATCTAGTCATGGATAGAAGTAGCCTGCATGAGCACATACAAGTTGGGGAAGAATTTTTATGACATTATTCATGCCTATGATCTCCCATCCATCCTGCCCATCCTGAATCATCACGCAGGTTTGCATTTTCTGAATAAGGTATCCTTACTTTGGCTGGTAACCAAAGACAAGGAAAACAAAATTTATGTTAATAAAATGCTTAAGTGGTTACATTGGATTTCTGATTACACTTAACCCTTTTTATATCATGCTTAGAGTAGGAAAATAAGCTCCTTGAAAGAGAGCATTTACTTTCTGCATTTCTATTTTATACTTAGCTATAATAAAACTTTGCTTCTTTTAGTTAGTTACATTTATGTTGTTTAAATAAATCAGCTTAATGGTTCATTTGGTTTTTTATGTAAAGCTTGTGCTACTAAGGTTTTTTTTGTCAAGTTGAGATGTTTTTACAGGGTATATAAACCAGAGATTCTGGTGTTCTCGTATCCTCTCCTTGCCTTAAAGACCAGATCGAGCACACGTCCCACAGTTGGAGCCAGAATATTACCACCTAAGTTGTACTTAGTGGTTTTTTATCAAGTGATCCTAGTGAACTAGACAAGGATAACTTGTTTGGACTTCAGAGAACCTTCAGTCTTGCTTCTGGGAAGCTTTGTTGTACTATATCACTTGTTCATACCCCATGGGGGAATTGTAATAAATGTTCTAGAATGATAGTTTCTGTACAAGACTCGGTCTCTTAGACTTTATTTGTCAATCCGATCAGCCCAGGGTGTTTTTTCCCTTGGTTATTATTGGTTGTTGAATAAATGACTGATAATTTCTGAGTTTTTCACTCCATACCTCCAAAGTTGGGGTGGTTAGCTTGGCATTTAGGCCTATTGAGGTTATTAGAGTCTATGTTTCAATGTATAAGCATGCTAGACATCATGTTCGAGTCATATGAACATCTTTAAGTCCCCCTAGGTTTTTTCAATTTTTCAATTTTTTAGTTTTTTTAGTGTTTTTTATTAAAATTTAATTTTTCCAAAACTTAGGCTATTTTTTAATAGTTTAATTGGAAAAAATGATTTTTTAATAAAAGTGAGCCAAGTAATTAGTTTCAATCATGTAGGTGCCCATTTTCAAGCTAAGAGCACCATGTAAACCCATGGACCCACTATTTCCTAGTTTTGAGTGATTTTCCATCACTCAGGTTAGAAAGCCCCAAAAATCAATTATTGATTATTTTAATTAATAAATTGATGAATAATGGAGCAAATCAAAAATCATAGATCAGTGGATTCTCAGCCGATTTGATTAAAATGAGTCAGATCTGAAGTAGATTGACTGGATCTGAGAAATCCTTGACTGAAGGAGGTGATCAAATCAGATGCATAGTTGATCTTCAGCATCCTTTATGGGGAATTTCGCCCTCCCTCTCTCCTTAACACATTTTGGCTCATCTGGATCAGTTTTGGTGGATGCTTCAGTCAACTGGTTGAGGTGTCAGTCAGATCAGCTCTCCGATTGACAATTGCACTTAGTGAGACTCAGATCTGGCTCAGTTAGACACAGATTAGGCATTTATGGACTCTCCATCAGCATATTTGGTCTATCTCCTTGATATTTGTGCCCCCCTGGGCTAGATCTCCTAGTTTTTGTATATATCCAAGCACAACAGCCTCTTCCAAGCTAGTTAGAGCTGGACTGAAGTGATTTCCATTGTAGCTCTGTATTTGATCATCAATTGTGAATAAAGAAGCTTTGGAGGCTATACTATGTAGTGCATGTGTATGTGTGGATTCTCATTGTTATGCTGCTGATGTGGTAGCTGCAATTTCTTTCCAAATTATGTGTTGCTTCTGTGTTCTGGCTTCAAGGATTTAGCTGAATCTAGTAAGGGTGTAAACTAGGAAAGTTAGATTGTTTGATCTTGTTTATCCATATGATGTATGCTCAAAAATTTCATTTATATGCTTAAATAAGGTTATTTTGGCATGATCTTTCATTTTTGTTGCTTTATACATCTATATCCAAATCTCACGAGGTGTGTGCAGGCTTGTGTTATTTAGCTGCAGGTTCCCGATTGGATAAAGGTGTGGATCTAGATTGACGCCATTCCTATCCAATAAGCTCAATACTTTGTCCCTCAACACTCCACAAAAGGGCCTCCTTTCAGCTTGCTCCATTCAAGCAACGATCCGACCTTCTCTCCTCTTCTTCTCATTTCTACAAAAAATCAACATTTTAACCCGGTTACTCTGTTCGTAGCTTTGATTTTGATTAGATTTATCATATTAAAATTAATTACAACATAGATCTATCTTATCAAATCCTATAGTCTAGATCTTGCACTTAAAAAAGTTTCATAAGCATTCTAGATCTAGCTTTAGGGAAATCCTCTTTTTGCATGAAAATTTAAAGAAAAATTGTAGATCACATGCATTAGATTTCCTTTCACTGTTATAAAATTTAATATTATGAAATATCAGTGCATATTTCATTGTCTGCACAAACAACAAGCCAATATCCCAAGGAAATCTTACTTTCCTTGGTTCCTTTTTCGCCTGTTTAGCTAGTTTTAACTTCATTTTTTTTGAGATAAGGTAGGCTGATCCAAAGGTACTCTTAAAGTTCTTTTGGGTGTATGTTATTCTAACATTATTTCTGTATTTTAGTAGGTATGACAGAAAAGAAAGGAAGCTGCTGTACGAAGTGGCCTCAGGAGCGTTCAAATCCCCCCACGGGTCTCCTTTTTCACTAAAATCTTAAAATTTTTGCAAAGTTGTAACATCTTGGTTTCAACCTATATGAGGAACAAGAATTTTCTGATAATTTCAGTTTTCTGATATTGTAACCTATAATAAATAAAATTATTTTTGGAATAGGCTCTTTCGAGCCCATTCCCCATCCCCCCTGGAGGGATTTGCATCGGTGTCCTTGTCGTCGCTTTCTGCTTATTTATTTTTTAAACTAGAATTGATCTAATTTGCAGGGTAGTATACTTGATTTGAGTATTAATTTCATATTCCACTTTTGTTTTTCAAAGTAATCATAATACTTACCCCACGATTTCCCGATTGACCCGAAAGGGGAAAGAGATTCGTGGTAGGACTAATTAGAAAACTAGAATCGTGTATCTATTTTATTTTCAATCATTTGTTTTCAGCTACCATAAAATTAAACCCTCCTCGATTCCCCGATTGAGATCCACTTGGATCGAAACAGGTTCTTGGACGGTTTTCTTTTAAAACAAGAACACCCAGTTTACAACTTACCAAAATTTACAAGACTCCAGTGTGTATGCTCTGCACTTGGCTGTGGTTCATCCGATCATTCAAGCTATATCAAAAGCACTTGGGTGAATAGTATAATTAGGACTCACTCTCCCCAACTGACAAACCATCAGGTGAGAATTCAACACCTAGATCAAACCTCTTACGGTGGAAAAATACCCAAAGGAAGCGGGAACTTCTGAAAAGTGACCTCGGGGCACTGATCTTTGTCACACCCTAATGGGTGTGTTATAAACAATAGTCCTAGACACTCCATTTCAGCCCACATATTCCTTGCGGGTATCCGTGAAGGTTTAGTTTTGGACATACTCCAAGTACTCTCGGGTATATCTGGAGTCCCCCTTTAGCTTAATCTTAATCAACTCACACTTCAAATTTAACTTAAAACATACCAAGAGGCAATCACAAAACACTCACTCCAAGCACATGCAAGTATGTTGTTTCTATTTTTGACTCCATTCTAAGGCACTGGTTATTTTCTTGATTTATATAAATATTGTGTCTTAGCATTGTGCTTTCGTGTGTTCATCTTTTATATCTTGCCATCTTTGATTATCTATAGTTAAATTGCAAACTCCTAAGAAACTCATTCAATTTAACATCACAACACTAAGTAATTATCCTTAGTAACTTAATAGGGTCTACCCCCCTTGGCTCCATTAGGATTTGAGCCTAAACGGAGGAGTCAAGAACAAGGTGACAACCTTGACTCGAGACTTGCCCCCGAGGACACATCGAGTGGCTTGAAGATTTCTACCACGTGACCCAGGTGTGTGAAAGGAGGAAACAAGGAGAAGGAATAAGTCTTGTACTGCGGAATCATAAGTACTTATAATAGGGGAAAATGTTGAAATTCCTATTATAAAACCCTGAGCATCCGCTGTTATAGAAGAACCTGCTGCAAGTGAACCTGAATTTGAAAATTTACTTTGAGAATGAATTGTTAAAGGAATAAGTACGAACGCTCCGAGATGAAGTGAAGAGGTTTAAAGAAGCTTGCAAAAAGAAGATGGTGTAGAGCTCGAACACCTTAGATGAAGATGCGGACCATATGGAGAATCCACCTTCTATTTTTAATGATGGTGAGCATGATGAGCTACTATGCCCTGAATGTGGAGATTTGTTCAAACTTGCAAGGTATAGAGTTACAATGGTGGATTTAACAGCATGGAAATTATCACAAGCAAGGAAGGGGAGAGAAGAAATACCTCCATCAAAATCATGGAATAGAGGAATCCAAGGCTGAGCATAACCCCTAACCATGAAATGCAAGAACAAGAGGAAATACAGTCCCAACAGTCAAAGGACTGAACTGATTCCATATCAGTCTTAGTAATCCAAGGACACTAATGAATTGATTCAGAATCAGTATCAACAGTTAGGGGATACAAAAACCATTCAAGAGAAATATCCACAACTGAAAAGCATTGAAATAATTGTGTAACATGAGGCTCTTACACAAGAACCAGCACTACAAGGATCTGACATTAAATCAACAACTCAAATAGTGTGTACTTTGAGTGAATCATAGAAATTGGATGTTGTTACACAAGAACCAACATCCTCAAAATTGTTTGCTGAAGATGCAACTCAGGCTGAGGTTGTTGGGGCTGAAACAAAGAAAAAGGATGCTGATACACATGAACCAGCATCCTCAAAATTGTTTGTTGAAGCTACAACTAAAACTGAAGTTGTTGGGGCTAAAAGAAATAAAAGGGATGCTTCTACACAAGAACCAACATCCTCAAATTTGTTTGTTGAAGCTGCAGCTGAAAGTGAAGTTGTTGTGGCTGAAACAAAGGAAAGGGATGCTGCTACACAAGAACCAACATCCTCAAAATTGTTTGCTGAAGCTGCAACTAAAACTAAATTTGTTGGGGATAAAACACAGGAAAGGGATGCTACTACACAAGGACCAACATCCTAAAAATTGTTTGTTGAAGCTGCAACTAAAACTAAATTTTATGGAGATGAAACACATAAAATGGATGATGCTACACAAGAAACAACATTCCCAAAATTGTTTGTTGAATCAGAAACACAAATAGAAGCGCTCGGAGCAAGGGTTGAACTAGAAATTTTCTTGGAAAAAGGAAAAGGAAAAATAAAAGAGGGAAGAAGGATAAATAAATGGAAATGTTAGAATAATAATCAAACTCATTAGTACCTTAGTTACACTACTTAGTTAATTTTACTGCATTTATGCATTAATACACTATGTGGTGGACTAGGGGTGCTTAGTTGGACAAATGAAAACTCAAATTGGGGCATTCACACCCACAATACCACTCCAGCTCAGTCAACTAGCCACATGTGTGCCCTCATCATTCTGTTGTGCTCCCATTCATTGAATCTAGGAGCATTAGAGGTGGATTTTGTCCATTTTTGGCTTGATTTGGTGCATTTAATGCCACCTTGAGACTCTAAACCACCTATATTTCCACACCCCATGCATTCAAAGGTGTAATCATTGACCCAAATCATCTCATCCATGCCAGTTTAGTAATTCATGGCTATTTGGGCTGATTTGGGGCGTGATTGGCCCACATAGGGGGGATTGATGCCAATTTGGAAATTTTGACTTGTACACTGACATTGGGTTTCCAAATCATCAAAAAAAAATCCAAATGTAGTATAAATCTGATAATAACATTTTTTTAATGTTAGACAGTTAAAATTATCCTGGTTCTATTCAGATTTGTGTGTGTAAATTGCTTCTCAATTGATGGTTTTTTTATGATTTTTGCACCAAATTTGATTTTTGAGTTCCAATAACACTCCTATATTCTCATGTGGTTCAAATTTATCACATGGTATCAAATCCTATTGGATATTATTGATTTGAATATCAATTCAGAGTCACTTAAGAAGCATTTTTAGTGGAATTCCTGATAAAAATGAATTGTGTTTTTGTAGAACATTCAACAATTTCTTAACCATTAGTGCAGGAAGAAATGGAAGATACCCAAATATTTCTAACACCTTTAAACTTATTCAATTGGAAGGTATAGGTGGTGATTCAATTGAGGGCCAAAGGCCTTTACAGAGTTACCATGGGCACTGAGGTGGAGCCAAACTCTGTTGTTGAGAAAGACAAGTACTTCAATAGATTGGATGGCGAATATGGATTGTTGTGTCTAAGAATCTCAAGAGAGCTCTTGTTCCACATTTAAATTTTAACAATAGACAATGAGGTATGGGTAAAACTAAAGACATTGTTTGGGAAAACTGATGAGATAGGTGGTCACCAGCTTGAGAATGAGCTTATCCGCTTGAGCCCAATGCACTATGACACTATCCAGGACTTCTTCACCAATTTTAATTCACTTTTGTTGCAACTAAAACAATGTGTCATTGAGAAGAAAGAGGACCAGCTAGTTATGTCCATACTTTCAAAGTTGGGGGCAGAGTTCTCAGTTTTTGTGAGCACATTCCACTCCGGAAAGTTAACACTTCGAAACTGGAAAATTCCCAGTCTAGATAGCTTCATGGAGTCACTCACTAAGGATCAAGATAAGCTAGTCCAAATGGGTACAATCAATAGCAAGGATCAAGCATTAGTAGTGGGAGTTTCAAATTCCTCAAAGGGAAATCCCAAGCCCAAGAATTCAAAGCTGTCAAAGAAGAAGAAGCCATAAAAACCCGAATCCAATGAGGGTGTTTCGAATCCTCCAAGAGATAAAGACAAGAGTGAAAAAGAGAATACGAAATGAACCTATTGCCACAAGGGATGGAATCCAGAGATATCATGCATGAAAAATACCATTGACACCATGGCGCGGCTACTGGAGAAGAACAACATTCCCGTCCCTGATAGCACAATGAAGAAGGATGGAACCTCCAGTTCAAATGAAAGCAAGGAGAAATGTTATGATTTTGTAGTAGGTACCTCTAACTCTTCATCTTTTATCATTGATTCAGGGGATTCCAGGCACATGGTATCCAAGAGAGAGATCTTCTCCTCCATTAGTTCGAATGCTGGACCAACAGTTCGAATGGGGGATGATTCAGAAATCCAAACCAAGGGGATTGAGAGTATTGACTTAGAGCATGTCTTCTTCAGTGATGTGTTTTATGTACTAGACCTTGCAACAAACTTGTTTCTAGTATATCAGATGACCCATACAAGAGAGCAAAAGAGAGTGACCTTCACTCCAAACATGGTAGAGATTTCATAAATCTCAACAGACCAAGTCATTGCAGTTGGGTATGCAGACCACCATGAGAGGATATACAAGTTTTCGAACTCCCTCCTCACTTCCAATGACCAAGCACTTATATCACATGCCAATGAGCTTTCCAAGCTATCACATGAGATATTTGTTCACATGAATTACAAGTACCTCCAAGAACTACACAGAGATGAGATGGTGGAAGGAATTCCACAAATCAAATCATCAACTAGAGCATGCATTGGGTGTGTAGTTGGGAATCATCCAGATCGAAGCTATGAGAAGGGGATGGCAAGGAGAGAAACACAACCACTTGTCTTGGTTCATTCATATTTGATTGTTCCATTTTCAAATCCATCATATGGTTGATAAGGGTATGTGCTTACATTTATATATGATTACTCTTGATTTTGTTGGGTGTACTTCCTCAAATTGAAGTCTGAGGTGTTTGAACACTTGAAGATTTGGAAGGCATTGGTTGAAAATTAGAGTGGGAATAATATTAAAGTCCTTAGGACTGATAATGGTAAGTATTATGTAAATAATAACCTACAACACCTTTGTGATGAGTGTGGCATCCAAATGCAACACTCAACTCCCTACACACTACAACAAAATGGTGTAGCCGAGAGGAAGAATAGATCTCTCAAGGAGATGGCCACTTGCATGATAGAAGCAAGGGATATAAGTCCCAAGCTATGGGATGAGGCCATTAGTTGTGATGAACATATACAAAATATATCCTTCCACTAATCATTAAAAGGAAAGACACCTTATGAGGCATGGTTTCGCCAAAAACCAAATGTCTCAAATTTCAGTATTTTCGGAACTAGAACATGGGCTAGAATCCCTTCTGAAAAGGGGAAGGCCTTACAGCCACAAAGCAAGGAGTGCATCATGGTTGGGTATGATGAGGATAATAAAGGCTACAAAGTATTTGACACTTCCACTTGAAAGACATTTGTTGAAACAAGTGTGAAATTTGAAGAAGAGTCAATTCCTAATTTTGAGCTTGCACCAGGGGAATGCTCCTCTCCTCAACCATTGGAAGATGTAAGTGATGATACATGACATTTTTTTCTGAAATATATTATATAAATATGGCTGAATATGATATTTCTGTATATGAATCACCATCAAGGCTAAAGTGGCCTGAAAAAATCATTCAAGCTACAAAGGAATTGGCAGGAAATCCCCATAAGCCTAGGAAGACTAGATCACAAACTAGTAGTGCTTCCTTTGCAAGTCATATTTATCTTGCTGAGAAATGTTATATTATTATTGGGTCTGATACTCATACATATCATAAATATTTTAATGACCCAATATGGATATCAACAATGGAAGAAAAATTCCAGTCCCTCCAAGAGAACAAAACATGGGAATTGGTTCCCCTTCCTCTCAAGAGGAAGCTTGTCCAATGCAAGTGGGTATTCCGAACCAAAATTGATAATGATGGTTCATATATGAAATATAAGGAAATATTAGTTTCCAAGGTATATTCTCAATTCCATGGTGTTTATTACACAGAGACCTTTGCACCGGTTGCAAAGATGGACTCCATAAGACTAGTTCTTGCAATGGCAGCTAGTAAGGGTTGGCAAGTTCACCACATGGATGTTAAAAGTGCATTCTTGCATGGTGATATATATGAGGAGATATATATGCATAAAATTGAATGTTTCCAATAGTATCCCTAATTGGTATGTAGGTTGAATAAATCATTGTATGGACTCAAGCAAGCCCCCAGGGCTTGGTATGCACAAATGGATGTTTTTTGCTCTCTATTGGCTTCACTAGATGCACATCAGATCCTAATGTGTATTTGCAGAAAAATGATGTTATTTTTAAGTTTATTTTTCTTTATGTTTATTAAATTATCATTACAATTAGTTTCACCAATTCAATTGGCTCAATTAAGTCATCTTTGCATAGTCACATTTGCCATGACCGACCTAGGATTGCTAAGGCAATTTCTGGGCTTGGAAATTGAGTAAATTAAAAGGAGAATCAAGGTGAGTCACCGAAAGTATGATTCATACCTGATAAATAATTTTAGCATGGATGAGTGTAATTCATCCAAGTCTCCCTTTATTTTTGGCATCAAAATGCATGATGTTGTCGCCCGAAACTGGCACGCGGGTGCCGAAAGCCCAAGCCGCGGGCGCGCTGGCCCGGCGAAAACCTCTCAAGAGAGAGGCCACTGTCACCACACCTTCTCTCTCCTTGCTTCAGGTTGGCTCTTCTCCAGCTCTAGGGGGGTTTCCCTAAGTTCGGATCTCTAAGGCAAGTGCAGTTGAGGGCAGGGTGATCTGAAGAGGCTGCCTTAGAGAAACTTGGGTAGAAGAAAGGAAAATAAGTTGGATTGATGGGTAGGAAGGGAAGGCAGGATCAGTACTGGAGGAAAAGGCCAGTGCCAGTATCAGAAGGGTGAATGGAGTCAGAAGGGGAATCATAAAGGCTTTGCATTTTGCAGAAGGGAGATCAGGCTGGTCCGCTTCATAATCAGAGGCCAGGAGAATGGTAGTATAACTGACTACTTTCCATTACTCCCAGACCTCCGAGAACATGACGGTGACAAGCAACTTGGCAGCCGCAAATGCTTGCCCAACGTGCTAGATTGTTAGCCTTCTATGCCGGCTTAGTCTACAACTTAAGAAAACACAAGATTACCACTGAAAAAACCCAACATGTCCAAAAATCTCAACAATGAATTTCTTTATTAACCCTGGGGAAAAAATCCTCCCAGCCCAAAAAATTTCCATCCTTACAAAAAAAGAGGCATCCTCTTTATAGGCCAAGGCCAAAAGAGGCTCTCATAAAATACTAAAAAAGAAATAAAAGTGAATCTCAGATCCATTTTTTATTCTCCCAAGATCACTACACTACTTGATCCAGCATTATCTAATTAACTAACTCTTACTTTGGCTAGCTCATGCATACGACAAGATTTAGATGGACTCCCACTTTGACTAAATGTTGAGAGACCACGTAACCATATGCTACCAAAAAATATCCATGATCGCTATTCAATTTCTCCAAAATTTAGTTCTGGCTGCCATATGAGAAATAAAATATGGGTGAAAAAAAATAGCCGCTGCTCCACGCAATTATTGACTAGGAAGATGAGTGACACATGGGTTGTTAGGTGCTACTGGAAAAACTCCACATGGTAACAAAGTAAACTCGAGCTGCACTGACTCTATGTAATCGTGATTTACCGCGAGGCGGCTGAGCGAAAACCTGAGCTCGGGTGCCAGTGGCTGTCAATGGAAGGTAGACTGTCGATCCACATCTGTGCCCATAAACTGCTAGTCACTTGGATTTCTACCTTCCGCGCCAATCCGGATTCTCAGATGTCAATAGCATGGATTTCAGACTTGATATGGGCTGCCAAATGTGATAGTTGCGTCACAAATCTACGCAGAGGTGACAGAGTCGTGGAGATCCCAACTATATCGGCTGCCAACACTAAAGAGATAAATCATGGCCTCCATAATTAGCTGAGAAATGACAGAATATATCTGTAGACAGAATCTTGGTGAAACATTAGAGTAGAGATGCTCCTGCAAATTTCCATTAGGCATATATTCATACACAAGAAGATGGTGGTCTTGATCAGCACAGTAGCCAACAAGCTGAAGCAGATATGGTGGATGCAAGCGGCTAAGAAGGTCCACCTTAACTCTGAATTCACATTGCCCTTGTTTTCCATCTTTGTCAAGTTGTTTGATGGTATTCACTCTGCCATCGAGTAGGACACTCGTATACACCAAACCGAAACCTCCATTCCCAATCACATTGGTAGAGCTGAAGTTGCTTCTGGCGAGTTGAAGTTGTCTATATGTGAAAACCTGTACTTTTGCGGGCACTGTGATGAATCGTATGGAAGGAACTGAAGGATTCATGTACTCTATTGAACCGCATATGATCAAAGATCAATTCCTCCATTTACAAGAATGAACTCGTAACCCGCAAGTTTGCAACTACTTGATAATAAAACTAAATTACTGACAACATTAGCTCCCTCTTCATGTGTTCATAAAGCTTACGAGCAAGCTTGCCTCTCCATAAAGCTTGGAAATGAACCGCAGCCTTGCGCATGGCTACCAATTCTCTCTGAGCGAGATGTGTGCGAACTTGGCGTTGTATGAGTCTGGTGGCCTATCCCAAATTTTCAATTCTTCGAGCATCTAACTCAGCCATCTGTCCAGCTCTTAGAAAAACCTTTGTTTTCCCTATCTGATAACCTTTGAGGCCCATTTTTTTTTACAAATCTTGTCACACTCGGTAAGTCAAAGGTGGCTTTAACCCTTTCCAATATCCTCAAACCTTCTTCCAGCCCCGGGCCATGGAATGACTTCGCTCAGGTTCTATTGGCTTTGTCAAAGCTTGACTTGAAAACAAATTATAATCCAAGATTTTCTGTGCTAGATTTAATCTGTCTTGCCATTATAAACATGTGCTCTTCTGATTTTATTACATTGGGGCCTGCAAGTAGAAAGAAGGGTTCTGCTCCCCTCACCTTTGAAACAAGGTACTCAAGCTCACACATGAAGCACCAGTCTTTCTTTTGACCTAAGAAAATCCAATAAAAATTATTCTTCTCAATGGAATCCATGTAGTAGATAAGCTGCAAGAGGTCTTGTGTATGTTAGACATTGAAGCACCATATTAGCATAGCAGATTTTTATGCTTGTCATCTTGAGTTGGGCAAGTTTGGTCACATTAATGCATAGATCTAGATTCCTGGAAACAATCCATCTCTGTCATTTTCATTCAACAGATTTTATGCAGCTTCAAAATTCTTTATCTTCACAACAACATTGATCCTATTGCCCCAGTTGGCTTCACATCACAAATCCGCATTAATTTGTAGATTGGGAGCACTAGATCCAATTCATATCTCTTTTTACTTGCTTGCATGATTTGGATGGAAAGTATTAGCAGAAATTTCTATACCAGCTTTGCACATATCTTCAAACAAGTCAAGAGCGATGTGAACCTCAAATGTCTCGCAACAGTACTCACTAAGTGTGTTGTATGTACAAGAGGAAGGTTGTAATTCAAGCCTTTTCGTGCATATTCCTAAAGATCAATATGATCTTCTCAGGCTTACAGGGTAATCTCTTGTGCAAATAGCTACTTTTTCTGCCACAGGTGCCTGCACCAGTCATGATACCACTGCATTGTTGACACCCCTGTCAAATTCAAGGGGTAACATCTGGCTCCATGGGGGATGTGTGCTCTTGGAGAGAGCACACAAGAACCTCAGCTTCTCTATGTATCCACAGACCAAACTAAAAGAACAATGTGATGGGATGGCTTCATTCACATCCGACACTTTATTACACAATCAAAGAACAATATACTGAAAATTTAAATGCTCATGGAAGAGCTTATTTTTCTTCCTACCTACCTAACTTAACATGAATCTAGGCGCTGTCAAGTGTATGCATACAAGTAATGGAGCCATTCCAGCGTTTTGTCAATAATATGATCTCTTCTCTTGTGTTTGGTCATTACCCAAGACAAAATCTCATCAAATATGTTGCAGATCTGAACTGGAAATGCCATCAAAGTATGGCTGTCATAGAAAAGCTTATGCTGCAAACACAAGTCATCTTTCAAATATCCAATCACATAGCACATTGGAGTGCATGCTTAATCAAGATAACACTGAAGAGGTCTTAGATAAGCATTGGGAAGCCCTTCATCAAACTGGATTTTGTTATCCATAAGACTTTCATGAGACATATCTGCAACACAAATGTTATTAGTATCAAAATATACTTGATGCAACTTCTCATCTACATCATGAGGTTGTTCATAAGCTTGGGGCAGCTTCACATCTATTATAGCTCTATCAAGGATCTCTTCAGCAATGTCTTCAACCAAGGTTTCTTGTACTGCTTCCTCAACCAGATCTTCCATGGCTTGTTCTTCGTGAATCTGTTCCTCAAGTTCGTGATGGACCCTAGGGATGAGAGCATCATATTTTTTAGCAAGCTGCTCAATCTCATCTACTGTCCCATCGTGCCAGTGGAGGAGAAACCTCTCGAAAAAATTTGGCACTGAATCTATGGATTCATCCAAAAGGCCATAAAACCAGATCATTGCATCCCTTTCCAAAGTTATAGCAAAAACAACCATAATATCATCCTCATGATGAACATTAAAATCAGCCATCAGTTTGCAGAGAGAGGCAATATAATGGATGGCTGAAACACCAACATTTCCGTAAAATTCGGAAAGAATGTCATGCACCCTTCCATGATCATAGCACTAATTAGGAAATCTGTGGATTTCTGAGAAATCCAGCAGACTGTAAGCCTCATGCCAAATATCACGCGGTTCTCCCATAATCAAACAATGAGGTACTTAATTTGAAAAATGCATATAACCATACCTCATACCAAGCTGTGGAGTCGCCAAGGTGAGCTTGAAAGCCTTCTGATGAGTGTGCTCACCTCTACACCCAATCAGATATTTTAAATATGCAAAAGGACAAGGGCTCTGTCCCTTCGTGGAGTCACCATGTGAGAGGAAGGATCTGCAATGTAATCTCCCACAGATGTCAATGAAGCATAGTCTTCAAAATTCGGGAACTGGACTTTATCCCCAGTAACGGCGCCAAAATGTTGTCACCCGAAACTGGCACGCGGGTGCCGAAATCCCAAGCTGTGGGCGCGCCGGCCCGGTGACAACCTCTCGAGAGGGAGGCCAATGTCACCATACCTTCTCTCTCCTCGCTTCAGGCTGGCTCTTCTCCAGCTCTAGGGGGTTTCCCTAAGTTCAGATCTCTAAGGCAAGTGCAGTTGAGGGCAGGGTGATCTGAAGAGGCTGCCTTAGAGAAACTTGGGTAGCAGAAAGGAAAATAAGTTGGATTGATGGGTATGAAGGGAAGGGAGGATCAGTCCTCGAGGAAAAGGCCAGTGCCAGTATCAGAAGGGTGAATGGAGTCAGAAGGGGAATCAGAAAGGCTTTGCATTTTGCAGAAGGGAGATCAGGCTGGTCCGCTCCATAATCAGAGGCCAGGAGAATGGTAGTATAACTGACTACTTTCCATTACTCCCAAACCTCCGAGAACATGACGGCGATAAGCAACTTGGCAGCCACAAATGCTTTCCCAACGTGCTAGATTGTTAGCCTTCTATGCCGGCTTAGTCTACAACTTAAGAAAACACAAGATTACCACTGAAAAAAACCAACATGTCCAAAAAGCTCAACAATGAATTTCTTTATTAACCCTGGGGAAAAAATCCTCCCAGCCCAAAAACTTTCCATCCTTACAAAGAAAGAGGCATCCTCTTTATAGGACAAGGCCAAAAGAGGCTCTCATAAAATACTAAAAAAGAAATAAAATAATAGAAATAAAAGTGAATCTCAGATCCACTTTTTATTCTCCCAAGATCATTACACTACTTGATCCAGCATTATCTAATTAACTAACTCTTACTTTGGCTATCTCATGCATACGACAAGATTTAGATGGACTCCCACTTTGACTAAATGTTGAGAGCCCACGTAACCATATGCTACCAAAAATATCCATGATTGCTATTCGATTTCTCCAAAATTTAGTTCTGACTGCCATATCAGAAATAAAATATGGGTGAAAAAAAATAGCCGCTGCTCCACGCAATTATTGACTAGGAAGATGAGTGACACATGGGTTGTTAGGTGCTGCTGGAAAAACTCCACGTGGTAACAAAGTAAACTCGAGCTGCACCGACTCTATGTAACAGTGATTTACCTCGAGGCAGCTGAGCGAAAACCTGAGCTCGGGTGCCAGTGGCTGTCAATGGAAGGTAGACTGTCGATCCACATCTGTGCCCATAAACTGCTAGTCACTTGTATTTCTACCTTCCGCGCCAATCCGGATTCTCAGATGTCAATAGCGTGGATTTCAGACTTGATATGGGCTGCCAAATGTGATAGCTGTGTCACAAATCTACGCAGAGGTGACAGAGTCGTGGAGATCCCAACTATATCGGCTGCCAACACTAAAGAGATAAATCATGGCCTCCGTAATTAGCTGAGAAATGACAGAAGATATCTGTAGATAGAATCTTGGTGAAACATTAGAGTAGAGATGCTCCTGCAAATTTCCATTAGGCATATATTCATACACAAGAAGACGGTGGTCTTGATCAGCACAGTAGCCAACAAGCTGAAGCAGATATGGTGGATGCAAGCGGCTAAGAAGGTCCACCTTAACTCTGAATTCATGTTGCCCTTATTTTCCATCTCTGTCAAGTTGTTTGATGGCAGTCACTCTGCCATTAAGTAGGACACTTGTATACACCAAACCGAAACCTCCATTCCCAATCACATTGGTAGAGCTGAAGTTGCTTGTGGTGAGTCAAAGTTGTCTATATGTGAAAACCTGTACTTCTGCGGGCGTTGTGATGAATCGTATGGAAGGAACTGAAGGATTCATGTACTCTATTGAACCGCATATGATCAAAGATCAATTCCTCCATTTGCAAGAATGAACTCGAAACCCGTGAGTTTGCAACTGCTTGATAATAAAACTAAATTACTGACAACATTAGCTCCCTCTTCATGTGTTCATAAAGCTTACGAGCAAGCTTGCCTCTCCATAAATCTTGGAAATGAACCGCAGCCTTGCGCATGACTACCAATTATCTCTGAGCGAGATGTGTGCGAACTTGGCGTTTTATGAGCCTCGCGGCCTGTCCCAATTTTTCAATTCTTCAAGGATCTAACTCAGCCATCTGTCCAGCTCTTAGAAAAACCTTTGTTTTCCCTATCTGATAACCTTTGAGGCCCATTTTTTTTTACAAATCTTGTCACACTCGGTAATTCAAAGGTGGCTTTAACCCTTTCCAATATCCTCAAACCTTCTTCCAGCCCCGGGCCACGGAATGACTTCGCTCAGGTTCTATTGGCTTTGTCAAAGCTTGACTTGAAAAAAAATTATAATCCAAGCTTTTCTGTGCTAGATTTAATCTGTCTTGCCATTATAAACATGTGCTCTTCTGATTTTATTACATTGGGGCCTGTAAGCAGAAAGAAGGGTTCTGCTCCCCTCACCTTTGAAACAAGGTACTCAAGCTCACACATGAAGCACCAGTCTTTCTTTTGACCTAAGAAAATCCAATAAAAATTATTCTTCTGAATGGAATCCATGTAGTAGATAAGCTGCAAGAGGTCTTGTGTATGTTAGACATTGAAGCACCATATTAGCATAGCAGATTTTTATGCTTGTCGGCTTGAGTTGGGCAAGTTTGGTCACATTAATGCATAGGTCTAGATTCCTGGAAACAATCCATCTCTATCATTTTCATTCAACAGATTTTATGTAGCTTCAAAATTCTTTATCTTCACAACAGCATTGATCCTATTGCCCCAGTTGGCTTCACATCACAGATCCACATTAATTTGTAGATTGGGAGCACCAGATCCAATTCATATCTCTTTTTACTTGCTTGCATGATTTGGATGGAAAGTATTAGCAGAAATTTCTATACCAGCTTTGAACATATCTTCAAACAAGTCAAGAGTGATGTGAACCTCAAATGTCTCGCAACAGTACTCACTAAGTGTGTTGTATGTACAAGAGGAAGGTTGTAATTCAATCCTTTTCGTGCATATTCCTAAAGATCAATATGATCTTCTCAGGATTACAGGGTAATCTCTTGTGCAAATAGCTACTTTTTCTACCATAGGTGCCTGCACCAGTCATGATACCGCTGCATTGTTGACACCCCTATCAAATTCAAGGGGTAACACATGAATTTGGCAATTCTCCATTGGTAGATATTACACTCTACAGGAAACTAGTGGGTAGCTTGCTATATCTCACAAACACAAGACCTAATTTGTATTATGCTGTAAGTTATGTAGGAATACATATGCACCAGCCACATGATCTCCATTGGAGGTCATAAAAATTAATTCTTCAGTATGTCCAGGGTACAAATCATTTTGGGGTGCACTACTCAGCTCGTTTCTCACTTCAACTAGCTGGATTTTCTGATTCACATTGGGCTAGAGATCCCACTAACAGGAAGTCAAATTTAGGTTTTGTATTTATGCTTGCTGAAGGTCCCATTTTCTGTTAAAGTAAGAAAAAAAACCATTTCACTTTCATCAGCATATTCCAAGTACAGTGCAACAATCAATGCTTCTACATAGTGTGTTTGGTTGCAGGGAATTCTTTGGGAGTTTGGTGTCACAATTGATTCTCCAACCAGCATTTGCATGGATAATAAAAGTGCCATAAAAATATCCACTAATCCTGTTTAAAGGTAGATGACAAATCATATTTAGATACACATGCATTACATTCGGGGCTTAGTGCATGACAGGGTGATCTCTGTACAGTATTTTCCATCCACTGAGCAAACTGCCGACATTTTTACCAAGGATTTCACAGAGAAGACCTTCACCTACCTGAGATATTTGCTTGGGGTGAGTGAAGGATGGTAATTTTATATTATTTGTGGCAGGTACAGCCCCATTTCCATTCTTTAGGGAAGGTTTTGTCCCGTGATTTTTTCCTTCTTTTCCTCAGTTCACATGGATAAATAAATTGTAAGTTCTGAATTATGTAATTTTAGGTGACTTGAGAAAATGTTGCCAAGGCCTCCATAATTTTGTGAGATGTACTTAGTATTTGGATTAAGTGAGGGTGTTATAAAATTAATCTAACTAATTAGTACCTTATTTACACTACTCAGTCAATTTTATTGCATTTTTGCATTATTACACTATGTGGTGGACTAGGGGTGCTTAGTTGGACAAATGCCAAGTCAAATTGGGGAATTCACACCCAAATGAGCACTCCAACTCAGTAAAATAGACACATGTGTGGCCTAATCATTTCTAGTTTCATCCCATTCATTGAATGTGGACAACTTGGTTGACTAGGAGTGCTAGAGGTGGATTTTGTCCATTTTTGGCTTGATTTGGTGCATTTAGTGCCACCATGAGACTCTAAACCACCCATATTTCCACACCCACGCATGCCAAGGTGTAATAATTGACACACATCATATTGGCCATGTACATTCAACAATTCGTGGTTGGTTGGGATGATTTGTGGCGTGATTGGCCCACCTAGGGGGGATTGATGCCAATTTGGCAATTTTGAATTGTACACTCACATTGGGATCCCAAATCCTCATGAAACTTTCCAAATGTATTATAAAAATGATAATATCATGTTTTAATGTTATATAATTAAAATTATCTTGGTTTTTTTCACATTTGTGTGTGTAAATTGCCTCTCAATTGATGGTTTTTGCACCAAATTTGATTTTTGAGTTCCACT
Organism: Pseudotsuga menziesii; assembly: GCA_001517045.1. Lineage (NCBI taxonomy): Eukaryota > Viridiplantae > Streptophyta > Pinopsida > Pinales > Pinaceae > Pseudotsuga > Pseudotsuga menziesii. The sequence goes on from LPNX011111143.1 coordinate 87,418, forward strand.
AACGCTCCTAGATTCTCCTGTGGTTTGAATTTCTCACTAGAAAAGAAGATCTATATATTGCAATATGATCTTAGTAAATGTAAATATCATACCATACTGATGGAGAAAGGAATGATCTCCTTGTCTGAACATAGAAGGATTATCCAAGATCTTAAGGAGATATGGGCTGAATAACTATACCAATGGGACAATTTGCTGAAGGAGCTATAGGAACTAAGAAATATTAAGTTCCTAAAAGAAGAAAAAGAATAGCTGGGTAAGGATATGTACAACCTAATTCAAGAATTGATGAGCTACAAAGCTCCATCCCCATCTTATCCAATGTTCTTATATGAACAGGTGGTTTTGTTTAAAATTAGAGAACTAAAATAAGGGAGACCATATCAGCTTTTTTTAGCCCCTAAATTCTTGGAAACCTTCATTAAGAGTGATTTTTAGGATCAAAATTTGCTATGTGAATTAATTCTGTATGAAAGAACATGCCCTATGGATGTCCACTCCAATCCAGTTCCTTATTTGGGAGATATTCATCTAAGAGAATTTAATTCATTTATTACCATTCATATGCATTCGTGGAGATCCATTCATACCATATAGAAGAATGAGGATACTTCCACCATTTGAGTTCAAAGTGAGCCCCAATCTCCTACATTATTAAGAATGAGGCATATGAGACAATTACAATCACCTCAAAAGGATATTCATATGGAAGCCTTCCAATAAGAAGTTGTCTCTTCTGATTTCAAGTTGATCTCTCAGCAAGAGCTCTTTGCAAGAGAAGCAAGCCAGGGTAGATGGGATGCTTATTCTGTTTTTTTGAGAGAAAGAGATCCATACTGTTTTGAAAACTTCAAATATGCCCTATCTCAGTTTCCCTGCTCTGTTTCATGTATTCAAACTTGTGGACCTAGTTAGCTGGGACTGAGATTTACATTTCCTATTTTGTGGTGGCTAGCAAGAAAATACTAGAGAATGTATGCACTGACTAAGAAGGAAGAGAAATAGTGTTGGGATGATTCAATTGCATGCAACAAGTTCAGGAATCTAGAAGAGAAATATGAACCTTCTTTCAATATTACCCATCTCCACTGAAAGAGTTTTGAAATAGAATTAGAATCACACTAGTTGGGTCCTAAAATAACCCTGTTTTCCTATACCTATCAATGCATTTTCCCTTGTTTTTACTTACTTTTCCATACCCCAGGAAGATATATTTCCAAATTAAGAATGGATCTTCATAGGTATGCTATATCTAAGTCCTGTCACCATCATGTTATAATACCCTTAACTTCCATGTTTTCCCTTAATCCCAACACTTAGAGTGGAAACTTTCTCTGTTTGTCAATTCTTATTGAAAATAACTAGCACCACACTTGCCCTATGGTTTATGAGAGTTACCTTGCTCAGCACCACCTATATCTTGTTTTAGAGAAGCGGTGCCACCACCTATGGAATTTGGTGTAAAAGCGGTTCTCATCTAAACCGCTTTGTCATAAGGGAAGAAAAGCAGCACCCTGGTTAAAATGGGAAACATAGAAGTTTCTTGAGGCTTCTAGAACTTGAGCCTCATATACTCCCTTATCCCTATCATTATGGGTTAGTTTGAGCTCGATATCCCCCATGGTAGGATCTTGGAGCCACCTCACACACAATTCTCTCAACTATTCCTATCCTTTGAGCCTTATAAATACAAGCTCATATCCATATTTGAGGGGGAGAACTATAGAGGTATTGTTATGCTGTTGGATTGAATACCTAGTACAAATCATTGGAGAGCATAGAGAGTAAATTTGGAGCTTATGGGGATGAAGTGTTTGTCTCATGGAGGGGCTTTTCGACACTAAGGAAACGGTTGTAAGCTTCTCCATACATTCTTAATGCAAAGCTGATTTCTGTCCCACATTACTGTTGTTTTGATTTCACATGTACATGTTGTTAGATTCCTTAGTCACTAGCATGGATAAGTAGATGATTTTCTGGTAGCTTTGATGTGCTTGTATGTTTGATATGTTTGCAGGTACACAGGTTCATAATTGAAGCAATATTCCAAGTGTATATAGCATTCAGGGAAGGTCTTCATCCTTTGTCGTTCAATCATTTGTTCTGGATCTGAACCATTTAGATCAGAGGAACAACTTCTGTCCCCAAAAGGTGCAAGATTCTTGATAACAAATCTAGCGACTTTGCTGGGGAATAAGTGCAAATCTCAGTTGATCTGATATTCCTCATTTCTTGAACTCTTGTCTGAATCCAGGCTCCATCTCCAACTCTCTTAAGTCAAACTTGCCATCTGACTTAGTGAATCTTGGTTTGAAACTTTTATATCTGTTCAGGTCTGAACTATTTCAAGTTTATATGCTCTTTTTTACTGTTAATCCATCAATTTTTTCCTTGATCTAATATATTTATAACTTGATTTTTTGTTCTCCTTGTGTTTTGGATCTATTCAGGGAACCGCACATGTGTTGTTGGCAACAAGTGGTGGCACCGCCTAAACTCTGTTAGCCATAAGCGGTGCCACCGCCTGAGTCCCAATATCCAAAAGAGGTGCTCGTCCAGAACCACTATGTCAAGACCCCTCTAGCGCGGTGCTAGGTAGGCCTTGTTCCATAACTAGTTTTTCATCATTTTCCCCAAAAAATTGAGTTTGTTTGCTTTCAAACCTGCACTGTCAGGCTTGTGTGTTAGAATTTGAATGCTCATGGTTGGAAATTCTATGGTAAAAGATTGGTTTGATTGAAGAATTCAAAATCTAGACTAGGCTTGTTGATTATTCATTTCCTTCCATGCTTGTTAGTTGTGATTGTGAAAGGAATTTTTTTTTTTAAAATTAGTTTTTAGTGAGCTCTCTTTTCATTTCTTTTATAAATACTGAAAGAAAAACCATTTGATTAACATCTTGATTTCATTTTTTGTTTCCATAGAGGACTTATTTTTGCTTGTTAAAAATATTTTTTTCTTTCTTTCTAAGATTAGGTCATTATCATTATTGAGCATAAGGCATTGGATCTATGATTAGCCTCACAAGCTTTCAGGTTCTCTATGTTATTTTGTCTCTTTTGCATTATTACTATCTCACCAAAAGATTAAAAAATAGTGTAGTTTTAAGTTAGATCTATCTATGTTTTTAGAAAAATTGAAAAATAGAAAGGTACCCTTGAGGCATATAGAAAGTTACTTCATATACTCGATTGTATACAGAAATGCCCCTTGTGAATGGTTATTCATTAGACAACACTACTACCGATTTGAGATCCCATGTACCTTGCATATATTGGGAGACCCCACTAGGATACCTTATCCATCTGAGAAAATCCCTTTGGCCATCTTGCTTGGATCTATACACTGAAAACAACATTTGGGGAGATTACTACGAATGTACCATTGAGGTATATCGTGAGTGGCACCTTCTTGACAATCCTTGTGAGAGAACTAACTATTTGAACTCCTCCTGTCATTTAAGTTTTCTTGTTTGGTCTATAGCTTGAGTAGGGAAATGTTTGGTATGTTTTCTAGTTTTGAGACCCTAGGTTAGATAGGAGTTGTACAAATTGGATGAGCTAAGACAGTCCAGAAGAGTATGGGGCTTTCCACCTGATTTTATTCCTGTTTCAGGAGAAAATACTATGGAAGCTATCGACCAAGGAGCTGCTACCAACTCCCAAGTGGGAGAGAATATGGTTGCAGAAAGTGAAGGTCCATATCCTTCACACTCGCCTCCCTTGGGGGAAACCCTTGGCACGACCTACATTATCTGTCAGTGGAATTTTACCTACTCATGGACAAACATCTAGTATAGAGAAATATATAGTTGATGTCCCTCCTACCCACACAAATGTGGTTAACCCCCCATCCAGTTCAGGTCACCCCTTGGGGGCACAACCTGTAACCAATCAAACCTCTTGGGGGTATGGTTACATAGCAAATCAAGTATCTGTATGAAACATTAATTATCCACCCAACCCTACAAGAATGCCTTATGTTGGAATTCCATATCCTCATAATACTTTCACGCCATGGGGGAAACCTAACTAGTCTTACATGCCAGTTATGGGGGGGATACCTATACGTACTGTGGGGGGTGCCAGAGGACCACCTTATGGAGGTCCTCCCCCTAGGGGGACTAATGGTCTTAGAGGTCCTAGTGTATTTCCTCCTTATGGTCCTAATGGTCTTGGTGTTCCTGGGGGGCCTGGTGGATTTCCTCCTGATCGTCCTGGAGGGTCTGGTGGTCGTCCTTGTAGTGGTTTCGCATGATCCATAGGTTTACCTCCTAGGGGTCCTAGAGGGTCTGGTGGTCCTCCTCCTAGTGTTCCAGGTGGTCCTAGTGGTCTCAATGGCCCTGGTGGTCCCTGAGGCCTTGGAGGTCCTCCTTGTTAAATTTTCATATGCTTAGCTAAGACATCAGTATTTCATTTCATTTTCATAACAAAAGCATATAAACAGGATCACTAAAATATAGACAAGCACAACCATACAAAAGGAACACAAAGATTTATCCTGGGAAAACCCTAAAGGGAAAAACCCAGCAAAAGATTCCTCAATATAGATGTCCCAAAAAGATAAAAGATAAAACCAACAAGGAGAACAAAGCCTGATCCTCCTCCTTCTCCAGCTACTTCTCTTCTCCACTAATGTGCTACACAAGTGAGAGTGTGTGTCTCAAATGAGGAGCACCACACCTCTATTTATATTCATCCATTCACTAGAATTAACTCATTCGACATGTAGGCTCGACTTACACATGTAGGCTCAAGTAACCACATTGGGGTGCTAACGACCCACCTTTACAATTATAGGGGACTACCTCATGACTCTTATTAGTTCTTCCGATTAGAAGCATCAGGGTACAAAGTAATACAAGTGGTTCTCCCAGTAGGACCATCGGGGACCACAAAAGATACATATAGAATATTATTCGAAGTTACAATATTTCAACACTCCCCCTTAACGAGAAGGGTATTCTACAACAACATCAACAACAACAATAGTAGGAGAGGACATCATCAACATCATCAGGGTAACACATCTATAAATCATTGGAAGATTTTCAACATCATATAGTCTTCGTCTTCAATTTTCAACGACAGCAACTCTTTGATCAGCATCAGCATCTTTTGACCTTTTGATCAGCAACATCTTCAACACTTTGACCTTTCGATCAGCAACATCTTCAGCACTTGGACCTTTCAAACAACAACAACATCTTCAGCACTTTTGACCTCTCAATCAGCAATATATTTAGCACTTTGATCTTTCGATTAGCAACATCATATTCAACACTTTGACCTTTAGATCAGCAACATCTTCTTCAACAATTTGGCCTTTCGATCAGCAACAACAACATCATCATACTCTGATCTTTCAATTAGACTCATCATTATCATCAGCGTCTGATCTTTCAATCAGAACCATCATCAACCAAACATCATCATACTCTAACATCAACTCATCATCATATTCTAATATTTCGATCAGTACGTCATCATTATCATACTTTGATAATACAACATCATCATCATCAATATCTCATCATCATCACATTCTTATCTTTCGATCAGAAATATCATCATCATCATCGCATTTTGATCTTTCAATCAAAAAACATCATCATCATCAGCAACAACATAATCATAAGCAACTTATGATCTTCCGATCAGAAAACATCATCATCATCATATTCTGATCTTTCAATCAGAGAACATCATCATCATTAGCAACTTCTGATCTTTCGATCAGAGAACATCATCATCATCAGCAACATCTGATCTTTTGATCAGAAACATCATCATCATCAGCAACATCTGATCTTTTGATCAGAAACATCATCATCATCATAAAAACATCAACATCATCAAAACATCAACATGATCCTTCCTTTCGGAATTATAGGATTTAGGTCTTTACAGGGTTACCAATGATCTTTCCTTTCGGAATTATGGGATTTAGGTCTTTACGGAGTTACTAACGATCCTTCCTTTCGGAATTACAGGATTTAGGTATTTACGGAGTTACTAACAATCCTTCCTTTCAGAATTAAGGGATCAACACATTTGTGGAACTCAGACAATCCTTCCTATTGGAATTACAGGATCAACACATCTATGGAACTCAGACAATCCTTCCTATTGGAATTACGGGATCAATTCAATGATCCTTCCTTTAGGAATTACAAGATTTAGGTCTTTACAGAGTTACTAACGATCCTTCCTTTCGAAATTACGGGATCAACACAGACGTGGAACTCAGACAATCCTTCCTATTAGAATTACGGGATCAACACATCTGTGGAACTCAAACAATCCTTCCTATTGGAATTATGGGATCAATTCAATGATCCTTCATTTCAGAATTACAGGATTTAGGTCTTTACGGAGCTACTAACGATCATTCCTTTCAGAATTATGGGATCAACACAGATGTGGAACTCAGACAATCCTTCCTCTAAGAGTTATGGGATCAACATACATTCTCGAGTACTGAAGTCACCGGATCCGTTCTGAACCGAAGTTCAAGGATGATACAATCCTGCCACATTCACGGGGACCAAGATCTCTAGATACATTTTGAACCGAAGTTCAGGGATGATGCAATCCACCACTTTCATAAGGGCCGAGACCTCCAGATAGATTTTGAACCGAGGTTCAGGGATGATGCAATCCACCACTTTCACGAGGGCTGAGACCTCTAGATACATTTTTAACTGAAGTTCAGGGATGATGCAATCCCTGCACTTTCACGGGGACCGAGACCTCTGGATACATTTTGAACCGAGGTTTAGGGATGATGTAATCCACCACTTTCATGGGGGCCGAGACCTCCAGATACATTTTGAACCGAAGTTCAGGGATGATGCCATCCTACCACTTTCACGGGGGCCGAGACCTCTGGATACATTTTTAACCGAGGTTCAGGGATGATGTAATACACCACTTTCATGGGGGCCGAGACCTCCAGATACATTTTGAACCGAAGTTCAGGGATTATGCAATCCTACCACATTCACGGGGACCGAGATCACCGAATCACTTTTGGACAGATGTCCCGGGATGTTACAATCCCTCTTCATTCTTGAAGGCCAAGGTCTCCGGGTCACTTTTGGGCAAGTGCCCAGGGATGATACAATCCCACCACATTCTCAATGACCAAAGTCACCGAATCACTTCTAGACATATGTCCCGGGATGATACAATCCCTCTTCATTCTTGAAGACCGAGGTCTCCAAGTCACTTTAGGGAAAGTGTCCAGGGATGACACAATCCCACTACAACATCACTACTCCCCCTTTTGAGGAAGGTCTTTCTGAACCACACCAAGCTTGTCTTGAAGGTGTTCGAACTTTACCCGAGATAGAGGCTTTGTCAGTGCATCATCATCTAAACCATATTCATCTACATCTTCAGTATGTGAATACTGAACTATCACCATCTATATCTCCAGTATGTGAGTACTGAAAGCATCATCAGGTCACCATCATCTGCGTCTACAGTATGTAAATACTGAAACATCATCTATATCTTCAGTATGGGAATAATGAAATCATCATCATCTCTATATTCAGTATAGAAATATTGAATCACCATCATCTATATCTACAGTATGTAAATACTGAAACATCATCATCTGCATCTTTATCTTGAATGTAGAAATACCGGATTTCTATGTGTTACGACGAAACACAGGGTTCTCTGTTATCACAACTCTCGTTATCACATAGAATCAATTTAGTATCCATCTTCAGGTGAGAGAGACCTGATATCAGCTTCCGAATCCATATGGCTTCACAACTTAGCAGAGCAATCTGCTATGTATTCTACTTCAGTCAAGCTAAGAGAAACACTGGACTGTTTCCTGCTAAACCATGAACTCATAGCAGACCACAAACAAAAGCATCTACCTGATGTGATTTTTCTATATGAGATACTTCCAGCCCAATTTGCATCTGTATAGCCATACAATCTGTACTCATGGCTATTATCATAGAATAGACCAAATTCTAAAGTCCCTTTCAGGTACCTCATCACATGTTTTGCAGCTACCAGGTGAACTCGTCTTGGTTGAACAAGATATTGAATCAAGGTGTTCACTGCAAAACAAATGTTTGGTCTTGTATTTGTTAAGTACATCAATGACCCAATGATCTATCTGTATTGAGTCATGTCCACTAACTCTTATGAGTCATCATCCAACAGCTTCAGGTTTGAGTCCATGGGAGTGGTCATGGCTTTGCATTCTAACATATTGAATCTTTTCAATATCTCTACTACATACTTTCCTTGGTTGAGAAATATTCCTTCTGAACTTTGCCACACTTCCAGACCTAGGAAGTAATGCATTAACCTAAGGTCCTTCATCTCAAATTCTTCTACCAGTTTCTTCTTGCTTTCCACAATCTGTTTCTTATTGCCTGTCAAGAATAGGTCATCCACATATAGTAATAGAATGACAGGTTCATCTTCTACAATATTGAGATAAAGGTTAGGATCATCTTTACTCTTGGTAAATCCCATGCTTGTCAAGAAACCATCTATCCTTTCATACCAAGCTCGAGGAGCTTTTTTAAGGCCATATAAGGATTTCTTCAACTTGCATACGTGAGTATGTCTATCTTCAACTTCAAATCCTCGTGACTATTCGATGTAAAACTCTTCCTCAATCATACCATTAAAGAAGGCTTGTCTTTACTTCATCATGGAAGAAAATACCATGATAGTTCTGAAGGAAGTGTACCTTGCTTCCTGGAGTAAGTGTCTCTTCCAAAATTAATTTCCTCTTTCTGATAGAAACCACAAATCTTTTGTTACTTCTATAAGCAACATATTTTATCTTGCAAATCCATTTGGAAGATACCACATTCTTTCTTTCTGGTTTGAGTACTATATCCCAAACATCATTCTAGTATTCTTTCATCATAACATCTTCTATGAGTTCATCTTGTCATATCATCAACATATCCTAGTGTTCTGCATTCAACCTTGAAGGTTGGAACCCACTTTACTCTTGGTATCAGGAAGCTGTCCATCATGTCGTATCGTGTCAAACTCAGATATCTTCTGTAATCACTCCCCCTAAATTGGAGTATCATCTTCCTTCTTCATTCTATACAGGTGGTTCTATGCTTGACATATACTTGTCAATAGAGTATGTCATGTCATAGTCTCTTCTTTTTGAGGCAAATCACGAACCTTTCTTTGTACACTTGTTCTTGTAGGTCCATACGTACTTCCCTTTATGTCTCGAAATCATATCGTATACATCATTCCCCATGATCAATTGTTATTCTTTGATCATATATTCTTTCATAGCATTCTTTTTTTCATCTTGAGTTATCTCTTGTACCCATGGTGGTCTTCATCCTTCGAGGTGGATCTACCGCTCTCTGAAGATCTTTCTTTCGTCATGGTGTCTCTGACCCTGGGAGCTTCAGATTCATGTTTATTGGAGTGAATCTTGAATTGTCATCACTTGTTCTTTGGAACAAGTCTCATCCTTCTTTTCTTGTAGGAGGTTGTACAGGACCTTTCCTACAATTCAAATGCACCAGTTGCATGGTTAGAACTATTTCATAAAACATATGAATAATGACAAATTCTTATGCATCATGCAACTGTTTAGCCAATACAACATTCATTCATATCTCATAGAAACTTTCTAGATGCCTTCTACCATGACATCATTGAGATTGTGTACTAATCCAATATGTCAGCAAAAAGGTTTCATTCTAGATAAGTAGCAATGGAGAGTTTTATAGCACCATAAGCTACTTACCCATCACATGCATATTAGTAGAATATAGTCATTAATGCAAACAATCTATCATCCATAACACATCAACTGAATATAATCAAATGTATAACAAAACAATATCATGAAATGACAATTGAATACTTATCTTTTATTTGTTTCATGGGTAGACTCCATCTTGATCATTCTTCTTTATCATCTTCTTCATTCACGAAATCATCATTTCTTATCCAAATGATAAGATGAATAAGAGGCTCTTCAAGAATTGAGTTCTTCATATTCCTCATTGCTTGAGGGATCTTCTTTGAATGGAGAGAGCTTGATCTTCAATTGCTCCCATCTTTTTCTTCTTAGAGTCAGCTAAAAGTAATCACTTCCTTCTGGCACACATTCCTCGCATGAATGAATCCCAAGATCTTGGGAGGCCATTCAAGGTGGCTATCACTACTTTTGCATTCTCCGCTTCTTCTTCTACCACTTCAAGATGTTTTGCATTCTAGATCTTCACATTCTTCAACTGTTTTCTCAAAGCCATCTTTTGATTTATGTTCTTATATTCAAATAGCTTGATCAAGGAATCAAACATCTTTGGTGTCTTTAGGGAAGACACTTGTGGTACAAGTTGATCCATGATTGAATCAACAATGATCTTCTTGGCCTCGATCAAGTTATTCTTGTGTAAGGCTTTGAGCCTATTGCAGTTGCAACTTTTTTTTCCCAAAATTAAAAAAAAATTTGGGACCCTCCTTTGCTTAGACTGATTTGATTTTCTTCTTTGGTTTGATTTAATGACTCTTCAAAAAAGACTGTTTCTAATGCCTGAAACAATCCATTTTGGTTTTGCCTTTGAGTGTGTTTTCAAATGTTTGAATCGGAATTTTATTTGCTTATTCTCCCGCCATTGCGAAAAAATAATAAGTTTGAGCCTCGATCTTTTTCTCCGCTGCGTTTTTCTTAATCAGCTGGTTTTGGTTTTCACATCGGAACTTTTCATTGCTACTTTCTCCACAATTACGGACGGCAAATTGTGAAGTCTCTCGATCATCAATTTGAATTTTTCGATCTCGCATTGTTGTTTTCGCCGCCCCTTAAGTCTTTGGTGTTCCGCCGTTGCGGCCGCAGAAAGAGATACCTTGCCGAAGTTTTAGTTGTTTTCCCTTTGGATTTACACTTTACATTGTGGATTGATTTGTCCTGTATGTTTCGACCGTTGTGGCCTCCGAACACACTATCCCTCTGGTTGTTTAGTCGTTTCTTCTCTGATGAATATTTTTGGCCATTGCGGATTGACTTATCCTTTTTGATTCCGCCGTTGCGGCTCCTGATTCCGCTATCATTCCGATAACTAGTCTTGCGAAGCTTAGACCCGGTTCTCCTTGCGGATAGCCTAGTGGTTTTCCCACCCGATGTTGTGGAAATAAATATCCGTATGGCATCGGATCCGTTTGTCTTCCACCGTTCGATTTTACTTTTTTCCTGCCATTTACGGTTGACTATATGTATGTATGGGGGTTTGTTTTATTATTATATTGTTATTCCCGACTGTCGCGAACTGTCATTATCATGTGCTATCATTTGCTCGAGCTTGGTTGGACCCAATCATCAGTACCTGCATTTCTAGGTGTCCCAACTGTGGAAGCTTGACAGTTTTCTCTTGCCGGTGACGCAGCATTGCCAGGTAGGCTCTTGTTGGCTTACCTTGTTCCGTTCGGAGCGTTTTGTTGATTTTCTACGGTTTGGTTTTTCTACGGACGTTTTCCCTTGGCCCCATTGTTTACATGTGTATATATTGAGGATTTTGTAGTGTAACTGTCTGTGGGGGGGCGTTTTGACTCACAAGGTAGTTTTTTCCCACGGCCTTATATTATGTGACCCTGCGCTTAGTGAGTGGGGGTTTGGTGCAGACGACCGTTACACTGTCTGCACCAATTTTCCCTGTGTGATGATGTTTTGATGGGGAAGGTTTTCATGGCCTTCTGGTGGTGTTTGGAATGGTTTCCCCACCCCTTTTTTTGTTTTTGTGCTACCCGCGTCCTCAAACCACAGTTGTATTTTGCTGTGCGGTTCCGCACGACCCAGTTCACGGTCGGTTTTGAACCCAGGCCGGTGGAGGGGGATATATCACTGCATATAGTTATATTGAACTTAATGCATAGGCAATATTTTTTTGAGGCACACCATCGACAGCTTGCATGAATCGCCCTGTCATTCCCCACAGCGCGATGATCATGGCGCTCGCAGAAAGCCAAAGTTTTCTTCATGTTAATGTAGATTTATTTCCCGCTCGAAATTTGTTGATAGAACTATTTTCGTATTAGAATGTAGTGTTAGCTTGCATAAATGTGCTTCATTTGACTAATTTTAGTCATGTTAAACATAGACAAAGTAACTGAACACTGCACATTGTTCCTCAATGTTTGCAACTTAGCCGTAAAGGGCCTAATGATGAAAATTGCATGTATAACAGGAAGATTCTGAACTCAAAATGTCGAAGAGAAAAAAGAAGAACGCCCCATGTGGTCGAAGAGGACCCTGACGTGGAATTTATTACCAAAACTGAATACATCTATGAAGACACCAAGTGTATATCTGGTGTAGAGCCTGAGTACCAGTGGGGAGAGATATACAGGTTGATTACGCGTCGAGAGGTGCCTGATATGGGCTTGGAGGAAGAAAGCATATACGTAAATATAGAGAGATCTTCACTAATGAATATTTCCACCAGACCAGAGCTTTTCCCATGCTCTGAAGTGATTGGTTGGATTCTGCCCCAGGCAGATGTAACCACTATGATCTTGGAAAATGTTGACAAATAAGGCTGCGCTGCCTATAGCCCCAGATATGTAGCCCTGGCCTACCACCTGTCAGAAGCACAAGTATTTTTTTCTAAAACAATGTGACTGCATGTCGGAAGAGGCATTGAAGGTAATTGAAGAATATGCAGATTATTTCCTGACTGAGGATGGACTCTACTTCAGGATGTTTGGAGGCTCCAGAGCACCCTCCCTACTGCCCAAATATGCCACTGACTACATCATTCATAAATAGGCAGTTAGGCAGGTATTCTTGGATGGCATTGGAAGTTTTTTGTTTGAACATAAGAAGGTCTCCTATCCCCCTTTGCCTTTCAAGTTAGGAAGTTATAGCTTTTCCAGAGTGAAGAAAGCAGATGAGTTTGTAGAAGAGTTGGAAAGGTTTCATTTTGGTGAGATGCCCTTCCATAGAAATGATTCTCACAGCAAAGTGGCTGAACACTGCAAAGAAAACAATGTCCATTTCAAATACACCCACCATTGGGATAGAGAAGAATCTATCTTCCGCAATTCTTTGAACATGACAGCCTTGAAGAGAAGGTTCAAGAAGAAGATTAGCACAAAAGGTGGGAAGGGAGCGGATGAACAAGCCAAAGCTGATGAAGAAGAAAGGAAACGAAATGAGGAAGCCCAAAGGCTGGCACAAGAAGCTGTAGGGTGGTTGCAGGGAGAAGAGGAAGAGAAAAGAAAAGCTGCACAAGAGGCAGCTAGAAAAGCAGAGGAAGATGCAAGGAATGAAGAAGAAGAAAAAAAGAAGAAGCTTGATGAGGAGCTAAAGAAGCAAGAATCAGAGAGGCTAGAGCTGACACAGATAGAGATAGAACAGTCAGCCTCTGACACAGGTGGAGGATAGACCCAGGACATGGAGAACCCCGAGGTTCAGGACCCAGAAGTACTGACTGCTAGCATGCCTGGATAGTCTGTTGTCCCTACAATGAAGCTGGTCCCCTTTGAACATAAGAAAGGGGAAGAAATACCTGATTTTAACACCATTTTCTATGACAAGGAGACAAAGAGGATAGTGAAGAGAATAGAAAGGAAGGTTGACATAGGAGGTCTTCCAGGGAAAATGATAACGGATACGCCCATTGTTTTTGGAACAGACCGAGATCCAAGATTCACCATTAGAGCAGAAGCTTCACTGATTCATGCTTCGGAAGATAATGTGGACAATATTATGACAGACTTGGAGCAATCCAAGAAGTCCTCTGCTCAACTGAAAGACACATTGAGAAAGGAGAGAGAGGAAAGCAATAAGCTGAAGAGGAAATATGAGGACATGAAAAAAGAGATAAGGTCTTCAAAGGATGAACTGCAGCTCCTCCAAGTGGAGAGACAAGTTAGGGAACTACACAGGAGTGTCTAGAGAGAGTGCAGCAAGAGTATCAAGAGCTTAGGGTGGAGAAGGAACAGTTGCTGGGAAGGATAGAAGGCTTAGAGCTGCAAAAGACCACTTTGGAGGCAAGTGAGAAGCAAGCTCAAGAACAAGAGTTGAAGCTTCAAGAGAAGATTTCTTCTTTAACAACTGCTCTAGAAGAAGCAAGAGAGCAGCAGGTTGACCTCCAATCCTTCAAGGAGCATGTGCTGGCACAAAAGGCCAAGATGCTTCAGCTGTAAACCGCCATAGAAGAAGAGAGATGTAAAGTTTTGCAAATAGATGGCCGATTAGAGGAAATTCTAGAGACTTCCTCTTATTTTGTTGATAGATCTCAGGACGTCATGGAAGTCCTGACAGCAAGAATGACAAGGCTGGAAAATAATGAGGAAACTACTGCAGAGGTGCCCTCGAAATATCGGTGAGCCATTCAGCAGGATTATGACTTATTAGAGTTTGCTATAAACACAGCAGAAGATTTCAAAAAGGCTGTTAGGAAGACAAAAGGAGCATGCTCAAAATTCTTCAGAAGGCTCCTGATTACATATAATCGGTGCCAAGTAGAAGCCGAGCAGAGGCTAGATATTTTTCCAGACCACAACTCATTTGTGGAGATTTTACAAAGAGGTATCAAGAGGAAGAATAAAAAATACAGCACATTAAGGCCCTCGACCACCAGGTCTTAAGGAGTGAAGTACATCATTCCGCCATCAGTGTGCAGCTTTTGGAGGATCAACTTTGTTTGAGTGCGGCCATAATTGAGGCCATCAAGAATCAAGCCGCGAAGTTCGAAATAAACATTCAATTTTTGGAACCTTGTGTGTTTGAAGGCATCACCTTTGAGGCTTTGGCGTGGAAGAAATTCCTAAATACTCAAGCCAGGCACTCCTCGTGAATAATCATTCACTTTTGTAATATGTAACGATTTTATAAACATTTGACGAAAGTTTTGGGTTGCAAAAAGTTGGGAAGCCCAAGGGTTATTTGTGGGAAACCCAACAGTCTCATCTTTTTGTATAAATATAGAAGACTTAGAGGAAGAAGGGGCTTTTTCCCAGTTAGACATGTAAAGAGATATTGTAAGAAGAACTACTTTTTTTTGCAATAAAGAATTATTGTTTTCCTGTTGGAGAAAGTTTGGCGGGACGTTCAAATGCTATGCTATGGATTGGTGAAAGATGAACTATTTCATTTTTCCAGTTTTTGTCCATTAACTATGAGATCATTCCAACTCTTAGAGCCTATGTTCTTGTTTGAATGATTTCTGGTTTATTCTGTGAAATTACCACCATAAGTAATGCATGTTGTTCATAAACAATTGGCTATCTGATTGTCTAAATATCTTTAATCGTTCATGTGTTGTGGGAAGGAATATTAGCTATCTGTAATTTCTCTTTATAATGCATGCACAATACACATTACTCATAAATAAGTTACAATTTGGCTCCCCGGGGATAGATAGGTAGATAGATAGATAGTTAGCATGACTTTATTGTTGCATATGTGATTTAGATGCTTGTGAATTCTAAGACGAGAGGTAAGAACGTGCGCATCACATTGTGACTACTCTTTGCATCTTTATCACCCTGCGTTGTTAATTAGGCACGTGCATATCATACATTAAGTCAAAAATACAAAACATACACGGTGGACCGGGCCGCAACCGGTAAAACCATTGTTTTCTTACTTGACCTACGGTAGCCGAACCGCAAACCGGATGGATTCCTTACACCAAATAGTCATGGGCTAGTTGGGAACGTTGACTGGGGAGAATCCCTTGCTGTTGTTGCCTGTGAATTTCCAGGCCTCAACAGTTTCTGGCACTAGAAGGAGGGCCTCCAATGTATGGCTAGCCATGGAAACCTATTTTCCCAAGATTACCCCACCAGCAGATATTTGAAAGCTTTTGACCTAACCCAAGTCCTTACAGGTTTTGGTTCTGTCTTTGGAGCAAGTAAGCCCAATTTCATCTTATGGTGTTTTTACTCAAACTCCTATTTGTTCACCTTTGCTCATGGCTGGTATAAATGTGAATCAGCCCAACCCTCTTCCGGCTTGGAGAGCTAGATCACCTTTGAACCTCACACCTCCTTTGCACAACCTACCTCAAGCTTTTGATAAACTGCTACCTAAGTTTAATCCTGATAAAAAGACTGCTGTAGATGACCACTTGCAAGGTTTCTATTTAGCAAT
This sequence comes from Pseudotsuga menziesii, assembly GCA_001517045.1. NCBI lineage: Eukaryota > Viridiplantae > Streptophyta > Pinopsida > Pinales > Pinaceae > Pseudotsuga > Pseudotsuga menziesii. The sequence continues at coordinate 103,543 of LPNX011111143.1, forward strand.
AGAAGGTTTAAGGGCCGGGGAGCATGAGGATGTGGTATATAGATTATTCCCGCATACCCTCAAGGGAGCAGCAACATCCTAGTATTTCAGTTTTCCTGCAAACTCCATTCCTGACTGGGACACCTTCTAAAGGATTTTCAGAAGTAAATACGCAGCCCAAAAGAAACATGCTTCACTAATGAAAGGTCTTGGTTTGTTCAAAAAGGAGGAGGATGAGAAGGTGCATCATTTTACTCAAAGGTTTTCATCATACTTAAAGAACTTTTCTGAAACTGACAGACCCTTAGACAAAGTATTAATTGAATATTATACCTCAGCCCTAGGACCTGAGCTGGCAATGATTGCCAAAATGAAAGCCAGGCCTACGTTGGCAGAAACTTATGAAGAAGCAGAAAGGGTAGAGGCTGAAAAGGAAAGTATAGAAGACTATCCCAAGTAACCTGAGGAAAAAACTATCGGGAGAAGAGCCTCATTGATGTCTAAACTTAAAGATGAACAATCACATGATTTTGAGGGAATGCTAAAAATGATTCAGAAACTATCCAACCGAATAATAGATCTGGAGAAAGAAAGGGAAGTTCAAAAAACTTACAAACCTTACTACCAAAAAAGAGAAGATAGCAACCAATTGAAGATCCCTCCACCAAATTTAGCATCAGTGAATATAATAGAGGTAGGGGGGGATAATTTCTGCACTTTCCACCAACAACCTCATTCTAAAAAGAAGTGTCCCCAATGGTTAAATTCAATGAAATTGGTGATGAATAAGCTACTGGACTCTAAATTGACTAAAGACAGTGGTAAAGAAGAAGAGAAAAACCAGACCATAGAGAAACAAGATAATGATACCTTGTTTTTATGGGTTGGTGTCTCTCTTTTCAACACAGAAGAGAACATTCTCAAATCTGAATTCACACCAACAGCAACAAAAGATACGGACCTAACAATTAAAGACAATGCAATAATTTCGAAGATTAAAAAATTGTAAGAGAATTTCAAGAGACAGGTAGATGTGAATGATAAAGATAAAACAACTAAAGTCACTACTGCCAACCAGGAAACAGAGCCAATCAGCGAGCCTATCAAACTTGTGGAAGAACAGGTAGGTGTTAATGAAGGAAACACTAAAGAAATTGAGGAGCTTAAAAAAGATATACCCACTCAAAACCAACTGGGAGAAGAAGACATAGAACCAGGTTGGGAAGAAATAGCCAAAACCCCGCCTTTTCTTTTGACCCTAGAAATGCTGAATCATAATGTGCATAATTGTTTGGTGGATTCTGGGTCATCGGTAAATGTTATGCCACTTGAGGTTTGCAAGAATATTAATGGACAGCCAGAACTCATAGCCTGGGAAGTGGTGCAATTAGATAGCACAAGTGTCAAAGTAGTGGGAGAAATGAAAAATGTTCTCATTCGCTTTTCTGCAAATAACAAGATATATCAATTTATTGACATTATGGTGGCTGACATACTGGATGGATATGGGCTTATTCTTAACTGAGATTGGTCTGCCAGGTTAAAGGGTTATTTTGCTTTAGATTGGTCTCATTTATGGTTACCTCTTAAGGGTATCCCTAACTGGATTAAAATTTTGAGGGAACCTTACATGAAGCATACTGTCACTAAATTCAGAGAAGGTAATGAATCTGCTAATGCTGTCCTGGGAAATTATCTAACCGAGCTTAATCTAGGATATCATACCTCAAGAAAGGCCAGTTCTAGAATTGACACTCAGCCTGAGCTCCTTCAACTTCCTCAGGCTGATGAGGATGACTATAGATTAGTGGACATGGTCTCAATTTCAAAAATGGTACACTTATACCATGGATAGGTTTTTGGCCTCCACTACAGCCTAGCCCTTTAGCTCGTTGGATTGAATAATTTTTTAAGGGCGGGCACACATTTTCTTTTCTTTTGCTTTGTACATAAATAAATTGATGTTGTTTTTCTTTAATGCTTTGATGTTGTTTTCTTTTGGTTCATTGCTTTGATGTTGTTTTTTCTTTTAATTTAATGCTTTGTTACTAGTTCTTTTATTTTGAATAAAGAGGCAAACTTTTGGTTGCAATGGAAACATCAGGGTTCTTAATTAACTGAAATCTTGAGCAAAATACTGTGCTTTGAAACATATAATGTATTTTATTAGTAGTGTTCCTAATTGGCCATGTATTCATTGAAGTTCTACTTAACCCCTGTAAATAACTCAAAATTTAGAGGTCTGGAATACTATTTCGAGACTCCATCCATTTCACATCTAAAATGTCCAAGGAAGTGATAGAAAAGGACCCATGGAAAGGAAGCAAGGTAAACAATATATCATATATAAATGATCCCATGCCATGATTTCAGAAAAGCTAAAAGCTATCAAGAGTCAAAACTCCTTAAAGAAACTGTACATATCAAAGTAAAGTATCAAAAGCATGAATTTCAAATTGCCAAAAGTTCCTCTCCGTCCGTGAGATGAAAAGTAAATTCCTCTCTCACACAAAAGGACACTATGGATAGAGGAGCCTGAATAAAATTCAGAAAGAAAGGCAGATGGAGGACTCAAAAGAACTACAGTTCAAATGGCACAAAAAGTGCAGCTGGCATGGGAATGAGGAACAAAAGGATAGTGTTGTTTACTATATGTTACAGTCCCGTGGTGTCCAAGATGGAAACTACCTAAGGATGAGTAAAATAAATCTCACTTATCAGGCCTCAAAAGAGTTATTCAGACTTGCAAATATTTCTGATGTTACCATTTCCCAAAGAATGGACTACTTCTCAATGATTTAAATGCATGGGTTGGCCAGCTTAGGAATACAAACAGCTAGAAGATTTCAACTGTTATCCAGATGGTCTTGCACTGGGAGGAAGTTAAGTCAAAAATATGGGGTTCACTAGGTAGTCACCAATTGTTGCAGCTGCAACTTCTTTTTCCCAAAATTCAAAAACATTTCGGGACCCTCCTTTGCTTAGACTGATTTGATTTTCTTCTTTGGTTTGATTTAATGACTCTTCAAAAAAGACTGTTTCTAATGCCTGAAATGATCCATTTTTGTTTTTCCTTTGAGTGTGTTTTCAAAATTTTGAATCAGAAGTTTATTTGCTTATTCTCCCGCCGTTGCAAAAAAAAATAAGTTTTAGCCTCGATCTTTTTCTCTGCTGCGTTTGTCTTAATCAGCTGGTTTTGGTTTTCACATTGGAACTTTTCATTGCTACTTTCTCCGTAGTTGCGGATGGAAAATTGTGAAGTCTCCCGATTATCGATTTGAATTTTTCAACCCCGCATTGTTGTTTTCGTCGCCGCTTAAGTCTTTCGTGTTCCGCTGTTGCGGCCGTAGAAAGAGCTACCTTGCCAAACTTTTAGTTGTTTTCCCTTCCGATTTAGAATTTACATTGCGGATTGATTTGTCCTGTATGTTTCCGCCATTGCGCCCACCGAACACACTATCCCTCTAGTCATTTAGTCATTTCTCCTCCGATGAATATTTTTTCCCATTGCGGATTGACTTATCCTTTTTGATTCCGCCGTTGCGGCTCCTGATTCCGCTATCATTTCGATGACTTGTCTTGCGAAGCTTTGACCCAGTTCTCCTCGCGGATAGCCTAGTGGTTTTCCTGCCTGACATTGAGGAAAGAAATATCCTTATGGCATCTGATCCATTTGTCTTCCACCGTCCGATTTTATTTTTTGCCCGCCGTTTACGGTTGACTATATGTATGTATGGGGGTTTGTTTTATTATTATATTCTTATTCCCGACTATCGTGAACTGTCATTATCATGTGTTGTCGTTTTCTCAAGCTTGGTTGGACCCCATAGTCAGTACCCATGTTTCTAGGTGTCTCAACCGTGGAATCTTGACAGTTTTCTCCCGCCAGTCACGCAGCGTTGCCAGGTAGGCTCTTGTTGGCTTATTGCATTCCATTTGAAGCATTTTGTTGATTTTCTATGGTTTGGTTTTTCTACAGCTGTTTTCCCTTGGCCCCATTGTTTACATGTGTATATATTGAGGATTTTGTAGTGTAACTATCCATGCAAGGGTGTTTTGACCCACAGGGTAGTTTTTTCCCACGACCTTATATTATGCGACCCTGCGCTTAGTGAGTGGGGCTTTGGTGCAGACGACCGTTATGTTGTTTGCACCAATCTGCCCTGTGTGATGATGTTTTTATGGGGAGGGTTTTCATGGCCTTCCGTTAGTGTTTGGAATGGTCCCCCCCCTTTTTTTGTTTTTGTGCTACCCGCGTCCTCAAACCACAGCTGTATTTCGCTGCACAGTTCCGCACGACCCGGTTCACGGCTGGTTTTGAACCCAGGCCAATGGAGGGGGATATATCACTGCATATAGTTATATTGACCTTAGATTGCATAGGAGGTATTTTTTTGAGGCACATCATCGACGGTTTGCATGAATCCCCCTGTCATTCCCCACAGCGCGATGATGATGGTGCCTGCAGAAAGCCGAAGTTTTCTTCATGTTAATGTAGATTTATTTCCTGCTCGAAATTTGTTGATAGAAGTGTTTTGGTATTAAACTGTAGTGTTAGCTTGCATATATGTGCTTCATTTGACTAATTTTAGCCATGTTAAACATAGACAAATTAATTGAACACTGCACATTGTGCCTCAATGTTTGCAACATAGCCATAAAGGGCCTATTGATGAAAATTGCATGTATAACAGGAAGATTATGAACTCAAAATGTCGAAGAGACAAAAGAAGAAGGCCCTTGTGGTCGAAGAGGACCCTGATGTGGAAGTTATTACCAAAACCAAATACATCTATGAAGACACCAAGTGTATATCTGGTGTAGAGCCCAAGTACTATTGGGGAGAGATATACAAGTTGATCACACGCCGAGAGGTGCCTGATATGGGATTGGAGGAAGAAAGCATATACGCAAATATAGAGAGATCTTCACTAATGAATATTGCCACCAGACAAGAGCTTTTCCCATGCTCTGAAGTGATTGGTTGGATTCTGCCCCGGGAAGATGTAACCACTATGATCCTGGAAAATGTTGACAAACAAGGATACGCTGCCTATAGCCCTGGCCTACCACCTGCCAGAAGCACAAGTATTTTTGTCTGATGATTGGCTAAAGAAAATCAGAATGGACCTTATGGAGACGATCAAAAGAATGCTGCTTCCTGGAAAACATTTCAGAACCAGGCCTACGAGAGAGTATGACACAACAAGCTTAAGGGCCCCATACATGTTTATCACCTTAATGCTTAACATGATTTTTGGGAGAGCTCATGGAAAGAGCTTCAAATTAGAATGGATGCCAATTATTTTTTATGTTGCAACCCAGGGGACCATTTTCAACTAGGCCAACATAGTATCAAACAGTCTTTCAGCCTGCAGGGCCTCAACTTTGGGAGGAGTGTCCAAGAAGAGGTCTAAATTTTACATGAGTTACATACTTGTTGATTGCATACTGTGTAATCAACCTTTCCCCGGCCTTAGGTGCATCTGGGAATGGAAGAGGATTCCTGTTTATGCTGCATACAAGACACTATGGGCGCATAAATACCATAGTCATTACCATGAGGTCTGCGAATAGTTCATCATGCCATTGTACACTCTCATTTTTCTGAAGGAATGTGACTATATGTCGGAAGAGGCATTGAAGGTAATCGAAGAATATGCAGATTATTTCCTGACTGAGGATGGAATCTACTTCAGGATGTTTGGAGGCTCCAGAGCACCCTCCCTACTGCCCAAATATGCCACTGACTACATCATTCATAAAGAGGCAGTTAGGCAGGTATTCCTGGATGGCATTGAAAGTTTTTTGTTTGAACATAAGAAGGCCGCCTATCCCCCTTTGCCTTTCAAGTTAGGAAGTTATAGGTTTTCCAGAGTGAAGAAAGAAAATGAGTTTGTAGAAGAGTTGGAAAGGTTTCATTTTGGTGAGATGCCCTTCCATAGAAATGATTCTCACAGCAAAGTGGCTGAACACTGCAAAGAAAACAATGTCCATTTCAAATACACCCACCATTGGGATAGAGAAGAATCTGTCTTCCGTAGTGCTTTGAACATGACATCCTTGAAGAGAAGGTTCAAGAAGAAGATTACCACAAAATGTGGGAAGGGAGTGGATGAACAAGACAAAGTCAATGAAGAAGCAAGGAAATGAAATGAGGAAGCCCAAAGGCTGGCACAGCAAGCTGCAGGGTGGTTGCAGGGAGAAGAGGAAGAGAAAACAAAAGCTGCACAAGAGGCAGCTAGAAAAGCAGAGGAAGATGAAAGGAATGAAGAAGAAGAAAAGAAGAAGAAGCTTGATGAGGAGCTACATAAGCAAGAAGCAGAGAGGCTAGAGTTGACGCAGATAGAGACATAACAATCAGCCTCTGACACAGCTAAAGGACAGACCCAGGACATGGAGAACCCCGAGGTTCAGGACCCAGAAGTACTGACTACTAGCACACCTAGACAGTCTGTGGTCCCTACACTGAAGCTGCTCCCTTTTGAATAGAAGAAAGGGGAAGAAATACTTGATTTAACACTGTTTTCTATGACAAGGAGACAAAGAGGATAGTGAATAGAATGGAAAGGAATGTTGAAACAGGAGGTCTGCCTAGGAAAATGATAACAGATACGCTCGTTGTATTTGGAACAGACAGAGATCCAAGATTCACCATTAGAGCCGGAGCTACACTGATTCATGCTTTGGGAGATAATGTGGACAATATTATGAGAGACTTGGAGCAATCTAAGAAGTCCTCTGCTCAACTGAAAGAAACATTGATAAAGGAGAGAGAGGAAAGCAATAAGCTGAAGAGGAAATATGAGGACATGAAAAAAGAGATAAGGTCTTCAAAGGATGAACTGTAGCTCCTCCAAGTGGAGAGACAAGTTAGGGACACTACACAGGAGTTTCTGGAGAGAGTGCAGCAAGAGTATCAAGAGCTTAGGGTGGAGAAGGAACAGCTGCTGGGAAGGATAGAAGGCTTAGAGCTACAAAAGACCACTTTCGAGGCAAGTGAGAAGTAAGCTTAAGAACAAGAGTTGAAGCTTCAAGAGCAGATTTCTTCTTTAACAACTGCTCTAGAAGAAGCAAGAGAGCAGCAGGTTGACCTCCAACCCTTCAAGGATCATGTGTTGGAAAAAAAGGCCAAGATGCTTTAGCTAGAAACCGCAATAGAAGAAGAGAGATGTAAAGTTTTGCAAATAGATGGTCGATTAGAGGAAATTCTATAGACTTCCTCTTATTTTGTTGATAGATCTCAAGACATCATGGAAGTCCTGACAGCAAGAATGACAAGGTTGGAAAATAATGAGGAAACTCCTGCAGAGCTGCCCTTGAAAGATCGGTGAGCCCTTCAGTAGGATTGTGACTTATTAGAGTTTGTTATAAACAGAGCAGAAGATTTCAAAAAGGTTGTTAGGAAGACAAAAGTAGCATGCTTAGAATTCTTTAGAAGGCTCCTGATTACATATAACCGATGCCAAGTAAAATACGAGCAGAGGCTAGAGGTTTTTCCAGACCACAACTCATTTGTGGAGATTTTACAGAAGAGGTATCAAGAGGAAGAAGAAAAAATACAGCACATTAAGGCCCTCAACCACCAGGTATTAAGGAGTGAAGTAGATCATTCTACCATCAGTGTGCAACTTTTGGAGGATCAACTTCATTTGAGTGCGGCCAGAATTGAGGCCATCAAGAATCAAGCGGTGAAGTTTGAAATAAACATTCAATTTTTGGAACCTTGTGCATTTGAAGGCATCGCCTCTGAGGCTTTGGCGTGGAAGAAATTCATAAATACTCAAGCCGGGCCCTCCTCGTGAATAATCATTCACTTTTGTAATATGTAACGATTTTATAAACATTTGAGGAAAGTTTTGGGAGGTGAAAAGTTGGGAAGCCCAAGGATTATTTGTGGGCAACCCAACAGTCTCATCTTTTTGTATAAATATAGAAGACTTAGAGGAAGAAGGGGCTTTTTCCCAGTTAGACATGTAAAGAGATATTGTAATAAGAACTACTTTTTTTTGCAATAAAGAATTATTGTTTGCCTGTCAGAGAAAGTTTGGTGGGACGTTCAAATGCTATGCTATGGATTGGTGAAAGATGAACTATTTGATTTTTCCAGTTTTTGTCCATTAAATGTGAGATCGTTCTAACTCTTAGAGCCTATGTTCTTGTTTGAATGATTTCTGGTTTATTCTGTGAAATTACCACCATGAGTAATGCATGCTGTTCATAAACAATTGGCTATCTGATTGTCTAAATATCTTTAATCGTTCATGTGTTGTGGGAAGGAATATCAGCTATCTGTAATTTCTCTTTATAATGCATGCACAATACACATTACTCATAAATAAGTTACAATTTGGCTCCCCGGGGATAGATAGGTAGATAGATAGATAGTTAGTGTTACTTTATTGCTACATATGTGATTTAGATGCTTGTGAGTTCTAAGAGGAGAGGTAAGAACCTGCGCATCACATTGTGACTACTCTTTGCGTCTTTATCACCCTACGTTGTTAATTAGGCACGTGCATATCATACATTAAGTCAAAAATACAAAAACATACACGGTGGGCCGGGCCACAACCGGTAAAACCTTTGTTTTGTTACTTGACCTATGGTAGCCGGACCACAAATCGGACGGATTCCCTACACCAAATAGTCATGGGCTAGTTGGGAACATTGACTGGGGAGAATCCCTTGCAGTTGTTTCCTGCGAATTTCCAGGCCTCAACAGAGCCTCATCTCCTTCTGGAACTGGAAGCTCTCTACTCATGAATGTGTCCAATTAATTTTCTTCAGAGAGATCAAATACTTTCATGCTTGGAAGTTATCAACTTCACCAAGCTTATCATCAAGCTAATGTGATAGATCACTTTGAAATGAGAACCTCAAATGGAAATAGAAAAAGATTAGATCTTACTGATTTGAGGTGTCCGTCCTGCTTCCAGAGCTGGCTGATCTAGGGTTTGTCAGAGAAACCCTAATTTTAAAAACTTGGAATATTTTAGATCTGATTGGATAGAAAGATAGATCTCTTCAAATGGAGCTATCCAATGTACTCCTTTTCTAAAAACAATGGAGGGAAGCTCCCGAAACAGGAAGCCCTAGTTTTCCAATTTCTTCTACAAAAATGTCTGTCACTATTTCTGTGATATCGCCATAATTAATGCTCCTCTGTGTCTAAAATTTTGCACTGAGGTAACCTCGCCTATCCCTGATCCAACAACATAGGTTTCACCAATTGGTATTTATGATCCATTTACCAAGGTGACCTGTTATAGGACTGTTCAGAACATCGAAGTTGTACGGCCTTCCACGTGTCACTGTTTCCTCTTCTGGTTCTGAAATTTGGACCACAGAAATTAAAGGCCGTGCTATTTCTGGAACATCTTCAGGAATTCAATTTGGAGATCTGTATCCCAATATATAGAAATTCTCCCCAGGTGACTTGTTTATGGATGAATTCTAGAAGATGCTAGAACCCTAACTTGGAGGGATCATATCTCCAAGAATATAGAGAATCTGAGGCTGAATTTTGGATACATTGTACATCCGGAGTTTAGATTCGGCCTCTAAAATTTTTAGGTCCCAAGCCTTCACCAATATCTGAACATAGTGAAAGTACCAAAACTTAGCAGTTCTAGTATTTAGGGTTTTTCTAGCTCGGGGTCAAACTAGGGTTTGACTTTCCTGGAGTTTCACCCAACCAAAAATCTTGCTCCAGGTCTCTAAAATTTGATTTTGATGAGGAGAGAAATCCTATGCTGGGCTCACTCAAAAATTCCTCTTCTGTAAGAAGCCCTAATTTCCCGCACCGAAAACTGAAAATGCTCAGAATCGAATTCCGCTTCGACAGAAAGATGCGCCCTTCAATGGAGAGTCATTCTAGCCTTATTTTGCTGATCGATCGTGGAGAGAGAAAAAAAAAGTAATAAGCCCTAGCTTCTGTAGCTACACAATGTCTTCTTTCAGGGTGGCTCTGATACCATGTTAAATTTTCATATGCTTAGCTAAGACATCAATATTTCATTTCATTTTCATAACAAAAGCATATAAACAGGATCACTAAAATATAGACAAGCACAACCATACAAAAGGAACACAAAGATTTATCCTGGGAAAACCCTAAAGGGAAAAACCCAGCAAAATCTTCCTCAATATAGATGTCCCAAAAAGATAAAAGATAAAACCAGCAAAGAGATCAAATCCTGATCCTCCTCCTTCTCCAGCTACTTCTCTTCTCCACTAATGTGCTACACAAGTGAGAGTGTGTCTCAAATCAGGAGCACCACACCTCTATTTATATTCATCTGTTCACTAGAATTAACTCATTCAACATGTAGGCTCGAGTTAAATCATGTAGCCTCTAGTTACACATGTAGGCTCAAGTAACCATACTAGGGTGCTAATGACCCACCTTTTCAATTAGAGGGTACTACCTCATGACTCTTATTAGTTCTTCCGAATAGAAGCATCGGGGTACAAAGTAATACAAGTGGTTCTAACAGTAGGACCATCAGGGACCACAAAAGATACATATAGAATATTCTTTGAAGTTACAATATTTCAACACTCCTCCCAGAGGCCCTGGTGGTCCTAACGGTCTTGATCCTAGAAATCAACCCCCTGCGGGTGGATCTTCCAGTAGTTCTTCATCACAACAACCTGTCTATCATTCTACTTACGGTCCTACTGGTACTTATATGCCATATAAATATTACCAATATGTGCAACCTAATCGTCAGTTACCTTTATTAGCAACCTTGGACTTGCATGATTTGTCCAAGTTGATTAATGACCCCATTCGACATAACCCCTCGTGGCCTCCCATTCTGGTAAAGTTACCATTGGACATTCCAAAGTTTGAGGGGAATCAAGGAGACAATCCGAAAAACCATGTCATGACATTCCATTTGTGGTGTTCTTCAAACTCGCTTATGGATGATTCAGTTCATTTAAGGCTCTTTCAACGAAATTTGACCGATACAACCGTGAAATGGTACATTGAACTTCTGCAACATTCGTTCGTAGATTTTGGCTCATTGGCAACTTTATTTCTTATGCACTTTCAGCTTCCTATCCATTATGAAATAGGCACTGATCTCTTAACTTGTTTGCGATAGAACACATCCACCCACATATCCAATCATATCCATGAGTGGAGAAGGTAGAGAAGACTTATTAAGGCTCCTATCCTGGATCAGTTATTAGCTGATTGGTTTACTAAATGTTTGTTTCCTTCAATTTCCCAAGATGTGGGTATGGGTGGTGCCATTACTAAAGAGCAAGCCATTAGTCAAGCCCAATATTTGGACTTGGTCTATTGCCATTCTGGAACTTTGCATGACTTGATCCCTCAAGCTCCTCGCCCAAGCACTGATCCTATGAAGCCACTAGCGGAAGTCCCTGTTGATGGTATTGTTGGTTCAATCCAGTCCCTGTCATCAGAAAAAACTGCCAAGCAACCCCAGACTGCCACCCCTACTCCTTCTACTCCTAAGGTTTCTGTAGAGGTCAATTATATTCAGAGTATTCAAACACCCGGCAATAATAAAAATAAAGGCAAAGCTAAAAACAAAAAACCTCGAAGCCAACTGGAGAATAAAAAACCAACCACCAAAGATAATGATAAAGTGAAAAGAAAAGAAAAATATCTGTGTCTACTATGCGGAGGTGACCATTTCACAAAAGAGTGTCCTCGTCGGGATGAAATCACCCAATTTTTGAAAACTAATCCCGCACCTGCAGTGCTCATGGATCCTTTTCCCTCTCAACAAGAGCTGATAGACCACATGTCTAATCAGGGAAACTCTATTTCTTCAGAGGAAATTCGCATGATGTCCTCAAATACTATTAGTTTTCAAACTCGAAGTCAGAGTTACGATAAACCCGTAGACAAGAAAGAAGACAATTCTTCTTCAGGAAAAGCTCCCTCTGCTAGTTCTCTGAAATCCTCATCTACAGTCCCCCTAACCATCGAGAAGCCTACTCTCGACATGGTTTTGTGTCCACCCAAGAGTACTCTTAGGAAGGATTTTTTTAACCCTAATGCTCGAGCTGCTCAATTTTATAATGTAGTTGAAGATCTCACTCAAGCACCATGTGCAATGTCTACCTTGGAGGTACTCCAAAGTTGTCCTACACAACGCAAAGACTAGTTAACTGCGTTAGGAGATTTAGACCCAAACAATACTAATTTGATTCATTTCAATGTCGAGAACTATAAGTCTAGACTACCTCACAAACTCACTTTCCAAATCATCATGAAAGTAGTAAGAAAGAAGGTCTTTAGAATTGTCTTAGACGAAGGAGCTTTAACTTTGGTTTTGTCCCTATCTTGTTGGAAAGCTATTGCCTCTAATGAGCTTGTAACATCACCTACAACTCTGAAACCCTTTGATGGACAAGGTTTCTAACCCCATGGTCTCATACCAGCCCTTTCAGTTGAGCTTGGGGGAAAAGCTGTTTCTATTCAAGTAGAAGTAGTGGATGCCCCATTAGATTACAACCCCCTTATAGGAAGAAATTGGTTTTACACCATGACTACTGCCACTTCGATGGTATTTCGAATTGTCCAATTTCCACATCTAGGGAGAATTGTCTCCATTGACCAGCTCAATTTTTGTACGTCGAATGTTACTACCTCTATGGATAATAACATCGCTATGTTAGGCCAGTCCCCTCCTGCTTACCAGTTGATTGGGGTAGGCATGTTGAAGGATTTGTCCCTTATGGGGATTTTTTCGTCCACTCCTCCTAACATAGACACAACGACAATAAATATTATTTGTTCATTTGATTATGGTCTAAAGGGAAAACAAATTGTTGAGTCCGCATGAATAAATGTACAACATCATTCAAACCCTTTCCGATGATCACACTGATAATATTCATCTGGTGGCTTCGGACCCTTACCACCTACCCTACGGGTTAGAAACCTCTCTTCCTATTCTGGATTATCTCTCTGAGACTTTTCCTTTATATGAGTCCATTATGGAGATCATGAGTATGAATGAGCCTATCTGGGAGGATCACCCTCATAGATCTTCGTTCCTCCCTAACACCAGTTCGGTAGACCATGACTTTGCATCCTTGTTTTCCATTGATATTGTTAACACACCTTAAAATATTATATTGTTGCAAGACACAGATTCTAAAGGAAACCTATGCAACATTACCCAAACAAATCCAATTGACATATCAGCCAAGTCTGGTAACATTAAGCATGTTCATGTTGGGAAGAACTACTCCAAAGAAGAATCTGAAGCATACAGGGTACTTTTCAAATAATTCCATGATACTTTTGCTTGGTCTTATGAATAAATGCCAGGGATAGACCCATCCATTGTGGTCCATGAAATAAAAACCTATCCCACTGCTAAACCTGTCAGGAAAAAACTAAGGCAAGTCCATCCACAGAAGGCCACAGCTATTAAAGATGAAATAGAGAAACTTCTCAAAGCCAGGTTTAATTATCCCATACCCCTGACGGAAGGGGTATTGAACGTCATCCCTGCCAATAAAAAGTAGGGCACCATTAGATTCTGTATCAATTTTATAGGTTTGAACAAAGCTTGTCCCAAAGACAACTTTCCTACTCCGCATATTGACTAGATTATCGACAACTGTGCTAGAAGTGTCATCTTCTCATTTATGGATGGATTTTTAGGTTATAATTAGATTGAGATTTTACCCACCGATCAACACAAGAAGGTATTCATTTTCCCATGGGGAACCTTTGCATATAGGAAGTTACCATTTGGCTTAAAAAATGCTGGAGCCACTTTCCAGCGTGCTATGTCCTATGCATTTCACAATATAAAACATATTGTTGAACCATACCTTAATGACCTCCATGCTCATTCACAATGATGGGAGGACCGCCCTGTTCATCTTAGAGACATTTTCCTGAGATGTCGTCATTATAATATACGGTTCAATCCTCATAAATGTGTTTTCTACGTTGAGACGGGATGCTTGTTAGGTTTTGTGGTTTCTAAGGATGGCATCTGGATAGACCCATTGAAAATTGACACTATTTTAGCTCTACTAGCCCCAACCAACCTTCTAGAACTCCAAAGTTTGCAAGAGAAGGAAATATTTCTTCGCCATTTCATGTGCAATTTTGCAAAGAAAACACACGGTTATATGCGTCTCCTTAAGAAGGACACTCTGTTCTATTGGGATGACCAAATCCAACAAGCCTTTGATAATCTCAAACACGCTCTAACTCATTCACCCATGATACACCCCCATATTATTCAAAGGATTTTCTCTTATATATTGCTGCCTCCACTACTTCCATCGCTATGGTTTTGGTGCAGGAAAATCCCAATGGTTGGTAGCACATGATCTACTATGCTAGTAAGAATCTTATGGATTCCAAAACTCGATATTCATGCATGGATAAATTAGCATTGGCCATGGTCATTACTGTTCAAAAATTTCATCACTACATTTTTCTTCGCACAACCACTATATTGGCATACCAGAACCCTATGTATTACATACTGACTCGTCAGGTGCTCGGGGGCAAGTATTCCCGATGGATAGTCATACTACAAGAGTTTGATCTAGAATTTGGAAAAGCCACATTAAAGAAATCCTTGGTATTTTCTAAGCTCATGTGTTATCTTCCCTATGCTTCGATGGAATCTAAGCCAAGTGATTCATTTCCAGATGAATTCCTGTTCCTGATAAGCACTACTGACCCATGGTATGGAGAGTTTCTAATTTATCTCCAAAGACAAATATTTTAGCCAAATCTATCCCGTGATGATCTCCATCGTATCCGTCACCACACAAAATACTACCTCATCTTGAATGACACTTTGTGTAGACATGGTATCAATTCTGTTCTCCAGTGATGCCTTACTCACGGGGAAGCTGAACAAGTGCTAAATGATTGCCACTCTGGAGCATGTGTCGGTCATTTATTTGGGATGGCTACAGCCCAGAAAATCCTTCGCGCTGGCTATTTCTGGCCTTCATTCTTTAAAGATTGTCATGATGTTGTCAAGAAATTCCCACCCTGTCAACATTTTTATCCGAAAAATCGCACTCATCCTTCTCAGATACACCCCGTAGTTGTCATTGGCCCATTTTCCAAATGGGGGATTGATTATATGCATTGTAATCCTACCTCAGCCAGGGGGCATTGTTACATCATCGTAGCCGTTGACTATTTTACAAAGTGGGCTGAGGCCATGCCTACATATGTGAAAGACGGTAAGGCTATCACTCTCTTCCTATTCAATCATGTGATAGCTAGATTCAGAGTCTCGTAGTCCATAGTTACTGATCACAGATCACATGTTCATAATCAAATGATGGAGGAACTAAGTGCCAAGCTAGGTTTTCACCATGAAAACTCTACGCCCTATTATCTGCAAGCTAATGGTCAGGTAGAGGCCATTAACAAATTTTTGAAAACAATGCTTCGTTGGATGGTTGGAGACCATAAATCCAACTGGAACCATATCATTTTTTCCACTCTTTGGGATTACAGGAATTCGGTGAAAAAAACTATTGTTTTCACACCTTTCCAGCTTGTATATGGACTCGAAGCTGTCTTGCCAATTCAATGTCAGATTCCATCCTTGAAACTTTCCATCAAACTTCTCCCAGACACTTCCGCAGAGGAAGAGAGATTTTTATACTTGAACAACCTTGATGAAACTAGGAGAGATGCTGCCTTGGCTAATGAGGCACATAAGAAACACGTCAAGGAGTAGTATGACAAGTCTGTCCAACCTTCTACCTTTAACGAGGGTGACCTAGTTTTGACTTACGATCAGAGATATGACAAACTAGGGAAAGGAAAGTTCGAATCCATGTAGTATGGTCCTTTCGTTATTTTTAAAGTTTTAGAGAAAGGGGCCTACGAGCTCATAGACTATGATGGAATCCCTTTAGGACAACCTCACAATGGGTTGTACCTAAGGAGGTACAATACCTATATCTCTCTTAGACAGTATCTTGTATATATGTATATTACTTGAATTTTGGTGTCCTTAAGTATTTTCAATATGGTTTTAAGTTTAGTGTCTGTATCTATTTATACCATGTTTTGGTCGCATAGAGCAGATGGCTTTCTACGGCTTCACTGATGGTGCTTGCTGCCACACCTTGAATCTTGCCTCAGCTGCTTAGGTTCTCTATTCCCCATCTTACGATTTGGTCAGTTCAGGAGTGGTTTGTATTGGTCCTACTACCAATAATATCGTCGAGTATCGAGCAGTCATAGGTCTTTTGACTGAAGCTACCTCCCAAGATGTTCGCAACTTGGTAGTATTGATGGACTCAAAACTAGTGGTTTATCTTCCAAACCATGTTTATACCATTAGTAATCCTATGCTTCTCCATCTCTTTCAGAGGGTACACTTGTTAGAAAGGTCATTTGAAACTATCACTTATAGGCATATCCCTAGGGAACATAATGTAGTTGCTGACACATTGTCTAATTACATCCTAGAGGCCATGGCACCTATAGTATTTAACTGGGTGGAAGATCTACTTCCAATATTCAAGGATCAGCTGACCAAGTGTCAGTAGGGGGAGCTGAAGCAATTTGGTTTCGGTTCCATTCTAGCTTTATTATTCTTCGAGTGGTTTCCACAAATGAGACCCGAGGTGGTCTAGATCATGGCTAATTACATCCTAGATGTAATTAGCCAATTTATGTACTCCTTGTCTTCCCGCCATTCTCTTCATGGTAAACAACACAGTCCATAGAGGGCCATCCATCAATGCTTTTATGGGAATTTTATTCCCTAATGTCCTGGTCTTAGGAATGTAGTGATGGTCTATCAAATCCTAAGTATTAATGTCCCCTCCATGGGAACTAGTCAGCAAGATGGGAGCACCCTGTCTCGAAAGGCCAGTCAGGAAGTAAATGTCCTCTACCTCAACTATCAATATGTGACCACCAACCTTGAAATATTGTTGCTCTGGATTCCACATCTAGAGTATATGCTCTAGTAGTCACTCATGCGATACCATATTGGGTATACAGAAGAACTTTAAGAGTCCGTAATCTCTCAATGTAGCTATGTAACATGCATTTCATTTGACAAAGGCGTCGTCGTTATCATGTTGCCTCTCTTTCCATATGACTATTTTTTATCAACAAGAACCTATCGAAAAGCATCACCAGACTTGTTAGAAGCATTCTTAATCATCCAAATCAATAAAAATGAGCTAGTTTTTCTTGTGCAACCACTTTTATTTCTCCACGGTCGGCACTGCCTATGTGCTATGTTTTCAGTGTGGTTCTAGTGGGGTACCGCTTATCCCGCAAGGGATAAGAGCAGTTCCCACTTCCATGATTTTAGGGTTTGCCATATAAACCCAAAACACCATTCAAAATAAAAATTGAAGGCGTAAAATGAAAGAGTAGGGTCTAGGCTATTACCTGGAATTGACGGTGCGTCAATCCGACGGTGGATGCTCCTGATATTTGTGACTGAAAATCTGGCTAAGAAAATGCTCCAAAGGTTCTCCGCTATTGGTAAATAGTAAAATGTTTTGATTTTTTACTATTTACATGAATTTTATATATAAATTTTAGGGTTTGACATGCTATTTTTTTTAAAATTGTTTATTACTCAAAATATATCAGTCGTAATCCTTTAATGTCAGTTATTGGGGCATTTAACACTTGTTTTTGAGTCATTGCAGGATAGAAGAGTAGTAGCAGTAAAGTTTTGGGAGTTTGTTTTTGACTTTTTTGTACTGCCATAAAACAGAAAAATGAATTTTTGAGAGTTTATTGCGACACTTTGGTCACACTCTTGAAACTTAGCATCAAAGGTCCAAGTCCATTTCTGATTCTTTTCAGGCTCGTAAAATATCTCATCATGAAAAGAGACCTAGTGGAGTCTTCTTTAAACTTTTTTCGGGCTCCTTAAACATGAAAATATTGTCGAGTGATCTTGTCTTATTCACGCTCATTAAAGCATTTGAAGAGTCGTTCATCTGACGGTAGGTTATCACTTTTTCAATTCAGGTGAACTATTTTACGAAAAAGGACCCTATGGAGTCTTCTTCCATGGTTGTTCAAACTCTCTAAACATGAATGATACCGAGTTTTATTTCACTGGACTCATTAAATTAAACATTGAGAGACCCTCTTTTTGGAATGAACCCCTCCTCTCTCAGGTTCGTAAAACATATGAGTTTGGACTAGTCTTCGGATGAGCTATAACGAGTGTTTGTTACCCTCTTTGAACTTGTAAAATCAAAATGAGGCACTCATCAATCATGATGGGGAAAATGGGAAGGGAATCATTTTGCAAATAAATGGTAGTAGTTTGTTGTTACCTTTAAACATGGCACTTTTCTACATATCATTTCAGTCAATTGGGTATTCAGTTGATCTATGTGACAGTCCACTTTCATGAGTCATTCCATTCCTTTGAGTCTTTCAAAAGAATGCATTTTCCACCATCGCATTGTGTGTTTGTCTAGTCTAGTCATGCTGCCAAGGCTATTATTGTGCTGCCCGATGTTCAAAGGGAAATTGAAGAAGTTTTACCTCTACAATCAAAACAATCTCCGTGTCAGTACTTTTGAGTCAGTATTATGGTTACTACATTCACATCATTCTAGAACTATGTTCCCAGTTTTGTGTCATCGATGTGGGACTCATCATGGCCCTCCTTCAATGATATTATTCTTGTCGACATCAACTCATCATCTGGGAAAGAGTATTAGAAACAAAATTTAGTACCTTGAGATCTGTATGCCTCAATGACAGATTCTCTCGCTCTCGATGTAGGTTCACATCATTGACCTTTGATCAATAGAATCAACTAGGTGTTTGACATCAAGACATCTAATCATGCTTAGTAGATTGTACTAGGGTACCTTGGGAATCATTGACATCAATGGTGATCTCCCTCGCACTTGTTAACGGTTCACATCATTGGCCAGTAATCAAGTGGTTTCTACCATGCTTAAATTCAGATCATTGTAATCACATGGATAGGATCGTACTTTGTGGAAGACAAGACAAAGACCCTGGGTATTTGTTTAGTGCTCATTGCTTTCCCCAGGTTGTGATGGATTTTTGTATATCTAGCATGGATCCACATTTGTATGGTCATGGCTATGCCAAAATTTGCATCTGTATGACATAGATCTATGTTGTATGTTTAGTAGCTATGTCCAAGTTTGAGTCCTCTATCACATGGATCTACGATGTATTCTAGTAGCCATGCTTGTTTAATCCTCTCATGGATCTGCCTTGTATTGGTCCACAGCCATGAGTCGATTACATTTTTCTATGAGTCAAAATTATTGATGTACTACAGATGCCTATTGGATGACATTCTCTAACCGAGCTGACATTTTCACCTCAAAGGGATAACTTGTTTTCTCAAAGCTCTCGCTTATCGTATCCCTCTAAGTCTCATGCTTTGGGGGGAATTCTGTTATACCTAAATCCTTTCACCATCATGTGATAAGACCCTTAACTTCCATCTTTTCCCTTAATCCCAAAACTTGAAAAAACCTAGCACCGTTCTCCCTATGGTTGATGAGCAGTACCTTGCTCAGCACCGCTTGTATCTTGTTTTAGAGAAGTGGTGCCACTGCCTATGGTCTTTGGTCTAAAAGTGGTTCTCATCTAAACCGCTCTGTCATAAGGGAAGAAAAGTGGTACCTTGGGTAAAATGGGAAAAAGAGAAGTTTCTCAAGGCTTCTAGAACATGAACCTTGTGTCCTCCTTTATCCCTATCATTATGGGTTAGTTTGAGCTTGAGATCCCCCATGGTAGGATCTTGGAGCCACCTCACCCACAATTCTCTCAATTATTCCTATCCTTTGAGACTTATAAATACAAGCTCATATCCATAGTTGAGGGGGAGAACTATAGAGGTATTGTTATGCTACTGGATTGAATACCTAGTCCAAATCATTGGAGAGCATAGAGAGTAAATTTGGATCTTATGGGGATGAAGTGTTTGACTCATGGAGGGGATTGTCAACACTAAGGCAATGGTTTTAAGCTCCTCCATACATTCTTAATGTAAAGCTGATTTCCATCTCACATTACTGTTGTTTTGATTTCACATGTACATGTTGTTAGATTCCTTAGTCACTACCATGGATAAGTAGATTATTTTCTGGTAGCTTTGATGTGCTTGTATGTTTGATATGTTTGCAGGTACACAGGTTCATAATCAAAGCAATATTCCAAGTTTCTACAATGTTCAGGGAAGGTCTTCATCCTTTGTCATTCTCTCATTTGTTCTGGATCTAAACCATTCAATTCAGAGGAACAACTTTTGTCCACAGAAGGTGCAATATTTCTGATAACCAGGTATAATCTATTATTGCTTTGCTCTAATAATTCCTAATATTGGCTATGATTATGAAATTTATATTTTGATTTGTGCTAGCTTATGTCGGTTCAATAAAGATAGTTGAAAGCCTTGAAGGATTACAAGTGTGGTAGCCCATTGATCCTGAAGAATAATGGAATTTCTGGTGCCAGTTGTTACTTTCTAGAGTTGGTTCCATGTGTTGATGTAGTAGCATGAGTATTTTGCATGTTGTCAGTCAATACTGGGTATCGATGAGACAATCATGACATATCCCCTTATAATCAGTTGAGTCCATTTGAACCATTCATCACTCAAAGTAATAGTGTAATCCTGAATGAGAACAAATTCATTCAATTATATTTGTGGATGTAATTGTTTCTGTTGTAACATGGCAGCCTGAGGATCATAGATCTTCATGGCTTCCTGATATTAGTGGATCTGGCTTATATTAACTTTGTATAAGTATGGAGAAGTGATCTGAATCGAGGGTTATTTCATTGGTTGTTAGAATTTTATTGTAAGAAGTTGTAATAGAGATTACTGTAACTCTGGTTTTACCTTCCTAATACAAGGACCAACAATTGATCTGTATATCTTTCTGTTCTAATTTGTGTTAGTTAGTGGCATCTCTCTTAGGATTCTAGGGCTCGACTTCTCATAGATATCGCTGAGTTAAGTAGATGATTTAGTTTTTCTTATGTTAATCTGGTGTGGAATTACAGTTGCATTATTTACAACACACTGCAATACTAGTTAATGATTGCAATTTCCTTTGGCTTGATGCAACAGTGTGGTGTGACAATCGACTGTGTCAAGTAGTAAATTTTTTTTTTTAATTAATCATACAATTAAACTACCCAAAAACATCTAGGGCTATCATTTTATGGTCTAATAAAACCCTCAAATCACTCTTTTTTTTTCCTCGAAAAAATAATATTATATTTCAAGGAGAACTGTAATACATTCTTCAAAAAGGCTCAAAATAGATACATCTAGGGAACACCTAATATTTCAACTATCATACTATTTGTAACAGTGTTACAAAAATCACCATTTCATGTTCCATGTGTAGTACTATCATCTCAAAAACCCAAAATACAATACATAAAGTTCAACAATAGACTTGTCCTTTCGTAAAAAAAATGAGGAAACAACAGAAAGGATTAAGCTGGAATTTGTAAGGAAGAAGACTTGGTTGAAACCTCATCCCTTGTCATGTATTCATCTTCAATAACCTGTTGAAGTGTACTTAGTAAGCCTACTGTTTAAAGAGTTCCCTCATGAACATTAAATTTTCTACATGTATTCTCAAAATAAATCATTTCAAAAGAAGTTGATAGGACTCTCAAATGTGTGGCTAGGCTATATAGCTCAGCCCTATGAATCTATTGTCACAAGGACCATAGACATCGACCAACTGAAGTGTCTTATCTAGCTGAAAAATTACAGATAGCAACAAAAATATTTAGAGTTTCATTTAAAGTTGGGAAATAGAATATTCTTCTTGTCTAGATAATATGCTGACCAAATGCAATGTTATGGATATTGTGGCATACAAATCAATCATCACGACCTTTTTCAAAGAATGTTAACTAGAAAGATCCATCTAGAAATAAGTGTTTACTACAATGACACATTTTTCATGAAATTGATATTCACTCACCTTTTGCATAAGAGTTACATAATTGAGTTCTTTGGCGAAATGAAGTTTTTTATCCTGGCATCTTCAACAAGCATAAGAATAAAGTTCACTACAAACTTACTAAGAGGATAAAAAGAGGTAAAGTGGCCCCTGTATGGAATACAAATCAAATTAACATAAGAAAAATAGGTATGAGAATTAGGAATATGTTGTTGATACTTAGAATTTCTTGGTACAACTTACCTTTATTTGTGGAGCTTGACACTGTCTACTTTTTCCTTACCTTTCAAAACATCTTTCAACATACTACAAATATTTTCCTATTGCAATAATTTCATGTTAGGACCCATCAAATAAAAATTTGCTAAGTTTGTGAAAAATAACAAAATTAAGCTAAAAAAATATAATTTGAATAGTTTAGGTCAATGAATAAAAACAACATTAATAATGAGCATTTTACATTTGATGAATTTTTTAATTTAATAATGTAAATTACAATAGCATTCAAGTTAAATAATTGGTAATAAGAGATCACCTGAGGAAACATGGAGAACCACAAAACAAAGTATATAAGGCCATCGATCACATCAAAACACTAATTTTTCTTCTGAAATATCAAAATGTTTCCCAAGGTTATCTGTAACAAGTTCCAATGGATCAGGGAAATAACAATAGTAATATTTAAACAACACAATTATATAAATACCCATGGGAAAAGTATATTTCCTTTCCATTCATTGAGCTCCTCTCTGTTTCGAGAATAATTTAATATTCTCTACTGAATAGGGCCAACCACGTGAAGGTGATATCTCTTATGCCCTCCCCCCCCACTCACATCACTCTCAATTGCCCAAACCCAATGCATCTACTTGCAAAATAAATTTAGTGCAAATTCATTCATTCAATAGCCAAACAAACCATTCATTATAGAATTCATTAAATTATTCATTAATTCAATATCCCAAATAACCATTCATTAAACCATTCATTAAGGCATTCATTCATTAAATAGCCCAAAAAACCATGCACGACATTGTATTATAAAAATTAATTACTCAAAATTTCTTCAGTCACTTCTTTTTTTTGTTTTCTTCTCTTTACAAAATGAACAAGAAGTGCATCTTCTGGAATTTGTTGTTTAGTTCCTGGTGCTTCATCAACTTGTTCTGATGTATCCCTAGTAGACTGCTCAGCACATGGATCTTGTGTCAAGGGGTTCATAATTTCTGCAATAATGTGAAAATGTTGCATTAATTCATTTTTGTTTTTATAATTGCAAGTGTTTCATTTAAAAAATAATTACAAAGGTGTTTTTTTACCAAGTGTGTCCACTTCATGTTCTTCATTTTCCTGTCCAAGATCAACCTATACAGTGTGACAATATACATGCTCTGTAGTTGAAATATGGAGAAGTACAATTAATTTTCACCATCTACAACTATCTATACAAAACTATAGGTTATGAATAAATTAATTACCAGGAATTAAAGCATGATCTTCAATTGATTGTTGTCCATCATTGACATTAAGGGGATCATTGCTTTCCTGCTCAAAACATAATAAATATTTTATATTAATTTCTTATAACGAATAGATTGCATGACAATTAATAAATTTTCATTAAACTATGTATATTTTATATACATGTGCACCATATGAATCGCTAGAAGACAATGTATGCCCAAGAAAAAAATTTCGGCGTTCAACAACAACTTTGAATCCGTGTTGGAAGACAATATTCAAGTCTTCCTGAGTGGGCACTTCTTTGAATCAGTCGGCCTGCAAATTTGCATAATGTCATTAATTTTACATTTTGTGCCAGAATAAAACAAAAATAATTTTAAATTTATTATTTGGACGTGTTATTGGGTTTTTGATACTTACAATTCGTGCCCCCAAATTCGAATAACCACCAAGCCCAATCTTATGCTGGCCAATTTTTTCCATTCTTTCCTTTGTGTCCTTTTATGTGTCTAACAGCCTAATCAAGTTTTGAATTAAGTTATATTTTCCAGATTCGATATAAAAATTAATAATAATAAGGGTTAGAGTTACACTTTGGAAAGTATTGCATACCTCCCTGTTCCTGGTGGTATCTTTTTCTTTTCTTAGAGCCCTCTCTTTTCCATCTTCCACTAGGGGTTTCCAATCCCTTGATGGAATCATCGAAGGGAGCTCATACCTAGGGTTTCTTTCTAGGTGAAGCCTATATTGGTCTAATACAATCTTCATATGTTGTCCAACCTTCTTTAGGACCTTCGTTGTATTGAAGGTATCATTCCCGAACAAGCCTACCAACCAATTAGTTAGCTCATCCTTTAAATTTTTTTTTTATGTCTGTCCCACCTTGTACAGATGGTGGGACCGAATATATCCAAGGTCAAATCATTTAGATTTTTATAAAAAACATAATTTCCTACAAAACAATCATGCCATCATTTTTTTATAAAAAAGGTTTTATTGGTATATTAAAATCAAATTATAAAAACTAATTTCAACAATGTATAATTACCTGGAATATTCTCTATCTTTATTGGAACGAGTTCCTCGTTCATGAAAAATGTTGTCTCTATTGAAATCATGTTAGTGACATGGGAAGATCTAGGAAATGTTGCTTCAATATCAACATTACTATCTGGCTCTGCATCAACCCCTTCTTCTGCACAATCTTGTGTGCGTCGGTCAGCAGCGACTTCACTTTCTACTAGCCTCAGGGGTTTCATGAAATGTGTTGTAGATTGTTCCGTCGACAACACGGGTGGAGCATGTGGTGTATGTGGAGTGGTTTTCTCACTAGGCCCAATACTTGTGCCTTCACCACCAGTGTGTCATCACAGAAAATATTGTAAATAGAAACCATTCAAGATTCTGCAACTTACTTTCAAGGATTGAGATCTATTTAACAACACTTCAACATTTGCTTTAATCTCTTCTATCTACAAAATATTGAATAGAAGACAAAGAAAATACGCATTAATTTTTTCAAGGTCTTCTCTAACACCTTAACTGGGTATAGAGAAGAACCAATTTCAACATCATTCAACAACTCGTTCACATCAAAATCTATGGATTGGTGTGTTGTTGTTCATAAACATAATCATTGATCTGCAACAAAAATATATAAAACATTACTTACATGTTGAAGCAATATTCTGAGCAAAAAATCATATTAACAAAAAATATATATCATGATAGATTCCTAGAATTACATATAATCTTACCTTATGCTTGGATGACGGTGTGGTATGATCAACAGATCGGGACTTTCCCCGATCATCCACCTGTAAAAATAGAAGTAGAGAACATTATCATAATGAAAGCAATTATAGAAACGAAGAAATACATAACAAAAAAAAACATTATGCTACATTATATATGTGTACAATTTTAAAGTATTTAAATTGTAGAATTACATTCAGGTTTACATGTTTCCCGAGGCTGTTGTTGTATAATCAACAGTTGGGTAGCTTCCTCGATAAACACTCCACATCAAATATAGATAAGATTATATAAACCAGAGAAATATACTCTTGAAAAAGCATAACAACAAACCTGTTTATGCATATTAAATTTGTATAATGGCATCGATGTATACCTACCGCCTCGAGGTAGGTTTGGTAACATCTACTATGAGGGAGGTGCCCCTAAAAAAACCCTGCATCAAAAACATAGAAAAATTACCTAACGAAACCAAAATACTCACTAAAACAATTTAATAACATAAAATTTTGATGTACTTATACTTGTACTATTACAAAGATGTATACCTGCTACCTCGAGGGTGGTGTACTCCTCTGACAAGCTGGTGGGGTGATGCACCCACGATCACCTCCCCATGAAGTAAACATAGAAAATCTAATTAAAATTATAACAATATACTAAAAAAAATCCTAAATATCTTAAAATAATTAATAAAAGGTTGGGTAAATTGTTGGATGTACCATATCCATAGTAACCGTGTGTTACGGAGAAAACTTCCTATGGCTTGGGGTACCACAATAGACAGAGTAACCACAGAAATCAATCCTTTCCTATATGCAAGAGAAACCAAACATCTAACACTAAAGGATATCGAAACATATCTTGTTCCGGACGGTAGATGTAGATCCCCATTGAGCTTTTTCGCTCTCGCTTGTATTGATAATTTGCTCTCTCAACATTCAACAAACAAGATAAGCATGCTATATATAGTTGTTTTAGACCTACTCTAGCATATATAATTAATAACATATAAGAATTTAAAAGAATCCATGGATTCAATACTCATTTAAATACACATTATTGGATAGGAAAAGATATTTCTATTAATATAAATAAGATATTACAATAGTGACAACCTCTGTCGGCACGTCTGCGAATCGAAGAAACTGAGTCCTCCACCTGGGATTCCACCCCTTTAATCCTCCATCTCTCGATAGCAATATCACAAGCAAAGGAAAGCTTGGGAAGAACACAAAGTGCTCCAAGGGTGAAAGGGATACAGACTCAAGTATAAGCTCCGGCAACAATGGACTATAGTTTTCTAGCTCTTCAATTCCTCCCTCTTCAATGTATCCAAAGGGTTCCTTATATAGTGCTTCAATGGGGTAATGGAAGGTCAAATTCAAGTGATCTCAAGGCATGTGGAAGGCCAAGAGACAAGTGACTTGGATCCACATCAAGGAAAACTCCAAAACTATTTGTCCTTTTGCACACATCCCGATGTACGCGGGTTTAAGTGTCAAATCCACGTATATACGCGAGAATAGGTTTAAAAGTTGCATATAGAAAATAATGCATGTTTTTAGGGATGATATTGGAAACATAAAAGGTACAAAAATGGTCCATGTGGTCTAAATATTCTACAGAGGGACAGGGAAGGCCATAAAGGTGTGATCCACCATGTGTGGTAAAATAAGTTGTAATAGATGCCCCCTAATGTGTGAGGTCAGATGGGTCATACGATGGACGAAATAAATTATAAGTCCATCCCAGAAGTAGAGTGATGAAGAAACAGGTGGAAGAACCAACCATCCAATAGTACAATACAATAATCAAACTCTGCACATTACTGCAAGTAGATATAGCAGTCCCAGATACATAAGAGTACAATGGCCATGGATAGGCATGATACAAAATATGACATGTGTGGTGATCACCACGTACAATATAGATAGATCAGAATATCTATGATGAAGATATACAATGGATCAAGATCTCCATAATGGCTGGAAACATCTGACATATACTGAAATCAAGTTACGAGCTGAATTCTCATGAACACTAGTACGATCAAGAAGGTAGGATATATAAAATTCCACCAATCTGGAAGGTATTCTACATAATCCACTACAAGTACATGTCCTACTATGTGAATAGAGGTGCCGAGGTCAAACATAGTAGTCCATCGTCTGATTACCAGTCATTGATGTATACTGTTAACAGACGTGAGATCACCAACCGATAATAAAAATGGGAATCAAGGTACTAGAGTGCAAACTAACAAGTCCAAATAAATGTGTTGAGGTCGAACACTTGAAAGGATCCATTGATTAGGGGACATTGATGTATTCCCAAAACTGTCGATGGCAAGAAAACCTGCCACTGATGACTGCAAGTCTCAAGGCACTCAAAAATGACTTTAGATTCCTATCCCAGAATAAATGATCTGAAGTCGATGGGATGAAATCCACTGGAAGGAGGGAATTAATGCATCCCTCATCATCCAACATGAGGTACTCAACAAGGATACATAATTTGGAAGGACTCAATCATAAAGTGCACAAACTAGTATCACTACTGGGAATGGACGACATGCAAAGTCAAGAGAACTGAGGAATGGCCGAATCAGGTTTTGACT
Organism: Pseudotsuga menziesii; assembly: GCA_001517045.1. Lineage (NCBI taxonomy): Eukaryota > Viridiplantae > Streptophyta > Pinopsida > Pinales > Pinaceae > Pseudotsuga > Pseudotsuga menziesii. The sequence continues at coordinate 131,321 of LPNX011111143.1, forward strand.
TCCTTTGAACAAGAGCATAAAGGTGAATGGTGACTGAATGTAGGCAGAATAGACTTGATATATAAAACTAGAACATCTCTGCGACACAGGACGCATAAATAAAGGCTCCATAGGGACTGGAAGCTTAACCAGTGGATGGAGATAAACTCAGAGAAATGAGTATAGCTCCTAAAGTCAAACTATTAACCCAACCAATGGATGTGATATACAGTGCTCTGTTCGAAGGTGACATGACTCGAATGCTGCCAAAGATAACATCTTTACTTGTCCAGATTTTTTGTTTTTTTATTTTTTTGGACTTTTTCAAATATTTTGAAAAGCTTGAAAAAGAATAAAATTTCTTTATAGCTACAGACTAGGAGGATACGAGTGTCAATGGGAAAACAAAATAGTTCCAATCATCGGAACATACCTATGCTCAATGCAAGGACACATGTGTAGGATAATGACACTCGGGGTAAAGTCCCCTCCTGGTAAAAATAGGGAATTAAGCTTCAAAGCATATATAAAACAGCTCTGCGTGGCTATACATGAGACAAGCTCGGGCTATATGGTTGATAATCAAAGTCAAGGAAGCTGACATAAGGCTCAATGAGGTAGGAAAAACTCATGATGATACAATTACAACTTGACACAAGGGAGTCCTGGGTACAAAGGCTAGTAAAAAGATCAAGAGGAGTATCAGGCTCTTGCACAAAGACATGGTTATACTATACAAATGACTCCCACACCCTAAAGGGAAAAATGTCAGCATGGGAACCAAATGCAACAAAGGATCTAACTAGGGCACCCATGTATGGTCAAGCTCTACCATTCACATCATGTCACTTCTAAAACAACAAGAAGGTTCCGTGACAATATAGAATGGGTTCGTACCTAAGGTTATAATGAAATGGTCATAAGGTCATGAAAAATGCACATGGATGTGAAATCTAACCTATATGGCAGTTTAGACATAATACCCAAGAGCGACAAGAATGGATTAAAATAATGGTCAAAACGATGCTCAAAACAGACACCTACATCATCAGATTAGTCCAAAATGGTGCAAAAAGGTCAGAAACGGTCCAAAACTATAGAAAGGGGGTAAAAAATTTCAAAAATTTTCTATAAAGAGTAAAAAATTTAAAAATTACATATCATTTGAAATTTTCACCCATTTGAGCTCAGAACTTCAAACGTGAATTCCAGGAGCTTCATCTGGCGAAATTCGACATCGTTTGTTCCAGGTAACTTCTCATGTCCTACTCTTCCATTTTCATGTAAATTTTTTTAATTTCCATGGTCAAATTTAATTTTTAGGCCAGTCTAAATTGGTCTTCTGAGCCCATGCAGAAATCCACAATTTTTCCATGGTTATACACGGAAAAACCTCCCAAACCTGCGTACATACGCTGCTATTTTGCAAATAGTTGCATATGCGGCCATGCACATGGTTTTTTAAGGTATATAATGACCAAAAATTATTTTTAATGTGCAATATGGTTCTAGAATGGAGGGAGAGGGAACATGGATATGTAGAAGAAGCTGTTCAGGGTGATTTGATGGCTCGACACGCTCTATGTGCATATGGGCTATACAAATTTTGGTGTCTTGGCAGCTTGAGGGCCAAACCAAGACTCCTGTAGATGCTAGTAGACTACTGGGATCCAGACTCAGGGCTCTTCATATCGACAGGATGTCCCTCACCAGAGGTGGAGGACATATACTTCATTACATGATTGTCCTAACGGGGAGAGGTGGTGAACCTACACTCTCGCGGGCCCAGAGGTGGCCTTACCATTGATGAATATATTGCAGTATACTATTTTCTGAACACAAAAAAGGTTGGGATTCAAATCCCGACAAACTCCATCCACGTGTTAGGACTGAAGGCCATACTATTGGCACTTGGCAGGATAGCTGGTCTAGCATCACTCCACCAGGCCTTGTGACCATTGATGTTCTATGTAGTGGAGTGCATGAGACCCACAGTTTACAATTGGAGCACTGCGTTGTTGAGTAACATGAAGCAGTAGCTCAGTGACTGCAAGATGGGCAGGGTACAAAAATTTGGTTTCGACATTATACTAAGCATGTTCTTCTTTTAGCGTGTTCTAGGGCTAAGCCCTAGAGCTAAAGTTCCTCCTCACGGGGTTCAAGATCCGGTCCAACGACGTTGGGAAGATTCTATGTGCAGAGTGGGTGGAGGTAGGGTGTCTAACCCCTACCCAACTTATTTCTTTCCATGGTGGCAACGACAGACTATTGCCATCAATGATTATCCCTATGCGAGACTATATTTCCAGGGAGATCACAACATACCCCTACCACCAAAAGCAGCATACAGTGACATTGGTAACGAATCCCAAGCCCTCTTTTTAAATTTTTTTGAATTATTAAATTTTTTGTGTTTATATATATAGACTCAAAATACATGTTTTGGTGTGACGACACATAGTGACAATTTGTCATATGTATGCAGATGTTGGACCACGACGGCCTGACAACTTCCCTTGCCATAGACGGAGCGGAAGAGGAGATGATATCATGGGTGTGGATGCAAATTAGACACTCCAAAGCATTCACACAAACTTTGTACCATTGACACACCAGGTACCCATGGCACAAGTCGAGGACTTGCCTAAGGCCATGTGGCGTTAGGTGGTTAGGGTACCACGAGCATGGGTTCAGGTTATTCTGACGAATAGCTAGAGTTGTGGTGTGCTACCATGATTAGAACCCCCCTCCTCCTCCATCACAGGCTTAGAGACCTAAAAGTGATTCATTTTTTTACTACTGTGTATTATTTTGGTGGCTCGAAAGCCCCATTTTTGTGTTATGACACTTATGTATTATGCCGTCACATTTTGGATGTTTAATGAAATTTTGTTATGATGATCAATTTTATTTATTTACATGTGTGTAAAAATGTATGTTTGTGATTTCCTTATGGTCTATGAAACAAATTTCAATCTAACACATAGTTAGCATATGAGTCAGCAACTTGATTAAAAATTCTTGGAACATGTATGTATGTTATGTTGTCAAATTTCCGTTCTAACAATCTCACAGCTAAGAATCTTCGTAATAATGTTGGATCCCTAATACAATACAAGCCATTAAGCTGTGACACTAATAACTATGAATCAAGATGTACCTAAAGAGAGAGAACACCATGTGAAATGGCATCCCGTAATAACTCGATAACGACACTATACTCGGCAACATTGTTTGAAGAAGGCCGTAAACATACACCTCCTGAAGACAATGCCTGACCTGTAGGAGTATAAATCACCCAAGCAGCAGAGGCTGAGTGTTGAGTGTGGTGCCTAGCACCATCAGCAAATCCTATGTAAGCAGAAGACTCCATTGACATCTTCCATAAGAAACGAAAGCTAATCAACAAACCCGATCACCATAAGAAAACCTAACTATGCAAAAAATTGTATAATAATATACAATAATCAGCCCTGGCTTAAGATCATGCATAGTATTTCTTAATATAGAGCCCATTTATAGGCTCTGCCAAGGCTGTCCCTTCATAATCCACCAGCTCATAGGTGCCCTTATCTAACACACGTTTGACCACGTAAGGACCATGCCACATGGGATTAAACTTCCCTACCCCCAAGGGTTCTTTAGCTTTCTCCCACAAAAGGACCAAATATCCTTCCCTAAACCTCCTCAGATGGATAGACTTATCATAGTGCACCTTAACGCGACACTCATTTACTTCTAGAGCCGTTAAAGAATCTCGGTGTTGCTCATCAAGCTACTCTAAGTGGACTAAATGTTCCTCCAATATGGAAGTGTCTGGTAAAATCTCTATGGATAGCTTCAATGAAGGGATTTCACATTCAACCGGTAATACAAACTCCACTCCATGTATGAGCTGATATGGAGAGAAACCAGTGGCAGTCTTAACTGTGGTCCTATAGGCCCACAAAGCAGGATATAACATGATATAACATGATATGCCAATTCTCTTTGCTTTGTGGGATGGTTCATTGGAGAATGGATTTAAGTGATTTGTTCACTGCTTCAACCTTCCCATTCACTTGAGGTTAATAAGAAGAGGAGTGCTTGTACTTATACCCTAACTTTGAGGCCAACTCTTCCATCATTCGATTCTGAAAGTGCCTACCATGGTCAGTGACAAGCTCTTTCGGAATACCAAACCGAGTAATAATTTGGTTGAATACTAAATGTCCAACTATCTCATCATCGGTTTAATCATGGGCATAGCCTTAGCCCATTTCGTGAAGTAATCAACAACCACTATAATATGATGATGCCCCCCAGCCGAAGCTGGGTTGTAATCCATGAATTCAAGCCCCCACTCAGTGAAGGGATCGGCGGTGATAATTAGATGTAATGGGGCAGGATGTGAGCACATATTGCATACAAACACCTAGAAAGGGTGACATTTCTTGACCGCATTGACACAATCTTTAAAGATCGATAGCCAAAAATATCCCGCTCTCAATTTTTTTTGGGTTGTAGAAAGCCAAGATAAATGACCACCACACACCCCTCTATGGCAATCATTCAGCATAACCTCATCCTCTTCATGGGTTAAACAATGACTTAAAATGGAATCTACCCCACAACGGTACAAAGTGTTATCCACTATAAGGTAGTTCTTAGATACATGACGTAATCGTCGTCGATCGTCCCATGAAAGGTGAGTAGGGACCTTCAACATTTGTAAATATACGATAATATCCCCATACCATGGATCCAAAGTTGAGATAAGGAAAATATGCTCATAGACAAACATATCCTCATAAGCCTCCTCCTCCTCCTCACTTGGGAAATCGGAAATGAGCTCTACAAAAATTAACAATTTCTTTGGTTTCGTTGAAACAAACTCAAGGTCGAATTCTTGCAAAATAAAAATCCATTTATTATAATTTCCCCTGATATTCCTTCTAGTGAGGATGGAATGAAATGGATTGACATGAGCTACCACCAAGATCTGGCGAAGGAGAATGTAGTGTCTCAATCTCTGAACCCCATGAACGGTAGCCAAGGCAAGTTTCTCCACATGGGAATAATAGATTTCCACATCTATAAGGTTCCAACTCAAATAATATATGACATGCTCATGGAGCTCCTCATCCTCTTGAACCAAAACCATTCCAATCGTCTCCATGGATGTGGCCACATAAATAAAAAATTCACGGCTATAATCGGGTGGACTAAGCATGGGGGCCAATGCTAAGGCTCGTTTAAGAGCATCAAAGGACTCCTGGGCTCGCTCATCCCAACAAAAGGTAGTGTCCTTCTTTAAAAGATGCATAAAGCGTTTAGTCAAATTGGAAAAGTTAACCATGAATCTCCATAAGAAGTTTTCCATGCCTTGCAAACATTGAATATGTCTAATATTTCTTGGGGGAGACAATTGAAGTATTGCCTCAACCTTTTATGGATCGACTCTTATACCCTCCTTGGAAACAATGAACCCTAGTAAGTGACCAGAATTCATGCAAAAGATGCACTTATGTGGATTTAACCTAACCTAGTAGTCATGACAGCTTTTGAATACTAACCTCAAATGGTAGGAATGATGTACTCTCAGCCAAGAATGAGCAGCAAGGTCATCCAAAAAGACTTCAATAATCGATTTGAGATCATGAAAAATCAAGGTCATAGCCCATTCAAATGTGGCTCCGGTGTTTTTAAGATCGAAAGGAATCTTACGATATGCAAACGTTCTCCATGGACAAATAAATACAGTCTTGTGTTGATCCCCGGGTTTGATCTGAATCTGATTATATCCAGAAAAGTGATCCATAAAGGAAAATACCTTGCTTCCTGCACACTCATCCAAAATATAATCAATAAATGGTGTGGAAAAATTATCCTTAGGACAAGCATGGTTTAAATCATGGAAATCAGTGCATATACAGATCATTCCCTGCTTCTTATCAAATGAAATGGGGTTTTAAACCCACTCTGTCAAGGGAACGTGATAGATAAAACTGGCTTTTAACAGCTTTTCTATCTCAGCCTTAATCGCGGGTGCTTTTCTAGGATTCACCACACGCAAATGTTGTCGAACAGGCTTCGCATTTGGATAGGTCTTGATTTCATGTTCGATAATATGAGGGTCAATACCTAGCATTTCCTCATATGACCAAGTAAAGACATCACAAAATTCTTTAAATAGCTCAGTATACTCCTAAATCTTAGCATGGGAACATTCTGCCCCAATATATACATTCTCAATCTTACCAGGATTGTAAGAGATATTGATAGGAATAGTAGGTGATATATTCACCATGTTCCCATCAGCAATCTGACCAAGAGAGCTTAATGGAACCATGGGGCTACCAATCTTCTCGCTAAAAATCTCTCTAAATTCCTCACGCTCCAAACGGTCAATCTCGGGAAGAAAATAAGATCTATGATGTAACTATTCCCAAGGTGGCTCAACCCTAGAAATGGCCTCAATAATAGCTTCATCTGACGAAAAAACACTATCAAGGAAATCATGTACATGAAAGAACTCAACTTCCCATGCAGGAAGCACATATGGGTCCTCCTCCTCCATCCGCGAAGAGGAAGGACTAGTCTCTGCAACACCATCAAGATTCGCTTGATATGCAATCATTGTTGTAGGAAACAACACATCTATTTTGATAGGTCCATTTGAAGGACTCGATGTAGGAAGAATCCAAGGATATTCCATATGGGTAGTGCGAAAAGACACTCAATTCAATGAAGATGAATCCCCATCGAAACTATATCCGATCATAAGGACGGGTGCAGGACAACTAAATGTCCCCATAAGGGATGGATACATGCCTACACCCACACTCCTAGTTGCCAGCTGAGAAGGATTGATAATCGAGATAGAAGCTCTCGATGATGCACTAACACTTGGATTTTTTAATGATTTCTGATCAATCGTAACAATATTCCCATTAAATGGAAAGAATACAACTTGAAATAGAGAAGAGGCTATGGCTTTCATACTATACATCCAATTCTGACCCAGTAAAATATTGTAATCAAGTGGCGCATCAACCACCTCGACCTCGATCGTGACGGTCTTCCCTCCCAAATTGACCTGAAGAGAAGGAATAATTCCATGTGGCCAAAATGATCTACCATTAAAAGCAGTCAACATGGTATCGGATTTAGACAACTCAGGAGAACCCAAACCCTTCCAACACAACAAAGACATCACGGAAGTAGCAGCGCCTTCATCAATCACAGTGCATTTGACTGTCATGTTAAGACATTCTACTTGAATCAAGAGGGACACGTAGTAAGGCAAGTGAGGTTGTAGTCCCATGGTTTCAAATTTGATGATGAAATAAGAGTTATCATCATTCACCCCAAGAGTAGAAAGCAAAGATTTCCTTTGTGGATGACAACTCTTAAAAACTTCAAGCACAAACATTGCACAAGGAGTTTGGCCCAAATCCTCGACAACAGAATAGTTCTGGGTGGCTCGTGCATTACGATTCTGCCCCAAATGCTTTAGAATTCCCTTAGGAATGTGAGGTTTAGTCTTAGGTTTATCCATATGGTTTTCAATACACAAAGGGCTCTCAGTAGGAGGGGGTTCCTTCCCAAGGTCTGGTTGTGACAAACCATAATATTTCACGCGATTCACAACCTTAGTAGTATGCACCATGATGATGCACCCATGACCAGTACTAGTTTCCAACAGATTTTGATATCCACCCGACGTAAAATGAGGATCATGGGTCCTCGAGTTCATATATTGATTATGGGGTAAAGGATTGGTCAGCACAACTGGGCCCTATGCTATGAACCTCGAGGCGTCTTCCATTCGAGGGAACAAGTGAGTGAGGTGGTCATCCTTAAACAATTTGCAAGGAAACTTAACCATACATTTAGACTGCTTGTTGCCCCCAACATTACGATCATTCTTGTCATTAAAATTGGCTTTTTCATTCTTGTTCCCACCCTTACAATTGTTTTTACCCTTTTTCTTATTTTTTCCGGGTTGCTGGTTTCCCTTTTGGTCTGATGATTGCATAGAAAGTACACTCATCATTTGGGTGGGTTGAGATGAATCCATGACTTGTACTAGAGTGAATTGATTGACAGATAATTGACCCACTTGTTTCACAACTGAATCCACAGGTTTGGCACTTGTACAACCCACAATTCCATTGGCATGTGGTCCACGCTTAATCTTGGGATCGAAACTAGAATGTGGAGCATTAGGTATGATCTCATATAATAGTCTGGATTGAGCATAAATAAAATCCAATTCATCTGCCCTAAAAATTGCTTGTTCCTCATTCTGAACTCCAGATGTAGAAACATCCTTCGCGATGTAAGGTAGCAACGATTTAAGGAACCACTCAAGGAGAAACTCCAGTGGTATGAAAGCTTTAATCAAACTCTTCTATCTATGCCACTCTTGGATATGGTTTGAGATATGTATGGCTTTTTCTTGCCGAAATTTCAAAAAGATTTCTTTACCAACGTCGTAATGCACTGGTAGCTGGAAGTGATTGAGGAAAGTCATTGTAAGATCATCGAACAAAACGAATGCCCCCCTCGGTAACTCTATGTACCATTTCACTGTAGGCCTAGTAAGGGTGTATTGAAATAGCTTTAAACAGATCGAATCATCGTGTAATGAGTTGGAAGAGCACCAAAGGTGAAAGGTAGTGACATGTTCACTAGGATCTTCTCTTGGTTTTCCCTCAAATTTGGGAATGTATGAGGGAAGCTTAGTAGGGACAGTCAGCCAAGCCAGGTCATGAGATACAGGATCATTCATTAGTCTCAATAAGTCAGGTAAATTTAACATTGCGAGGAAAGGGATCCTAGGTTGAGCCAGTCTATGCCATGCTCCCTGATAGTTTTGGTTCATATAAGGCTGACTACTATAAATACCATGGCCTTGGACATAATATCCTCCTCCCATTTGACCCATGTAGGGTGGCATGGAAGTATTATGATGTGGTGTACCTTGACTATACGATACTACAAATCCATAATTAAAGGAGTAAGTGGGTTTTTGATACCCGTACCCATAAGATTAATAGCTCAGTCCATACTAATGTCCATAAGATTGTCCATGAGAAGCTCCATAAGATTTCCCATGGGATATCCAATGAGAATTTCCATAAGTAAGGATATGGGGAACTCATTGCGATGGACCTTAAGACAATCCAGAAATAGGAATATGACCTCCCGAAACAATATGAGATGCTTGACTCTGAGATACTACTATGCGAGTAGTCACAGTGCAAACCTGACTAGTAGCAACATTCTGACCTGAAGGACCACAAGAATGTGGGGGAGGAAGGGTTCTCAAAAATGCATTTTAAGGAGTAGGAATCGAGGACGAAGGGACATGTGAAGGGATGTAAGTGGTATTCCCTATGGTCACTCATCTTTGTTCTAGTATCCGCATATGACTACTAACATTAGGTCTAGGATGGGCATGTGAGGTAGCTTCCACTGTCGAGATGAAAGGTGCAATGTGACTAGTGCTCCCAAATCTCTCGGCATAGAAAGGAATAGGAGTGCCCCTAGTTGTAGTGCTAGGTTCAATTTCTAACTCGGCATGATGTGATGGATCATGTGGACAGATATCAGGCATGTCATAACTAACATGACTAGTGCTTGTGGGTTCATGGTGAGTCTCGTTTCCCGGAAACCAATACCGACGACCTGTGAACGAGGGATCATAAACGAAATGTGAAGGTATATCTAGTGAAGGATCATATATAGGAGTAGGATCTTCCTCCCCAACCTCTTGAGGTGTAGAAGACATATCAGGAAACTCATCCTTGTGATCTCCCATCGTGTGTGATTCAATGTGAGAAGTAGTCCACCCAGACTGTCTATTTTTCTCTCCCAAAGGAAGAGGAGATGTGGAAGGCGGGAGTCCTACTAAATGATGATAACGATGAAGTGCCACACCCGAATCCACAATGACTCTAAAAATAAAAAAGACTCTATCTAATTATGCAAACCCTAGGAAAACTAGCGTGCATAAATCATACGCCTATATAATGTGAAGCCACATCACAAGCAAGCAAGGGTAGGATATGTGAGCTCCCGAATGAAGAAGGTATGTCTCACCTAGGAGAGGCTTGAGACTCCCATACACAACAAGTGGATGTTTATAACCAATTTTTGTGGCCCTCAGCTTCAATGCATATAGCGATTGTGTTGTCTGATCCAAACCTAGTCAGGAAACCTATAGAATAACCTCTGCAAAGTACCCCCTCGATAACCTAGCTAAGGAAAATAAGGTCACCTCAATATAATTAATGCTCAGGAAGACAGTCGTAGATGGGATTGATTATATGGGCAAGGTAGCAAAGCCCAAAAATCTTGAAAGAGCCCCCAGATATGAATACAATCCTGGAAATATCTCCGGTGCTACTCAGTTATGACTGGGATTCATCCCAATCAATAACTGCTCACACTGCCTCATGGTTAACTCCCTTGTAAGAGGAGGATCCTGAGAAACACTAATTATACAAAGGAATTTCACACTCTCACCTGGACAGACACATACATGTTTTTGTTTAGTGGTCTTGGAGAATTTACTCACAATGAACTACTCCAAGACCCTAAAACCTAATCTTGTTGGTGCACCCTATAAAATAAAAGAGCGTACTTCATTTTATTATGCGTTGATTTTTATTGGCTTATTACTCAAAAGGGTAAATGATCGTGCAACTAATGGTGTTATGACACAACAAGGAGTAAAATGCACACCTAACAATCAATGCAAATGCATTGTGTCAAATGAAAAATGGGGTATGCTACTACATGAAATGAAAAATTCTCCTTCAAATGAAAAATGCAATCATTCCTATATGAAAATCTGACTAATACTTTTTCAAGAAAACCTAGTCCAAGTACCATGCAAAATGCAAAATGCAATGATGCATAATGATGCAAAGAAGCAAATATTTTTGTAATTTTTTGAATTAAAATGAGATAATAAAGCAAAAGAATGACTCTACCAACCCCAGACTCTGCAAGCACTATCAAACAACACCTACGCAAAGCACTAAGGAAAAAGAGACCTAATGCACTAATCCCAAAACAAAAAATGGAAAATGCAATGACAAGAACATTCTTAAAAAATTCAACCTAAAAATCATCTCTGGTAAGAAACAGGGGTGTATACAGACTCTAGAAGCATCTAAGGAGACTCAACAATCATCAAAACTCACCCAACAACACTTAATATTCCCCTAAAAGGAAAAACTAAGGGCATACACCACTGTGTGCAGAAAACATGTGTATATACATGGAAATCCCAGTAAAAACCGCATGTACACGAAACTGTGAAGCAAAAAATCGCGTACAGGAAGAAAAATAGATAAAAAATAAGGTAAATAGACAAGCTGAGACAAAATTTAATCCTATTAGACACTACCAGGAAAACATGCCCCCAGACCTAGCTCAGAAATAGAGAAATCAGAGCAATTCAAGAACATTGAATGGTGATAAAAAACCCTCAAAGGAAATGACTAGGAACTCCCCAGTATGGTCACCAATTCTATTACAGAGAAAACTTCCTATCGCTTGGGGTACCACAAGAGATAGAGTAACCGCATAAATCAATCCTTTCCTATATGCAAGAGAAACCAAACATATAACACTAAAGGATCTCGAAACATACCTTATTCTGGACGGTTGATGTAGATCCCCATTGAGCTTTTCCAGTCTTGCTTGTATTGATAATTTGCTCTCTCAACATTCAAAAAACAAGACAAGCAGGCTAAATATAGTTGTTTTATACCTACTCTAGCATATATAATCAATAACATATAAGCATTTAAAAGAATCCATGGATTCAATACTCATTTAAATACACATTATTGGAGAGGAAAAGATATTTCTATTAATATAAAGCAGAGATTACAATAGTGACAGCCTCTGTCGGCATGCCTACGAATTGGAGAAACTGAGTCCTCAACCTGAGCATCCACCACTTCAATCCTCTATCTCTCGATAGCAAGCTCATAAGCAAAGGAAATATTGGGAAGAACACAAAGTGCTCCAAGGGACAAAGGGATGCAGACTCAAGTATAAGCTCTGACAACAATGGACTATAGTTTTCTTGCTCTTCAATTCCTTCCTCTTCAATGTATCCAAAGGGTTCCTTATATAGTGCTTCAATGGGGTAATGGAATTTCAAATACGAGTGATCTCAAGGCATCTGGAAGGCCAAGAGACAAGTGGCTCTGATCTACATCAAGGAAAACTCCAAAACTGTTTGGCCTTTTGCACACATTCCGATGTACAAGGTTTTAAGGGTCAAATCCGTGTATATACGCGAGAATATGTTTAAAAGTAGCATATAGAAAATAATGCATGATATTGGAAACATAAAATGTACAAAAATGGTCCATGGGGTCTAAAGAGTCTACAGAGGGATAGGGATGACCATAACGGTGTGATCCACCATGTGTGGTAAAATTAGCTGTAACAACATGTTTGTATATACTCGATTCAAATTGTAATTAATAAGTATCTCTTCCCCTACAACTATTGATTTAATGGCACATACAAATACATTTTTTCCTTCACACCCCTCAAATATGTAGTTGGGTTGCTTAATTGTAGACCCTGGTTGTGTATTGTTTATAAAGCCCGCAATATTCCCACTTGACTTTGGCTATCCGTCAATGTACAACGTTGTTCCTTTATTTTGGTATTTGTTTTTCAGTTGTAAATAATTTGATGACAACCCATATCTATGCATACTTCGTGTATATTAGACCAGGAACATCCAATATTTGTGGCTTTAAGAGGGTCCAACATACTACATCAATTCTGTACATCTGTTGTAACTGAGCTTTATGCCATCCATGCAAAATAACCCCAATCCATGTAATGCTGACGATGGAATTCTACATATCCTCTCATTCACACAAAAATATGTGTTGAGTTGAGGAACATCCCTAGGTACCCATTGTTTCACTAGACATTTGTACCTTGATGGCACCTTGATGTCTCCTATTGTCTCATCATCATAGGAACATGACCCCCCTCCTATGAGAAAAAATTCCATGTGTTTACTGAATTTTTTTCTGACCTTCCGACATCTAGTTGATCTAGCCCTTGTAGACCTACTTCATGTCTCACTTTCCTCTAGCCTTCCTAAACTTTGTTTGCTTGAGGAAGATATAGGTTTGAAAAATAGCTGTTTGGTTCTACCTGGACCATGGTCGGAAAAATTTGGCAAATAAGAACAAAATACCACCATGTTAAAAAAACCTCCAACCAATACCAATTTTAAGAAATAAAAGGACGCACAAACCAAGATGGATAAATTTGTGTAAATTTTTGTAACGTGTAAGCTAAGATTTTGTAACTTTTTTTCAGAAGAAAAATAGGTATTCCTTTCTATTCAATATTGAATCAATGGTAACTTATACATAGTCCTAAAAATAAGTCTTTCCAGATGCACGTTGAGATAAGTATCAAAATATTTCCCAGGGGGACGGACAGAACCCACAATACCAAGATGACTGAAGTACCAATACCACAAGGAGAACATAAGGAGCCCAGACAACTTATCCAAGGATCAATCGAGGGTGGATAAAATTCACCCCTGGGGGATCAAAACAAAATATATATCCCCAGCTAAAACAAGAAAGATGCTAACGTATCCCATACTTGAAAGAAACAGAAAAGAGTTTGCCAATTTTTCCTATTTATGAGTTGCAACTCTACTAAAATTCTGCCAACTTTTCCTATTTGGCAGCTACAACTCTGCTAAAATTCTCCCAATTTTTTCTATTTCGTAGCTGCAACTTCGCTAAATTCTACCGACTATTCCTATTTTCGCAACTGGAACTCTGCTAAAATTCTGCCAACTTTTCCTATTTCGCAGCTGCAACTCCGCGAAATTTCTACCAACTATTCCTATTTCACAGTTGCAACTCTGCTAAAATTATGCCAACTTTCCTTTTGTGCAGCTACAACTCCGCTAAAATTATGACAACTTTTCCTCTTTCCCAGCTGCAACTCCACTAAAATTATACCAACTATTCCTATTTCGCGGTTGCAACTCCACTAAAATTCTACCAACTTTTCCTATTTTCGCAGCTGCAGCTCCGCTAAAATTCTACCAACTTTTCTTATTTCGCAGCTGCAACTCCGCTAAAATTCTTCCAATGTTTCCTATTTTGTAGTTGCAACTCCGCTAAAATTATGCCAATTTTTCCTATTTTGGAGCTGCAACTTCGCTAAAATTCTACCAAGTTTTCCTATGTCGCAGCTGCAGCTCTGCCAGATCTTTCCAATTAGTGGTTGTGACTCCGCCAGATATTTCCAATTTGTGGCTGCAACTTTGCTAATTCTTCAGCCATAAGAATGTGATATGTCCACGAATTTCTACCAACCTGCTCCAGTGTCCACAAGGAACATTAGATTCTCATATGATTGTCATGTACTTTTGTGCTAGCATGGATGTTCTTTATTTTCCCTTTTGACGATAGCCAAATCATGAAAGAATGTGCGTATTTATATCCTCAGTAATGAAGTGACCATGGAATAATGCCACCATGGAAGGATGATGTATCACCATTATATTGAAAGGTATGGGTTCTACTGATAACCATAATTAGGCATGATTTGAAACAATTGTCAATCTGACAGGATGCACATTTGGGGTGGCGTAGAAAATGGCATGTCCAAAGGTTGGATGTGGGAACTCCATGGCTCACTCTTGTGATCCTCTTCCCAAACTCACATCTGAAACTCTACAGCCTCTGCTACAACTAGGAGGATTAATGAGTATCAATCCCAGAAGTTCGTTCTTCCTAGCACCAGATCCTAGCGTGAGTTTAAATGATCCTAATTCCTTCTCGCTCGCGCCATATTTGATCAAGATCATATCTCTAACAGAGCCCAAGGAAGCTAGAGAAATTGTTACAGGACATACTGTCATTTGATCCTTCGAATGGAGCAGAGTTATTTATTTCACTCCTCACCTCATTTCCATCCATGCATTAGAACCCGCCTGCACACACTTGAGGTTTTATTTGTCTCCATTGATTTGTGTGTGATTGATCTCTGCATATGATGATGGCATAAAAAATGCTAAAAATGATACTACTATTGCAAAAGATAAAACTGTTGAATAACCCATTTGCAAAAATCCTATTTGGAAAAATTATGTTTTTGTGTTATATTTACCATCTGTAAAGAACTCAAAGCACTCTAGAGTTGAGAAGCACTAGATATTTTCACTGAGTGGCCATATGACCAAACACAACTCAGAATTTGATAAGTTGTGTTGTAAAATTCCTTCTGGACACCCAAATTTATGCCCATCTTTACTGTTGTCTTGTACATTCAAATTTCTCTAATCCATTGGCCAATGTGTTGGGTTGTGGTTAGGTTGAGGATAATAAGAATCCAATAACTAATGGGTTGGTTTGGGTTGGATTTATTCTCTTGGTAAGAGTTCACCATATTTATCATGGGTTCTATTCTTAAACCATTCTTGTATTTATGCTGGAAACTCCTAAAATTACCACATTTTGAGCGTTTTGATAAGAAAAAATGAATCCCAGTTAATTTCTGTATTATTAAAATGACCATAAACTGCTAGAATATGTTTGGACAATTTTAAGTTGAAATGTTGTACACTAGCTATCATTTTCATTGTATTTGGTACTCTCACACTGATATCAATATTTAACTATAATGTTTTTTTTAATTACTGATTCATGATTGAGCTTGATTAAAGTTTTTTTTTGTTCTTGTTTTTGCAGCGCATTCAAATTAAAGAACAAGATGGTGCAACAAAGGACATTGTGCATTCAAGTGAAATGTTACCACAACCCTGGACAAGAAACAATAAAATATGTCCCACGCAACAATGTTTTGAATGAGGTTATCCACATAAAGAGAGACATACCTGGAACAACAACGAACAATAAGGATTACTACATTACCCTTATAGAAGGAATAAAAACAACCATAATGTATAGAGAAAATGGCATATCTGTCTACACCATTTCTGAACTTGTATGTAGGAAAATGACAAGAATCTAGCAAGTTAGAAAAGCAAATTTAAAACCACCTAATGTAGAAGCAAGAACCATTGCCAGTGAATTCCATTCTTTTACGATCAATCACCATTTAGATATTAATAGGATGTTAGTTAAGATATAGGTTGGGAAAATGTCAACTCCAAGGGGGGGGAATGAACAATGAAATGGTATCAACATCCATTGCACCAAATTTTAGACTTGCACATTGTTACACATCTCCAATATGTGTATGCTTGTTGGAGGAGCAAGTCAGTAAGCCGACTTGAAGGATAGCCAACTTAGTCGATGAACCGACTAAGTCGGTCAGCTGAGTAGTTAGAGATTAGGTCGGCCACCTAAGGTTGTGTCGGTTGAGTGAACCGGCAGGTTATTATTTGTAATTTTTTGTAATTCATATATATTAGGCTGTTGAGCCAAATGAGAAATCGGTTCAGTTCTCTGTATTGTATGTACCCTCTCAAGTTAATATAATCTGTTATTCTATCTACTTGTTCTTATCTCTTGTCTCTGTTATGTATGCACATTTTAGTATGTATTATTGGTAACCTTATGTGATCTATGAGATTACAACATTTGTTCCATTGCTGGTACTACATGTCTGAGATGTATGCAAGCAGATGATATCAGAAAAAGACATTAAGGACTGGTGGGAATGTAAAGTAGCAAATTATTTGTAGAATTACGCATGGAAAAACAGCTTGACGACAGCACAAGCAAAGGAAAGATTCTTTACAGAGACACATGATAAGTTTTTAGAATCAGTGCCCCAGCTGCTGAAGAAACTCCTAGATAAAAAATCCAGAAGGAACTAAATATCAACAGTTACTAGAAAAAATGATTCAAGGGGGAAGAACAAACTTGTTGGAGTGGTTCAAAAAGATCGCTGACGAATTCTGCGAGGAGCAAGCAGTAGAAGAAAGGACATTAGTGGAAACCATAAAAAATAAATTCTACATAGACCTCATCGAGCAATTTTTGTGTTCCTTACTGACCTTGTTGTTTAAGTTCCTGATCGAGAAAGGAGTGGGTCACATTGTCGAACCTTGTCCATCACTTCATGGACTACCATTAAACCCTAACTGGGTGAAAAAACAAGAGGTGGGAAAAATTCATTGCCGAAAGGGAGTGGGAATACTTCCCAAGCAAGTAGACATAACTATCCAGGATTTCTAAAGCGTCAGGTAGGCTATGGGGGGGTAGCTGGTCATATGTCGGGATAAAGTGGAGTGGATTCTAGTCGACTAAGGAAGATACCAATCACCAGTAATGAGAATTCATCCTAAAAAGGAAATTGAGAGGATAGTGTCACACAAAGGTATGGCATACTTCTAGAAAATAGAGAGGGAGAAGAGGCTACAAAGGAGGGAAGAAATAAGAGAAAGATCCTTAGCGCTACAGAGAGGAATGAGTACTAGGGTGATCGACCAAGAAAGAGATCCACCAAAGTCAGGTCATGACCGATAAGAAGAAGGCGTGGAAGAAGAGGCATCCCATATGGAAGAAGAATTGTGGATAGAGTAGCAAGAATCTCTCCAATTAGAAGTTCCCTAGGAGGTAAAACCTTTATCTCTGATGAATCTGAGTACCCGGATACAAGCAATTATTGAAGAGGACCTCAGACTAGGAGCTAGTGACTTTGGTATATGGAGTTGACTAGACGACGAGACATACACTGGTAGACATCTAATTATCCATCGACTAGAAGAAGGAAATTGGGTCACACTTCAAGCAGTACCCTCCAACAAAAGTGTCCACTTACTTTACCTGACACATGAAGGAGAACGCCCCCTACCAAATACAGCTTTGGAGAACATAAAAAAATCAGAACTACAGATGAACAATTGCAATTGTACATCGACAGAAGAAGTCGACAATAACCGACTGCTGGTCAAAGAAGAAACGACAACTAAAAAAACTGACAAAAACGACAGTTCCGTTGACGATAGTTTTGCAGAGAGGAATAAGAAAATAACCCCATATCTCCACCACCGCCACCTCCTGAAGAAGACAATGACAGTGACTCCGACATGGGTCATGGGTCAGCACACATCCCTCTATATGAGGGTGATGAGGACCCCAGATGACACTAGTTCGTCTATGACTCGACTTGGGAGGCTAAACAAGTTACGAATGAAGACAGGCAGATGGCACAGTTCGCTGGTGCCTTGAGGAAAAGGGAATTAACTTGGTACATGACCTTTTCTGAAAGAACCCCTCGAGAAACCAAAGCCGAATTCAAAGTGCAATTCCTATCATTTTTTAAAACTCCAGATGCAAAACATCTAGCAGTAAAGAAGCTAAAGACAACATCCCAGAAGCAAGGAGAAACTGTCCGTGATTATGATAAATGATGGAAAGACCTTCTTAGCCAATTGGACTATGTTATTGATGAAAAATTATTAATCTAGTGGTTTCTTGCAAGTTTATCATAGAAAATTTGTCGACACATAAGTCTGGAGACATTCAAGACTTATGAAATTGCGCTTACAAAATATCTCCAAGTAGAAATGGATGAGGACATACCAGCATACTCCACCGATCATAGACTAGAAGAATAGGTTGAGATCGTACATAAGCCATTAAAATAATTAAACCTCAAAAGTCAGTATATCTGGTGCACGAAGTGCTTGATGGCTATACATTGAAAAGACAAGTGTCGACAGGACATCAGCCGATAGGATGTCCAATTTGTGCAAACAAAATGTTTTTGTGACATTTTCCAAGAGCATGGAGACCACTCGACAAAAGATTTCCCATTCAATATGAAGAATGGAAAAGAATCATGGTGTGCAATCTGTGAAACTAAAAATCATAACACTTCCGACTACCATCTGAATCTCAAGAATCGATAGAATTATCATGCAGCCTATCAGACCAATGCAGTTGCATAGAATAATGAGAAAAACAACTCACCAAATGATCAGAACAATCAAAGATATGAAGGTTGAAGATACGAGTGCCGATATGACAATCGACGTGGAGGCTATGGAGGTCAAGTTCGATTCTCTGGGAATCGAAACAACCAACCACGTTGGCCCATCCAATGTTCACATGTTACAAGGAAGGACACCGACATGCAGACTATCCATACAAGGACGGGACTGACCTAAAATTCTATACTAATTGTGATGTAGGGGATCACTCATTAGAGGATTTCCCTATTATTCTTGAAAAGATAAATAAAAAGAAGAATGTTAATGTCTTGTCGTGTGTGAAAAAACATGATATTATCAATACAAATAATTTACATATTGTAACCCAACAAGGGATGAAAACTGGGAATGATAACCCCCAAATAAGCAAGATAAAAGAAAAAAATGTCTACCCTGATCCAGTTAAAGAAAAACAAATATATAAAGATGCAACAAATATATTTAGAGAGTTTGCTCGATAGGAAGAAGAAGATGATAATCAATAGGACACAGTAAAAGAGCTAATACAGTTGGTACAAAAAGATAAAACAATATCACAATTAATCGACTTACTGTATAAAATAAAACAAAACAAAAACACCAAAAAACAAACAAAGAATATCTACAGCTTAAACCAAAAAGATAAAAGTGATGCCAACCCACTTGTCGACTTGGAAATTGAAGGATACCATGTCTGACAAGTTGTACTCGATTTTAGATCACAGGTAAATATTATGACTTGAGACACATGGGAACAGTTAGGCAGACCTCGATTATATGAATCAGGAATATACCTGAAACCGGTAGACCAAGGCCTAATTGAACCTATTGGCATTTGGAAAAATGTTGACACAACGATAAAAGGTATATCAACTAAAGTCGACTTCCAAATTATTAACCCTAAGGAAGGATCCAGTTCCTTCCCAGTGTTAGTAGGTCGACCTTGGGGGAGAAAAATGAAAGCCTCAATATCCTTGGACAAAGAAAGAATCAAATTAAAAGGGAATGGACAAAAAGTCATAGTACCTATTCATCCATCCCAAGGAGAACCTTGGACAAAACCAATTGATGAAGAAGTTGACATCCGGCAACTATATCATATACAGAATAATGAAGATTACACATAACCTAATACATATGGTGAACTTTACTTAGGAAACCAAGACTTAGTAGGATACAATTAAGATGCAAAACTATATGATTGGGAGGTTGAAAACTACGAGACAAAAGAAAGAGGATGATGGACTATTCAAAAAGTATAAGAGAAACCAGTCAAACAATGTTTTGTGGTGTCCAGCATCCCAAAAATATTTGAAAAGAAAATTAGGGAATATCCTACATTACAACCAACAAATATAAATACCACAAAAATCCCAAGGTATAAAGAAAGAGAATCACCAGTTATGCATGTAGAGCAAGTATCTAGGAACATCGGTGAACATGGCCGACTACAAAGTTTAGTAGAAACTTTTATAGGACAAGCTGCTAGATGGTGGGATACCCATCAGTCAAGACGACAGACATGGACAACAACTTTGACTTATTTTGTAGAAAGGTTTGGAGGAAAGAAGTTAACCAACCAGGCTCAGATACCTATATTTAGCCAAGGACGGGATCTAGAAAACCATATAAAGATATGTGAAAAAGAATGGAGAAGACTGGGATATAAGGATGAATGCACATGGCCACACTTATTTCCATCAACACTCACCGACTTACTGAACAAATGGTACAATATGGAAAAATCTTAGGGTGAAACATTCCTCTGGCATGAACTTAGAGAAAATTTTATCAAAGATTTCAACTTTATACCACAAGATGAGAATTTGGTCGAAACAACAAAACAGATTAAAGAATTTATATAGCCAACAGAAAACAAACCCTTAAAAGATAACCGACAGACAATGGACTATAACAATATACAAACCGGGACAATACCACAATCGACGATACTACAGTTGGAAAATGAAACGTCGGAAGGGAAAAGTTTAAGATGGAAATCAAATCATGTCGAAACGACCAAAACTATTCACACAGTACTCAAAGTTGAAACAACCGACAAGGAGGATAATGACCGAATGACTGCAGTAGACTTCCCTACCACATTCTCATAGTTTAAGGAAGGAAATTGACCAATCAATGAATATAAAGCCCCAGAATGGCTAGATGCTAAAATTAAAATTAGAGAAGTCAACATATCAAATGATGATATACCAAAAATAGAAAAAATTGGAGACTACTGGTCAGAAGCACAAGCAGCAGAGATCACAAACCTACTGAAATAATTTCAGGATGTATTTGCTAGAGACTATAAGGATCTTAAAGGTCTAGGACATGAAATGGGTGAAATGAAGATCAACATAAAACTTTATGTTCGACCTATCAAGAAACGACCATATAAACTAGCTCACAAATACAAAGAAATGGTCAAGAAAGAGATTGATAACATGCTTGCAGTAGCATTCATCTACCCTATTGACCAATCAAAATGGGAAAGTCCAATGGTGGTTCAACCAACGAAACATGATCCAACCAAGCTAAGGATCTGTGTCGATTTCAGAGAACTCAATAAAGTTACATTAACAGACCCATTTCCAATTCCTTATGTAGATGAAATCTTAAATGAGGTTGCAGGACATGAATGTTACTCATTTACAGATGGATTCTCAAGTTATAACCAAGTTCCAATAGCCAAAGAAGATCAGAAAAAGGCAACATTTGTATGTGAATTTGGCTCATTTGCTTACAGGGTTATGCCTTTTGGACTTAAAAATGCACCTGTAGTCTTTTCAACGATTGTGGTTAAAACATTTCAGGAGTACATTTACAAAACAATGGCAGTATATTTTGATGATTGGACAATGTACTCTACACTAAAGGACCATTGTAAATGGCTAAGACTTATGTTGGAATGATGTTGATAGATCCAACTATCACTAAACATCAAGAAGTGAATATTTTTAACTCCTATAGGAATACTATTAGGGCATATCGTCTATAAAGAAGGTATTAAAGTCGAATTCGCAAAAATAAAAATTATCCTCGACTAAAAACCCCCGATGAATCCGAAACAAGTTAGGGTACTACTTGGTCATACATGATACTATAGAAAATTCATAAGACATTATTCAGACATGACATACCCATTGGAGGAAGTGCTAAGAGCTGATCAGGAATTTAATTGGATAGAGGAGTGTGACATATCATTCGAAAAACTGAAAAGAAAGCCAGTCGAAGCACCTATCCCAAGGTTTCCAAACTGGTTGACTAAATTCCATGTCCACATCGACGCATCAGTTCTAGCAATAGGAGCAATCCTAACTCATCCAGGAGATGATGGAATGGATTATCTTATAGTTTACAGTAGCAGAAAACTAAACAAATTTGAACGAAACTATTCGATGATAGAAAGAGAAGCATTAGGAGTGGTCTTTGCACTACAAAAATATCGACACTACCTACTAGATAACCCATTTTTCTTCTATACCGACCACCAAGAACTAAAATACCTTGTCAGTAAGCCACTACACCATGGAAGAATCTGTTAATGGCTACCTCTATTCCAAGAATTTGAATTCGAAGTTGTTGTCAGACTAGGTAAGTTAAATGTTGGTCCCAACCACTTATCCTGAATAGACACAGGGGAGGAACCGACAGGAGTCGAAGATGACTTACTCGATGGACATCTAGTTCGAACAGAAGTAGTCCTGGCAGAGTTAGAGGAAATAGCTCAATTTTTAGAAGATGGACAAGCACCAAAAGGTGTGAGTACAAATAAGAAACAAATTTTAGCCATGAAAGCTGCACCATATAGCATCATAAATGGATTCTTTTACAAAATGGGTTTGGACGACATCCTTAGGAGGTGTGTACTGGAACACAAAATAAATAATATCATGCATGAAGCACATTATGGACTTGCTGGAGGACACTTCCAAGAAGACATGATTGCAAAGAAAATCCAACAATCAGGGTTGTGGTGGCCAACACTTCACAAAGATTGCAAATTTTTTTTAAGCCAATGTGACCGATGTCAATGACTTGGTCGACCTCTACCTAGAATAGAAATGCCTTTGATATCAGTAAATGCAATTTTGATATTTGATATTTGGGCTATCAACTTCATAAAACCATTTCCCATACCAGCAAAAAGAATAGGTGCAAGGTACATAATAACTACATTCAAGTATGTAACCAAATGAGCAGAGGTAGAACCAGTCGACACATGTTCCAGTGAAATAGACGCAAAATTTATCTATGAAAATATTATCTCTTGATTTGGATGTCCACTAACCCTAATTAGAAACCAGGGAACACACTTTATCAATAGAACTATCAAAACTCTAACAGACCAGTTCCAAATCGACCATCGTCGGAGTACAGCATACCATCCTCAATCGAATGGAGCAATTGAAGCATTTAACAAAACAATAACAAAATCCTTTAACAAAAATATGTAATGCTGATAAAGACGAATGGGATGAAAATATACCTGTAGTACTATGGGCATACAGAACATCATACAAACGTTCAACCGACCAAACCCCCTTTTGACTAGTGTATGGACAAGAAGCAGTAGTTCCATTACATTTCCGACAACAGACACCTATTATCACAGAGATTTTACATGTCGATGTCGAACAAGGAATAAATTACTGACTATTGCAACTAAGAAAACTCAAATAACACCGACTAATGGCGATACAACATCAATAAATCTAGAAACAACAACAAAAAGCATGACATGACGGAAACATCAAAAACCAAAACTTGTCAGTATGAGATCTTTCTTTACTATACAATAGTCGGGTAAAAGGAAAACCTAAAAAACTACATACAGAATGGATGGGACCTTATGTTGTCGAAATGCCAACAGATTAGTCCGACTAAGGACGTTACAAGGCGTAGTATTTCAGAAACTCATTAATGGGGCCCGACTAAAACACTACAGAAACTAAACAAATCTAAAAGAAAACACATATAATGACCATAACGGTTAAACAAAAGCTATAAAAATCTAAAAATAAAAAAAGAAAAATAGTACCGATACACACACAAAACTATGACAGGGAACAACCATTTTCACAATCGACATCATGCCCATCGACACGATACCATCAACCACTTTCATAACTGACATCGACCGATGACCTCTATAGTCCCATCGTGCATTCATGACTTCGAGCACCAAAACCAAATCACCATTAATGCACACTCAAGTGTTCTTGCTGGACCATCACATCCACCATTAATACACTCCTTGACAAAAACATCCAATGCTTCAACTATAAATACTAAACCGCTAAAGGATCATTCATCACAATTCAAATAGAGAGAGCAACTGAGCAACCAGATGACTAAAAGCCAAGAACACCGAAGTAAAATCGACCAGCAAACCAACAAGATGGCACCAAAACAGACCAAAGCCTCAGCCAAGACCAAGGAACTACATAATTTGGAGACACCATTAGTGAGGAGACTAAAGAACATCAAGAACATTAAGATGCAATATGGCTCATGGACAAAACTATGGGCTGAGATAAAAGAGTGGGCTTATGTCAACAACAATCCTACCCCCGCTGTAGAGAAGATACAACACAGTACCATTGTAAATTATGTCAACGCACCGCTCATGGCTAGTTTTGCAAGAACAAAAGAAACAACAGTAAAATTTATCATAAGCCGATACCACAACGGTCGATTTTACTTCGATCGACTGAGCAACATCTTTGGGGAAGTCATTTACAAACTGATAGGGCTATCAAATAAAGGAGACCCAGTACCCGTTGGTATCAAAGAAGGATTGGTCGAAGAACTAATAGGGTCGGCATATGGAAAAAACTTGAAAGGGTTAATGATTAGTCACATAGCAGCTTGAGCGCCACATATTGTGGCCAAAATCATAGCTATTACACTCATAATGGCAGGTCATGGAAGTGTCCTCAAATTGGATATGTTAGAGGTAGTAGACACCATTGCAGCTAATGGAAAGGTATGCAGATGGTTTGAGTATGTCGTTGACATGATTAAAAAATTCTGTGAGAAATGCCAAGAGACGGGAGGAATTATCAGGTTCCCATCCCTTATCGTATGGATAGTAATGTTCTCTATTTTCCCTGAAGGTGACAAAATTTTTCAAGAACAGAAAATATTTCATATGTGTAGATTCAAACCATTCTCCCAGAATGGATCAATGAAGGAACTTGCCAATGGAAAAGTCCTATTGGAAAACTGGCTCCAGCAGCTCAAAGTCCACACGACCAAATGGAGGGTTCCTTAGAACATCCTATGAAGTCTCCCCAAAAAGGCCCACATCCAGCTAGAGCTTGACCATACCACGGTGTGGTACATGCAAGGTGCCAAACCAAATGTAAAGAGCCTAGACTACTATCCGATAGTTGAAGAAATATTTCGAGAGATATCTCGATAGGCTAGAACAAAAGTGCCAATACCAACAAGAGCAAAGGAAACAGACTTCTCGATAGAGGATCCATTGACAGACCAGGAGAAGGAGGAGGATTATGAGCTTAAATTATACTTCAGTACCTTTGTGTCAAAGGAGACACCATTCAAAGGCACTGGCCAACTACAAATCATAATCAAGCCTCTAATAGCAAAAAGGGAAGAGACACACGCAGAACAATAGGTAACCAGTCCGGCTGAAGAAATCCTCATCCCGACCCAAGACCCAAGGGGAGAAATAGAAACTGAAAATCCAGAGTATGCTCTCACCAAAGACAATATAACCATATTCTCAAAGGAGATAGCAGCCTCGAGAAAAAGAAATAAAACACAGGAACAAGAGCAAGGGAGAGGTAAGCGCAGGCTTATCATTGCAGATTCTTCAAAGGATGAGGAGGAACTGGCAGCTACAGTCCTCGACATAATAGAGAATTCCGTAGCAAACAAAGTGCCAATGGAGACCCAATTTCAAAAATTTGTTGATGCAGGGGCACAACAAGGTCAACCAAAGAAGGCAAAGAGAACAAACACTTTGACGACTGAAAATGTTTTGGATCTTGTGTCTACACCCCCACCTCCATCTCTGACAAAAATAACAGAGGAGCTAATACCTGAACAACTTTCAGTGAGTCCACTGGACTTATGCAAAATTGCTATGTCGGAGGCTGTGATAGAAAAAAATGACCATGGCAGAGACCTCCAAGCATACATTGAAAAACTACCTGAAATATTCACCATGGTACAAAAACTCTCTACCAAAGCCCCTTTGTTTGAAGCTGGTGGATCCAGACAACCTGGCCAAGTATTCCATGGGCTAAAGAATTTTTCAACTGTGACTTCGACCTTTGAGAGAAACCCCGACAAAGAAGCTAAAGTTGTTGCACATCGGATCATGTCTATCACTCTGACTGACCCTAAACCCCATCCACCATCCCCTCAATCGACTGAAGATGAGGAAGGAGAAAACATGGAGGAAATAATTCAAGAAATCGACCAAATTTTATCTGACCTAGATTCACCCCCTTAGATTGACAATCCACCACTCGACCATACTTCCACCAACTCAATCACACCCGACCATTCAACAACCCCATCACCACCACCTCCCGACTCAGAACCCTTAATTCAACCAGCTGCACCAAAACCACCTCCACCGCAACCACTAGCAACAACCACATCCACTTCTGGACCCTCTGCATCCAACCAACTAGAGGCACAACCAGATGCAGCAATCATCCCACCACCCCAATCAGAAATACCATCCATCACTGCTGCCCCACAAACAGAGCCATACAAGCACAAGAAGAAGAAGGAGAAAAATAAGAAGGATCATCGTGAACAGATGACAATGGTCCATATCAGTAAGGCACCAACAGAGACTTAAGGAGCTCGAAACAATGAAAAAGAACAAGTCGATTTCCTCAACAAATGAAAAAATCTTGTACAATAGGTAATACCAGGACCAGCAGAGGTTGACACCAACAAACCACTAGAAAGAGCTTATCAACTATTTGAGAGCGTGGTGTCGGCGCTGCAGGAACAAATTTAGGACACAAAAGAGGAGCAGGAATAAGAAACTGTTTGACTATTGATGGAGTAGCACACAGCCTTTTCAGAAGCATACAAGGTGTCGCAAGATCACATGGAGGAGTCTGTCAACATAGAAGAAATATTGTGAGACTAGCCTGCTTACTACAAGCGAGTCTATCAGCAAACCAGGCAGACCCGACAGGAGATCCAAGCACTTGAAAAAAGGAAAAGCACTGATGCAACACTTAGAAGCACAATTGAAGATCAAATAGTGCTTGAAATAGCCAAACTGTAGAAGCTCAAGCGAGAAGCACATCAGTGGGTGCACCAAGCCATTTCAAACCTAGAAAAATTAGACATCATCTCCTGCAGATGAAAAGACTATTGGAGACAATGGAGAAAAAGGACCAACTTATGGGTCCCGACATGGAAAAAATAGTAGAAGTTTCCATACTAGAGAAAATGTCGATCTTATCTAGTCTGACTACACTAACCATCGACATACATAAAATTTTGCATAGTTGGACGGATTTCCAACATCAACTGGCAGTAACAGCTGAAGCAATTGTCAAAGTATGTGTACAGAGAAGACCAACCATCAGAATCCAGAGCCCATGAAGATCAAGCACAAAGAATGACTACTTAGAGGGACAAAGAAATTTTGGGTACCTCCCTGTTTCGTCGGGACAAAGAAACATTTTGTTTGTGGGGGAGATGTTGGAGGAGAAAGTCGGTAAGCTGACTTGAAGTATATCCGACTTAGTCAATCATCCAACTAAGTCAGTGAGTTGACTAGTTAGAGATTAGGTCTGCCACCTAAGGTCATGTCGGTTAAGTGAACCGACAGGTAGTTATTTGTAACTGTTTTTAATTCATATATGTTAGGCTGTTGAGCCAGATGAGAACTCGGTTCAATTCTCTATATTGTATGGACCCTCTCATGTTAATACAATATGTTATTCTATCTACTTGTTCTTATCTCTTGTCTCTGTTATGTATTTATGTTTTAGTATGTATTATTGGTAACCTTATGTGATCTGTGAGATTACAACAATTTTTTTTAATTGTAACTATTTTGGTGTCACTCAATAAAGAACCTAGTTTTTCCCATGATTTAATACATTAAATGTGTATTTATAAATGTGTTGTACTCTTTTTTCTCATTCATTCATCATCCATATATGATATAACTATTTTCATAAGTTTTAATTACATGAGTGAATACCATCACATCAAACCTGTGATTGAGAATTATAGTTGCATGGATGAATTCCTTGGACATGCTAGATGTCTGGATGAAACACACAATTTTATAGACAAAATTCCGCTAAACCCTAATACTATTGTATGGATTCATTTTCTTGCTACTTGTACAATGCATAAAAATTCATAACATGGATCCTAGAGACCCTGCATTTTATGCACTTCTCTTGAACATATATGTTACATTTGGCAAGAAGGATGACATTTAAAATTATTAAAATTGATAAAAGATAGAATCCTAAAAAAATATACATTGCATGATTTTGTCATTGGATAAATTCCATACCCACAAATGTAGAAAATTTATGCAATCTAGGATAGGTTGTATCACAAGATGCCTAGGTCAAGTATGATCTTAAGACAAGGTTTCTGTTGGGTGATGTGAATGGAGGAGAATATTGTTTTCCTTTGTAGTGAGAAAGTGGCAATTGAATTTGGGCTATTAAACATTTCTATGGGGAGAACTATTAGATTTGTCAAGAACCTTAGAGTGTGTAGATATTTCCACTCTGTAATAAATTAATCTCAAAGGTTGTAACGCAAGAGATCCTTGTAAGGGATGCTAACCAATATCATGATTTCAAGGATGGCAAATGCTTACACCAAAATTGATAATGTTGATTGTTATCTCTCAAATTGCATCTACAATTTGAAAATTATTTCCATCATTTTGGGGGTATAATAGATATCAATCAAGTAGAATGCAAACTTGTAAGTTAGAGGACTGTTTATTATAGTAGGTAAATCTATTGTTATATCAAATATGAATGATATGTTTGGTTTGCGGGAATCCTGGTCACTAATATATCTACATAATTGGTCATATGGTAGATAATTTTTTCATGCATTTGAATCTTTGAAGGTTTGAAGAAGACATACTACTCATATTTACATGTTGGTAGAGACCTTAGGTTGTCTCATCATTAAAACGTGGTTGAAGAAGTGTTTCCCCAAATTTTTTAGTTTGAGTTCTCTTAGGAATAAAACCTTGAATGGTAACTTGATTTTTCCTTAGATACCAGTCCCTTTGTCTGTTTTCATCAAGATCACAGAAGAAGCAGCAACATAGATGGAGTAGATGTCGGACAAAGTTTGAAACATAAAGATGGTGGTTAAAGCTATGAGGTCACCTACAATACCCTATTATGTTACTTGCATTTGTCACTTGATGAGCATGTATTCTCATCAAAATCTGAACCTAATGAAGTATTTATTCAAGGCATATAATTCATGTATGGATAGTTCTTATTTATTATGGTGCTTTGCAAACCTCACTACATAATATCCACTTATAGTGGACTATAAAAATCCCATGTCCTTTGACTTTAACAATGTATGAGGCCATCCTTTTGTTTTATATGGTATCAACTATATCTCCAAATTGAACGAAATGTTGCAACCATTATTAAGGGTTCATTTTAGCCCTATCTAGTTGTTAGAAGGAACAATAAAGTGCTTGTTGGTAGCTTATAGTGACATGTGATTGAAATCCTACTAGATGATAGAGATATGCTTCTAGATCAAAATTATTTATGTACATAACCAATGAAAAGGGATACCAGCTATATAACATGGATTTCCAAGTGACGAATAATAATGATATAAATAAGGATGTTTAACAAAGAATATGTTGATATGGAACTGCATTTAAAGTATGTTCCTGGCAATTTAGAGATTATTTTTCAAGTTGATCAAGGGTTAGATGCAAGGACCCAAATTCTCCCATTTTTACAGGAATATAATTCATTGTGAAATTTCCTTCACATCCTTTTAGGAAGATGTGTAGCAGTTCATTATAGCTATAAGTGATCCTAGTTTCTATCTTCATATGTATTCTCAACCTTTGAATGGGTTGGTATGGATGTTGAGAAGGATATAAAGGAAATAGTTGTAACCTTTGGATAATTGGATGGAATTATATGTAATGTCCCCTTTTTGGAATTTTTTTAAAATGTCCAATTTTCCATTTTTTTCACAAATTTGGCTCTTGACTAGTTTTGATGTCTAGACCTCCAAATTGACCCAAGTGCTTCAAAATTTTATATGAAGGTACATTAATGATAATATAAATTAAATATGATTTTAATGTATGTTTTTTGACCTCTCAATTACTTCTGTAAACTTGTTTAGTGTTCTGTTCAAAGCAAGATTCTTTACTAGCAAATTGGGGTTCCAATTCCCCCTGGGTAATTGCCGAAAATGGCTTCACAAATGATCCAAAAGTCACTTAAATTTATGAACAGAGGATGGTTGTGTGTAAGTTAACTTTTAAAATTATCATATGCATCATGTTTCAGTTTATACAAGCTGTTATGACTCTTTCCAAAACAACTCCCAAGTCACAATTTCGACCCTTGGGGAAAATGCTCCAAACCTTCTCCCAATGCAATAAAAATGAGTAAAATGGATTCCAATTATTAAGTACTGAAAATGAGACTTGAAATAAAAATTAATTAAATTCCATACATCATTCATTTATCATATATACATTCCTCCATTCGAAATAATAAGCATTACCATGGCATATATCAAAATGGAGTGGAAATGGTCATTGTTTGCTCATTAAAAGTCATTTTGACATACAACTCTTGTGAATTTCGACTTGAAACTTTATGAGAAAAAATAAAAGAGAATATTGAACTTATTACAATCATAAATTTACAATTAAATTCTCTCCCAATTTGACATCATTAGCATTACAATGGTTCACAACAAGATAGTGGGGAAATGACACTATTTATTCATTGTTCAACATTTTTACATGAATTCCTTTGGTTATTTAGACCTGAGATTATTATGAAAATGAAATAAAAACCATATAAATCATCACATAATATAATTTTCATTATAATCTTCCCCAAAGAGATCAATAGCTCACCGAAAGCCGGATCCCTCCATTGGCATGAATATGGTGTGAAAACTAGAAATAGTTAAGAGAGAGTGCTACAATAGAATAATACACATGATTTCCTGTAGATTACACCTGAAAATAATACTCCATTAAATATACATGAAATACCTGAGTGGCATTTCCAAACACCAACTAGGATGGGAATCTTTCACCCTCGAAATTGGCTTAAGCAAGAAAACTAGTCATCCACTACCTCTCACAATTCAAAAATGAGAAAAAGCTTATTCTCATGGCTGATCCATATATTTTATAAAAATTATTAGTATTATAAGGTTCCAAATCCAAGTCGAATTGGTGTGGCTGCTCATGCTATGCCATGTGGCCTCTCTCTTCACCTTCCCTCTTTTCCTAAATTTGAGTAGGAGCCTCTTGGACTTCTCCAACTCCCAAAATCGACCTGTAAGATGCTCCATTCAGTCCTGAAATGTCATTATGTCATTATTTCAGCCTTAATATATTACTTTTGTCAGAACTTTCATATAATCTCCATCATTGGTGTCATAGATGTCATAAATGTAAGGGGAATCTAGCCAAGTGTCCATGAAACTCCCATTTGGATCTTCCTCTCCCATGTAAGTTACAATTCATCCAAAATTAGACCTATGAAGTATATGGAAAATTATATTATCCTTATAATCCATACAAAAACATTAGGCTTCCCATATATTCGAATTTGCAAGAGAAAGATACCATTTAACATAGGAATTCTAGCTAGTGTGGGTCCCATAGTCTCCATGTGTCTTCATGCTCCATTGCCACTTCCATTTTCTCTTGTTTTTATTTAATAATATACATTATTAAATATTTATCCCCTTCTGATGTCTAAACATCATTTATTATCCCCCTTATTCCAAATATCAAAGCTTCCACCCACAACCTAGGAAACTAGTGATTTTCCTCCTTGGCAATTATTTGACTTTTAGCATCCCTTTGACAACTTTCATGAACATGGAAAATGTGATTTGGAAATTTTTAAACAATGAAAAATTTGGGACATTAAATTATACAAATTACATCATGTGTAATTTCCCTTTTTTTAATTTTGGAGAAAAGTGCAATTCGGGCAAAATTCGAGCTTAACTAGTCATGAATCTAGAGGGTTCCAACATTCACCAAATGGTCTCGAATTTGAAAGGAGATGGTATGGTGAGCCTTAAAACATCCAAATTTATTTTATGTATAATTTTAATCATACTTTATACCTCTTAAACCTTGTTTTGGGCTGATGACAAAAAGGCCTAAAATTACTAGGAAATTGTGATGAAATTCCCCCTAGGGTGTAGGCCGACTAGGATTCCCAAATCATGGATGAACATCCAAAATTTGTAATAAGAGTATGGGGAATGATATAATAACTCATTTACTATAATTACACATGGTTATTATTTCTGAAAAATGGTTATAGATTTCCACATTCGCTTGATAACTTTCAGTGAAATTAGTTATGGGGAAATTGCATAACTAGCTCGATTTTGATATATGAAAGGTAGAGTTAAAGGTTCATATAAGGATGTGAAATATATGTAACATATAAATAATAAAAATTTATTCTCCAATATTATTCAACACCATATAAATCCCTTTGTACAAGTCTGGTATACAACTCATTCAGTATGGGAGTCAAATACATGAAAACTAGTGAATTAGTAGCATGGAATATATGGATTTCTTGGATTTCGACCCACAAAGCAAAGGGAAATGAAATTAAAGATTAAAAAATCATATATGTCTCCCAAAAAATCATAAAACTCATATAACATCCCTCATACAAATATGATACAAGACTCCTTCTAGATTGAAGCCAAAGTCATGGAAACTAGCGATTCAATGGCATGAGAATGCAAACTTTTCACACATGATTTTATTGGATTTATACCCACATAGGATATATACGTTAAATTAAAGAGAAATAAATCATATATTTATGTCACATAATCCTCAAACTCATAGAATATATCTGATACAAATCTGGTATAAAACTACTTCAATATTCAAGACAAAATCCATGAAGACTAGTGATACAAGGGCATGAGTATGCAAGCTTTTCATACATGTATTTCTGATATTTCGAATTAAAGAGAATTTTTATATAATATTATAGATCCATACATCATATATTGCTTCCCTATCATCCTAAAACTCATATAAATGTCCTCATGCGAATATGATATAAAGCTACTTCAATATTGAATCCCAATCCATGAAAACTAGTTATTCAAGAGCATGGGAAATGTGAGCCTTTCATACATGTATTTATGAGATTTTAACTTAAAGAGAATATGGAGATCATATTAAAGAGACATAAATCATAAATAAAATCTTGGCCATCAACTATCCTCAACAAGGCACAATAATCACTCCAACAAGTGCACATCAAATGAGAGTGTGGCGGAATGGAGAAGAACGAGTGAGAGAGTGGGGAGATATATAAGAATTAGAATATATGGAAATTAAACCTGAAAATAAAAATCATTCATTAATATACCATGATATTTATGAATTTCCTCTCCATCAACCAACTTGGAAAGGAATCCAACTCCCTCGAAATTGCTTCACAAGCAGGGAGAGTGAACACTCATCGTACAATGGACAAGCAAAAGCTCTCCAAAATTCCAAAGGAAAATCAAGAAATGATAAAAATATATTATCATTAATCATGACATCCTTTTATTAAATTCATGAGTCCCCCTAAGTTTTAGTTTCCCTTCATGGGATTCCTCCAACCCATGTTAGTGGTTTAGTAACTATCATGACACTTGTCTTCCTTTTCAAGCTATAATTCTTTCCATAATTTGAATGGATGACTATAAATCCAAAAATATACCTATTGGTAGCTATTTTTATCCCTGAAATTTCATATTTTTCATATGTCAGCAATCAGGTCTGAATTTGTCATACTTGTCATAGAATCTTCCATCATTTGTTGTCATAGAGTGCATAGAATCTCCTTCCAAGTGGCGCACCTTGTCTTCTAGTCTCTTCCTCTTCCATGGGAGTGACCCTATTTTACCAATTATAATTCCTCATCTCATTATATGATATTTGACACAACATAACCATCCAATAAATTTACATTACCCATTTTTTTTAATTTGGATGAATATCATGCCAAGTGTGCGAGGAATCTAGTCACCCAAAGGCTCCACAAGCTTCCAAGTGTCTTCATGATCTCATGCCACCTTATTTTATTTGTATTTATCATTTATGTGGCCCAATTAAATATGAATATGGTAAAATAATTTCCTTTTGGGTCCCATAGCCCCTTATTAAAAAATTTATGTCTCCATCTGAACCTAGGGAACTAGTAGGTTGGTGAAACCTTATTTGGAAATTATTTAATTGGGGACATGACAAATCATCCCCACTCAATATTTATTGTACTCAATCAATTACAAGTTTGTATGCTGCAATATTTTTCATATTCCCAAGTGGCATCCTCCTTTGGTACTCCTTCCTTTGCACCAAGGTCTATGTTATGGTTCGGCTCATTAAATTTCTTTAGCTGCAATTCTTAGTAGTGGAAATCATGTACTACAATTTTTGTTCCCAAAAGTAAAGAGATGTGGATTGCGCATATTGATATATTCTATAACATCACCACTAAAACCAAAAGTATTAATAAAATCCATAAAAACAAATTTGTGCAAATAATCTTTACCTCCATATTTCGGAAACCTTTTCTGAACTTTCACCCCTTTTTGCTTCTATATAATTCTTTGAAGTTGGTACTGAGTTACCAAACTTTTAGTTTATTAATATTCCAATAAAATATCAGATAGGAACCACCATTATTGGTGCTTCACTACTCTGATTACAATCATCTTCTCATGTGGTGACTAAATCTCCAATGTTGCTTGTTTCCCCCAAAATTAAAGCCAATGAGACCAAAAATGATCCCAGGGTCCCATATGTTTCTGATACATGCATGGTGTGAAATTCCCATGATGAAATTCCATGAACACCAAGCATGTAAAAATTGAATCCATCTCTCAAAAGGTCTCCCACATTGGAAACTGGAACACTGCTTTGCAAAGATGAACTCAAACAACTGAAGGTTGGTTTTCTTTCTCAAACGAACAATCGAATTGCTACTCCAAGTGAGATGAAACCAAGAAATGCCAGGATCTCATTGCTTATTTTTTACCCTTACAAGAATCATGAGTAAAAAATATATATCATTAAAGAACATAAAAACATCATACAAATGTACATCAAGAAGGTACCTCATCAAAGAATCATGAAAGTGGTTGTACATCCAAGTAAGTATATCATCACGTGTCCCATACACACAAGCATCAAGTATTATATCAAATCTTCTCCACTGAAATAGGTGAGGATCCCATGTCACATAATTCTTCTCCAAAAAAATATAATGTGCATAAATATAATAAACCATGTGTTCTTTCATCCAATAAGTGAATCAAGAACCTCCACCAAAATTTGAACCAAATAAGGAGCAAAGAAAACATGAAGACATCAAGTGGTTCAAAGTAGCCTCATCAATACACCCATGAATATGTATATCATCATGAAATAACAGAGGATGTTTATTCCAAAAATAATGTTCTTCAATCATATATCTCTTCACCCAAGTGTGGGATTAAGTGTTAGAATAATAAACCCATAGTTAGCTACCTTAGACATTAATTAATCCATTTTTGTCTTATTTTCCTAGTTTAAAATATTCCACTCTATGCAAGTTGTCTTCCACATGTCATAGAAGTCAAACTTTCTAAAAATGAGTCATGGAGTGATTGGGAAACATCATGGAATCCATATTTATTATATCTTCTTTATTCTAGATCCTCCCTAGTGCATATCTTATTTTTCTGCTAAGTTGCCTGCTTTATTGAGATTTATGGCAAAAGGGAAAGTAAGACTAGGTGTAGTTGACTTGTTTTTTGCCCTCATCATAATCCATTATTTTATCCTAATAAAAGGATGTATGAGTTGTCTTTAGATCACTTATTATCTTACCTACTTTACTTTTCCAATTCGTGAACCTCTAGGTAGATTTGGAAACTGCTTTATGCACCTATGGGGGATTTGACTAGATTTAGTAAGCCTACTTTTTGACTATTTTGAATGGCATCCTTATGCATTCTAATATCTCATGTAATTATATATTTAAGCATATTATGACTTCATAAGGTTGGATATTGTACACGTATTCAATAAAGATTAGTGTTATGCTCTAATTTCAGTCTCCTTTGTGTGTAAATTTGCAGGTTTGATTAACAATTTTGTGAGTGCAATTGTTCTATCACTTGGGTTCAATTTACACATGGTATCAGAGATTTTGTATATTTATTTCTCTCCTTTCATATTTCTATTTCAGGTTTTACATATTGACTAGGAGCACATTCTATTGGTTGAAGGGCATAATTCAGAGCTATGGATCAATCTCAGAAGATCATCTTTACTCCATTTAGTTTCTTTGGATGGAAAGTAGAGATGGAGATACTATTGAGAGTGAAGGGTATCTATAGGGTGAATATGACAACTGATTTAGAGCCCAATGCAACTACAAAGAAAATTAAATGGCACAACAAGAGGGATGAGGCCTATGGCCTTCTGTGTCTGAGCATATCCAGAGACCTCCTTCTCCATCTTGATGGATTGACATCACCAAATGAAGTGTGGGAGAATATTTTAGAGATTTTTGGTAAGATAGATGAGATGAGAGGACATAAAATTGAGAATGAATTGATCTCTTTGAGTCCCAGCATCTTCGAATCCCTGCAACTCTACTTTTCCAAGTTTAAAGCCCTTGTTTTGCAGCTAAAACAGTGTGGAATTGAAAAGAAGGAGGAGCAACTAGTTTTGGCCATACTCTAGAAGCTTGGCCTTGACTATTCAATGTTTTTTTTTACCTTCCATGCCACCAAGTTGACAGCTCGAGGCTGGAAGATGCCTAAGCTTGTAGAGTTCATGGAATCACTCACACAAGAACAAGATAAACTAGTGATGATGGGCACCATCAAACCTTCCAAAGACCAAGATTTGGTTGCTGGATATTTGAGGGTGGATTCAAAAGGCAAGAAGAAATCTAAGAATCCACCTGATCAAAAGAGAGACAAGAAGAAGTATCAATAGGAGCCCCAAGGCTCCAAGAAGACTTCCAAAAGAAGAAGAACAAAGGAGAAATGAGCAAGTGCGCATAATGCAATAAAGGCTATCATCCTGAAAGCTCCTGCATGAAGAAACAAATTGGCATGTTGACCCAAATCCTAGAGAAGAATAACATCTCCCTTCCTAATTGCTCAAAGAAGAGGGAAGGAGGATCGAATTCAGAGGACAGAGAGAGAGTACATGCATTGGTTGCTGGCACATCAATCTCACCTAGCTTCATCATAGACTCTGGAGCTTCAAGACATATGGTTTCGACCAAGGAGGCATTCTCCTCTCTTGACATGTCGAAAGGTCCACCAATAGTGCTAGGAGATGACTCTCTCACTGATAGTTTGGGAAAAGGAAGGATTGATCTTGACCATGGTAAGTTCAGTAATGTATTCTATGTTCCAGGTCTTGCCTCTAACCTCTTATCAGTGTATTAGATGACCCACACAAGGTATCCAAAGAAGGTCATACTCTCCCCTAATTATTTTGAGATCATAGAGATCTCGAATGGTAAATTCATTGCAAAAGGAGTTGTAGATCACACTTCGAAGGTATACATGTTTTCACATTTTCTTCCCTACTCAAACCCCTCTGCTCTTCTGATTCATGCTAATGAGGCAAGCAAGATTTGGCATGAAATATTTGGCCATATTAACTATAAGTATCTTTCTAATCTAAGTGAAAAATAAATGGTCATAGGGTTACCAAAGATTAAATTTTCCAAGGGTGTTTGTCAAGGTTGTATCCTAGGAAAACACCTAGAGCATAATTTGAGAGAGCTAGTCATGAGAGAACCTCTGAACCTCTTCAGTTGATCCACAGTGATGTTGCTGGTCCATTTCCTCATATTTCAATGAGTAAATCCAAATATGAATTGACCTTCATAGATTACTTTTCCGAGTATTGTTGGGTTTACTTCCTGAAGCATAAGTCTGAAGTTTTTGGCATCTTCAAAGTCTTTAAGGCTTTGGTTGAAAACTAGTTTGGGAGGAGACTCAAGATCCTCAGATCTAATAATGGTGGTGAGTATGTAAAGTCTTAGCTCATTCAATATTATGAATATTCGATTATTCATATGCAACATTCAATCCCTAACACGCCACAGAAAAATGGTGTTGCTAAGAGAAAGAACATAGCGGTGAAGGAGATGGCAACCTATATGATGGAGGCTAAGAATTTTGAAACCAAAGTTTTGGGAAGAGGCTATAAATTATGCATCCTATATCCAGAATAATTTTCCTCATAAAAAACTTGATGGTATGGCTCCTTTCGAATCTTGGAGTGGGCACAAGCCAGATGTGACCCATTTCAGGATTTTTGGCTCAAAGGCTTGGGCTAGAATTCCAACAAAAAAGAGGAAGGCTTTGGAGCCCCAAAGCCAAGAGTGTCTATTTTTTGGGGACTCTGAATATTCAAAAGGGTACAAGCTGATCAATTTGAGCACAAACAAATCCTTCATTGAAAGGAGTGTTCAGTTCCAAGAAGAGCCTTTAGAAGCAGTTGAAGTTGGAGAGTCTTCTTCACCACCGTAACCATTGAATGTAAGTGAAGAGACAAATGAGTTTTATGGTTCAGATATGTTTGATAATGATGATTTAAATGCAGATCCTGACAGTCTGACAAGACCAAAATGGGAATCAAGCACCATTCATACAACTAGGGAACTAGCTGGAAATCCTAGTCATCCTAGGAGGACTAGATCTCAGTTTGAGAGTGCCCTGTGTATGAAAGACCCTTTGTTTGCAGAGAAGTGATATCTGATGGTTGAATCATACCCACAAACATATTAATATGTAGCACATGATCCAATATGGCAAACATCCATGAAAGAAGAATTCAGCTCACTCTAGAAGAACAACACTTGGAAACTAGTTGATCTTCCTCCAAGGAGGAAGCTAGTTCAATGTAAGTGGGTTTTCAAAACTAAGTTTTCTGATGATGGTTCACCTTTGAAATATAATTCAATATTGGTAGCCAAGGGCTACTCACAGGTATATGGTATTTGCTACAATGAGACCTCTGCACCAGTGGCAAAGATGGACTCCATCAGGCTAGCCTTAGCCATTGCAGCTTCGAAGTAGTGGAAGGTACATCACATGGATGTGAAGTATGATTTCCTGAATGGAGATATTACTAAATATATTGACATGAAGAAGCCTCAAGGGTTTGTTTCTAATCCATATTTTGTGTGTAGGTTAAACAAATCATTGTATGGGCTTAAGTAAGGCCCCAGGGCTTGGTATGCCAAGATTGATGGCTTTATGTTGTCATTGAGTTTTGTTCGATGCAAGTCTGATCCTAATGTTTATTTGAAGCTGATTCATGGTTCTTTTATGATTATTTTCTTGTACATGGATGAACTTCTGATTACAGGAAGTTCAAAGAAATACATTACCTCCTTGAAGGATGGAATGAACCATGCATTTTCTATGACTGATTTGGGGTTGTTGAGCCAATTCTTGGGTCTTGAAATTGCTTAATATCAACATGGAATAAATGTACATCAGTCCAAGTATGCTTTATATTTTTTGAACAAGTTCAACATGAAATATTGCAAGCCAAGCAAGACTCCCTTCCTTTCAGGAGTTAAGCTTGAAGAAGCAGGTTCTTCTCCTATGGTAAATAATACATTGTATAGGAAATTGATTGGGTGTTTGTTGTACCTTACACACACTTGAAATGATATTTATTATGCAATAAGTGTGGCCTAAATATACATGGATCAGCCTCATGAGATCCATTGGAGAGAAGCCAAAAGGATCCTTAACTTTGTTCAGGGAACAAGAACTCATGGGATCTTCTATAAAGCTAAATCTGATCTTGATTTGATTGGGTTTATTGACAGTGATTGGGTACTAGGTGACAACACAGATCAAAATTCAACATCAGGATACATGTTCATTCTTGCTAAAGGACCAATCGGCTGGTCAATCAAGAAACAGAGTGCCATAACACTCTCATCTAGAGAAGCAGAGTACAGAGGAGTTGTAAATGCGGCAACTCAATGTTTATGGTTGTAGGGGATACTTGGTGACTGTGGCTTGGAATCAGAGTTTTCAACTCTTATCTATTGTGATAATTAGAGTACCATTTGAATTTTCAATGATCTAGTTCAAAGATAGAGAACCAAACACATTGAGATCCATATGCACTACATCAGACAGCTTGTGCATGATGGCACCATTCACCTACTCTTCAGTGCATCTTCAGAACAAGTAGCAGACATCTTCACCAAAGCTTTTGTGAGAAGACATTCAGCAATCTAAAATCACTGCTGGGGATTGCTGATCATGCTTTGAAGGATGATTGATGACAAGATTTTCAAATTTTCTTTTACTGTCCATGTTTAAGGGAGGATTTTCCCACTGGGTTTTTGACTCTTTCCTTGGTTAAATGGACATGCAGTATGTAAAGCGTGACTAAGCCTTGTTGCTAGGCCCTATATTTTTCTGACATTTACTCATAAATTTAGGCTTAAAGGGGAGTGTTATAATAATCAACCCATAGTTATCTACCTTAGACATTAATTAATCCATTTTTGTGTTATTTTCCTAGTTTCCAATATTCCACTCTATCCAAGTTGTCTTCCACATGTCCTAGAATTCAAAATTTCTAAAACTGAGTCATAGAGCACTTGGGAAAACTCCTAGAATCCATATTTAGCATATATTCTTTATTCCAGATCCTCCTTGGCGCATATTTGCTTTTTCTACTAAGTTGCCTGCTTTATTGAGATTTATGGCAAAAGGGCAAGTAAGACTAGGTGTAGTTGACTTGTTTTTTCCCTCATCATCCTTCATTATTTTCTCCTAATAAAAGCATGTATGAGTTTTCTTTCCATCACTTATTAGCTTTCCTACTTGACTTTGCCAATTAGTGAGCCTCTAGGTAGATTTGGAAACTGCTTTATGCACCTATGGGGGATTTGACTAAATTTAGTAAGCCTACTTTTTGACTATTTCAAATGGAATCCTTATGCATTTGAATCTATAATGTAGTTATATATTTCATCCACCTATGACTTCATAAGGTTGGCTATTGTACACTTATTCAATACAGATTAGTGTTATGCTCCAATTTCAGTCTCCTTTGTGTGTAAATTTGCAGGTTTGATTAGTAATTTTGTGAGTGCAATTGTTCTATCACTTGGGTTAAATTTCCACATGAATTTCCTCCAACATCAAATGGACTATGCAAGGGTCAAGGAAAATCATGAGTCTCCAAGTGACTCAAGTGAATACTATAGGTGCATCCATGTAGACATGTATCACCATAATGTAAAAAGGGATTATTCTGAAAATGTAAATAATATGGTTCTATAATCATTTCATAATCAAAATGAGAGATAAAAATTCCATACTCTTCATGTGGCACCATAAAAAGAAACCTTTTACCCATATTTAATTAGGATGAATGCTGCAAAATTTGGAAGTCTAGGATGTAGGAGAAATACCCAGCTCACCCAAAGGATTATAAAGTGAAAAATGTTCATCATGTGAAGGCTCTATAAGGGTAGGAACATGCACCTCCCTAAAAAATTTAAAAATTTCCCCATAGGTTTGTTCCAATGTAGTGGAATCATGCACTTCTTCAAAAACTGTGCACCCATCTTCAAGAGGCAACTCGAGTTCCTCTTCCACCACAACTAGTGATTGGCTCTCCTCAATATCATCTTCAAACACATAAAGAACCTGAAATTTTTCATGTTTCTCATCATCCAACATGTCATGAGAAGCCTTCAAGCAATCTACATATGACAATCTGAAACATAGGAGGAAGAACAAGTATCTTGTAACCTCTCAAGAACTTTCTCATTTTGAATTTTGAGCTTATGAATATCTTGATTATTCTTCAAGTAGGATTCATGTAACCATTCACTAAAATCAATGACATTTTTTATATCAAAAATAAAATACATGAAATTATCTTTGATGTTGCACATTACTCTTTGAATCTTCTCCATCTCTTCAAGGAAGGATGGCTCCTCCAATGAAGAAACTTTCCAACAAGAATTTGATACCAATGCTTGAGTGTCATGGAGTATTATAAGGGCCTCATGGATATCCATTTCACTCATATTCAAATACCCTTCAATGAAGGATGGTTCATGGGATTAAACCTCTTCTTTTTCTTTCTTCTTGATTTGATCAACGTCTCGAAGCTCAAGTGGTGATGGCGAAGTTGATCTTGGTTCTTCATTATTTGTCACAAGGTATTCATATTCATGCTTATGAGAACTTTTTATTATGGAAAATTTTTCCAATCTAATCTGTATTTCACCAACAAAGAGTTGTGAGCACCCATCAGTAGGTACTCCTTCACAGTTCAAGCATCCATTAGTAGATGCCCTTTGGTCCATGTCCATAGAATAATGTGTGTTGGAATGATATTCTATAGTTTCAAGGGACTCTTTTTCATTCTCATGTTATTTTTCCTAATCTTTTTTAAATTCACTTGGGAGTGACTTTCCATCCTCATAATGTAATTCTTTTTATGTTTCACCACCCATAGAACTTGGTGGCTCCTTGATCACCTCCATACTTGTGCATTGTTGATTATTCTTTAATGAGATCTCATTTTCCTTCTTGTAAAAAGATAACTAATTTAGAATATACTGTTGGAAAGAATACCTTTCACAAATATCCCATCTCAAAGTTTGATACCCATGGTGGAATGTTTCAATATCCTTGGTTGTAATTTCTTCTTCCCTTGGTGGAGGAGGAAGGAAAGTGGGATTGGTGGGTCGATTATGAAACCAGGAAATCTACAAAAAAATTTATTCAATGGATGGTATAAATTCATAGGTGAAAGTACCATTCTCTAATACCAATATAATGTCTTTTTTTCGGAATTTTGGAGAAAAGTGCAATTTGGGCAAAATTCGAGCATAACTAGTCATGAATCTAGAGGGTTCCAACTTTCACCAAATTGTCCTAAATTTGAAAGGAGACAGTATGGTGAGCCTTAAAAATTCCTAATATAGTATATGGATGATTTGTATCATACTTTATACCTCTACAACCTTGTTTCGTCTGATGACAAAAAGGCCAAAAATTACTAGGAAATTGTGATGAAATTGCCCCTAGGGTGTAGGCCAACTAGGTTTCCAAACTCATGTAAAAAAGTCCCAAATTTTTAAGCAGAGTATGGGGAATGATATAAGAACTCATGGGATTTCATTACACATTTTTATTAGTTCTGAAAAATGGTTATAGAGTTCCACATTTGTTTGATAACTTTCAGTGAAATTACTTATGGGGAAATTGCATAATTAGCTGGATTTTGACATATGAAAGGTAGAGTTAAAGGTTCATAAAAGGATGTGACATATAGGGAACATATAAATAATAAAAATGGATTCCAAAATATTATTAAACAACATATAAATACCTTCATACAAGTCTAGTATACAACTCATTCAGTATGGGAGTCAAATACGTGAAAACTAGTGAATTAGTAGCATGGAATTGCAAGAGTTTCACATATGGATTTATTGGATTTCGACCCACAGAGAATAGGGAAGTGAAATTATAGAGTAAAAAAATCATATATTTCTGTCACAAGATCATCAAAATTTTAGAACATGCATCATCCAAATATGATACAAGACTCCTTCTCGATTGAAGCCAAAGTCATGGAAACTAGCGATTCAATGTCATGGGAA
The DNA here is from genome assembly GCA_001517045.1 of Pseudotsuga menziesii. NCBI lineage: Eukaryota > Viridiplantae > Streptophyta > Pinopsida > Pinales > Pinaceae > Pseudotsuga > Pseudotsuga menziesii. Next base: position 175,202 of record LPNX011111143.1, read on the forward strand.
TGCAAGATTTTACACATGATTTTCTTAGATTTTGACCCACAAAGGATATGTAAATTAAATAACAGAGTAATACATCATATATTTCTGTCACAAAATCCTCAAACTCATAGAATATCTCTCTTATAAATCTGGTATAAAACTACTTCAAGATTGAAGCCAAAATCCATGAAGACTAGTGATACAAGGGCACGCGTATGCAAGATTTTCATACATGTATTTATGATATTTAGACTTATAGAGAATGTTTAAATAATATTAAATAGAAATACATCATATATTTCTTCCCCATCATCATAAAACTCATATAAATATCCTCATACAAATATGATATAAAGCTACTTCAATATTGAAGCCAAATCCATGAAAACTAGTTATTCAAGAGAATGGGGAATGCAAGAATTTCACACATGTATTTATGATATTTCAACTTACAGAGAATATTTATATTATATTACTTATACATACATCATAAATAAAATCATGGCCATAAACTATCCTCATCAAGGCACAATAATCACTCCAACAAGTGCGCATCAAATGAGAGTGTGGGGGAATGGAGAAGAAGGAATGAGAGAATGAGGAGATGGATGAGAATTTAAATGTATGGAAATTAAAAATTCAAATAAAACTCCTTAATTAATCTCCCATGATATGTATGAATTGCCTCTCCATCAACCAACTTGGAAATAATCCAACTCTGTCGAAATTGGTTCACAAGAAGGGAGAGTGAACACTCAACGTGCAATGGACAAGAAAAAGCTCTCCAAAATGTGAAAGCCCAATTAAAAAATGATAAAAATATATTATAATTCCTCATTAAATTATTTTATTAACTTCATGATACCTCCTAAGGTCTAATTTCCCTTCATGAGCTTCCTCCAACTCATCTTAGTGGTTTAGTAACTTTCAGGACACTTATCTTCCTCCTCATCCTCCAATTCTTTCCCCAATTCAAATGAATTACTATAAATCCCAAATTATACCTATTTGTGGATATTTTTATCACTGACATGTCATATGTTTCATATGTCATCAATCAGGTCTGAATTTTTCCTACTTGTCATTCAATCTTCCATCATTTGTTGTCATAGAGTGAATAGAATCTCATTCCAAGTGGCACACCTTGTCTTATAGTCTCTCCCTCTTCCATGGGAGTGACCCTCCTTTACCAATTCAAATTAGTTGTCTCATTATATTATATTTTACACAAAATAACCATCCAATAATGTTACATTAGCCATTTGTTCGAATTTGGATGAATATCATGCCAAGTGTGCAGTGAATCTAGTCATCCAAAGGCTCCACAAGCTTCCAAGTGTCTTCATGTACTCACGCCACCTTATTTTCTTAACATTTATCATTTATGTGATCCAAATAAATATGAATATGGTAAAATAAAGTCCTTTTTGGTCCCATATCCCCTTATTACAAAATGTATGTCTTCATCTCAACCCAAGGAACTAGTAGGTTGGTGAAACATTATTTGCAAATAGTCTTATTTGGAAATTATTTAATTGGGGACATGACATCATGACCATTCACATGTAAAATTAGAGCACTGAAGGATTTTACAATCTTCCTCTATGATAAATACCTATAAAAACATTCTCCACACCCATATCAGTTTCCTTATCAAGCATTTCATCCATACCGAGTGTTGGGAATTTCTAGATATATTTCTAGAACAACTAAATAAGACTCACATCAATAATCAATCTAGGGTACATATTTTATTTCAAGGTTTCATGAAAATTCTACTCAGTTCATAAATTCCTCAATAATGATAGTGCCATTAAATGATCACATGGATAAGGAATGGAAAATTAACCAAACCAACTCTATGAAAAAAAACATGCCTCTCATTACCTTGCTCACAGTACTATAAAGAGATATTAAATCGACATAGATCCTACTAGGAAAGAGATCATACTCACTCCACAAAATTCTGTTTAAAATGAAATGGCATTCAATCCATACAGACTCTTGAAAAAGAAATCACAGTCAATCCACATAGTCTATTGAAAAGGAAATCACACTCAATCACATAGTTCTATTGAAAAGGGAAATCACAATTGTAGAAATGAATATATGCAACAAATAATAGTTCTCTATCAGTTTGGATCAATAATTATTAATGAGAATTCACCTACTACAATATTAAAGATAGAGATTATCCTTTAAATATAAATACAATTAGAATTTTGAAACTATAATGTGTTGATGTTTTATGTATATTTGAAAGATATTATTATTTTATTTGATCAAGTAGAAACCCTAAAAGAAACATTAATAAACTAGACTTGTAATGTCATCCCAAAATATTGAAGAAATAATAAATAAACACTATTATATTGCTTCTTCTACAAGTAGTCCTACTCACCTAGTGAAGTCATACCCATAGTGGAAGAAGTTAGTTAAAAAACAAGCACACAAGAAGCATTTAATTGGTAAGTCCAAATTTTATTTTGGAAGATTCTCATTTCTGAAATATTTTAAGCTTGGACATAATGATGAAAAACACCAATCTTGATGAGAATCTTAAAGGATTTGATAAATTATGAACATGGAAGTATAGAGTGCTTCTCATTTTATAAGAGAATGATTTGGAAAAATATGTTGAAGAAGAGGTTGCAGATCGATATGTAAATAAGGATAAGGAAAAGCGTAAGAAGAACATGGTTAGGACAAAGATAATCATTGAATATTCTATCAAGTACCACTTGATCCATAATTTCTTATCATTGAAGACTCCAAAGAATATGTTTGATGCATTGTTTGGATTGTTTGAAGGAAATAATATCAATTCAAAGATGAAATCAAGCACGCGGCTCAAGAATGTGAAAATGTAGAATTCAGAAACCATTCTACCCTACTCCACAAGGGAATATTAAATTAAAGGATAACTTGAAGGCATTGGAGACACGGCTGAAGAATATTAAATAATGATGACTAGATTAAATGGTATCCCAAGGTCACGAGATTCAATTATTTAGGAAATTTGTTCCATAAGGAAACTAAAAACGTTTGTCAGACTATGGGAAGAATGAAAATTAGAAGAAGTCAGGCTGGTAGTGATAAAAGAAACGTTGGGTGATGAAAAAAATCAAGCACTAGCAACATGTGTAAGAAAATGGAAAATTAAGAAAGAACCCCACTCTTGTAAGAAGTTTTAGAAGACTCAAAAGACTAATAGAAGGTTATTGAAATTACATATGCTACAAATTCCAGAAGATGGGACACATTACAAAAAATTGTCCTCAAGTAAAAGATCATATTAGTAAAGGGAATATAAAAGACATCATTCTCATGTTGTAGAAGATGATGAACCTAGTTAGAAGAAATAAAGAGAATAAATTTCAAGTGAATAATATGTGTTGATTTCAGCTCTTACAAGGATATTTTATCATGGAAGTGACACATTGCTTGTTGATAGTGGTACCTCTAAGCACATGACGGGTTACAAGAATTATCTCTCAAATTTGGTTCAAAAGGATTCACCTCATAAGGTGGAGCTTGGTGATGATTATCAGTATCCTATAAATGGGGCATGAGAATCCTCCTCCAAGTTGGATTTCATAAAACCTATAAAGATGAAATATGTATTGTATGTACCTAGTTTGAAGAAGAATCTCCTCTCCATCTCATCTTTAGGGAGCATGAATATAGAGTTTCTTTCTTTCATGCATAAGTTCTCATGTAGCAAAAGGGAAAGACTATTCATGTTGCTGGTGTGATTGGTGTTCAAGAGGAAGGTTTGTACAAGATAAATGGGAAATCATAATTATCATTGGTACATATCAGTATGAACTCAAGTGATCTATGGCATATAATTCTTCCTCACTTACATTACAAAGTATTTTCAATCATGAGAAAGAGGGTGACAAGTATGCCAGATATTTAGGTGAACCATGATGGTACATGCAAAGGATGTGCACAAGGAAAGAACATGAAGAGTTCACTTCCAAGCAATGACATTAAAGAAAAATAAACCTTGTAAATAGTACATTTGGATGTGTGCACAAAGATTTCATCAACATAACTTAGCGGGTACGTATATTATGTTTCATTTATTGATGATTACGCATTTAAAACTTGGATTTATTTCTTGAAAGAAAAAGGTGAAGTGTTTATCAAGTTCAAAGAATTAAAGGCAACTGTGGAGAATCTCTCTAAAAATAATATAAAGACATTAATATTAGATAACAAAGGAGAGTTTACATTAGAATACTTCAAGACATTTTGCATAGAAATTGGGATTAAGAGGGAGATCACTACTCCATAAAATACTCCACAAAATGGAGTGGTAGAAAGAAAGAATCAGACAATAATGGAAGCAATGAAGGATATGATGCACGATCAATATTTACCATTAAAACTATGGGAAGAGGCATACAAAAAAAATATATATGTGTACAAAATAGAACTCAACACCATGTACTTGGGAGAAATATCCTAGAAGAAATGTTTATAGGAGAGAAGTCATAGGTCAACCCCATGAGGATATTTGGTTTTCATGTATATGTACATGTTCCCAAGCATAAGAGAAAAAATTTGCATCCTTTAGGAAATAAGGGTATATTTGTTGGATACATTGAGTCATTGAAGGCATATAGAGTCTACATTCCTGGTTACAGGAAGATTAAGACTAGCAAAGTTGTCACCTTCGATGAATATCTAGATTTTAGTAGATCGTGACATACTCATACATATGAGGTCTATGATGAGGACCTTGAAGATCCTAGAGTTACAAATATAGGTGTAGGTGTTGATGTATTTGTAACTTCGGAATGTATTCATCTATGTATATTATGTCTTGTAACTTGATGTTTATTTCGGGATGTATCTATTATGTAATTGAGTCATGTTGTCATGCCCCGATGTTCCGATCGGGAGGATCTATTATGTAAACAAGTCATGTCAAGTCGTAGTGGGTCACCCTCTGATTGTCTAAGGGTTAAAGTCCCTGCAGTTCTGGGGCACTAGGGTTATTAGACTCTCCTAGTAGAGGTCAGCCCTAGAAGGGTTTTAGTCATGTTGGGATTAGTATAAATAGAGAACAAGAGTCTCTATTGATCACACAAATCATCCACACTCAAGTGTAGTGCATAGTTGAGGAAGGAGAAGACACTGGGGCTAGACAACAAGAAGATTATTGTTGTCGAGATATCACTTACTGTTTTGGGCTTTTCTATTTTGGTGTTGATTCTATCTCTAAGGAAGTTGTGGGGTTTTCTCCTTTATGGTTTCCCTAAGGAAAAACATTGTGTTAATTGTCTCTTGTGATTGATTGTTGTGCTTATTATTCTCTTAGTTAAAGATCCTAAAATGCTAGATTAATGCTGAAAAACTAACATGGTATCAGAGCTAACCTGAGAAGAACACATTGTGCAGCTGCAGGAACTAGGGATTCCTAGTTTGTGGATCTTCCTAACCATATTTTTAGTATAAGTAAGGTGGAATAACTCTCCTCCTTAGGGTGCATCTTTCCGTCGAAGCAGAATCCAATTCTGAGGTTTTTCAGTTTTGGACCTATCACTACTGCCAAAAATTAGGGATTTTCATAGAAGAGGATTTTTTCAGTGAGCCCAGGCCTGGATTGATCTCCTCCTCAAAATCAAAGTTAGGGAGAAATTTCAAAGCATTTGGGTAGACAGAACTCCAAAAAAGCAAAAACCTAATTTGCTCCTAATCCAATACTGTAGGATTTCAGCTCAAGTTTTAGATCCGACATCTTGAACCTAGTAAGATCTAAAATCTTTTGTATTTTCATTTTAGGTTCTTAGTTAATATGTCTCATCATACTAAGCTTGATGAAAAGCTTGAGGGAGCTGATAGCTTCCGAGCCTGGAGGTATAGGATCTCCCTGGTCCTGGAAGAAAATGAGTTAGAATCCTACATCCATGAGGAGGTTCCAGTTCCAGAGGGAGATGAGGCAAAATCCTTACATAAGAAGGAGATGGTTATGGAAAAGAGGATCATTGATGATTCTATCAAGAATCACCTTATCCCATAGGTTTCCTCTCTCAAGACACCTAAAGCTATGTTTGATGGCCTAACCAAATTGTTTGAAGGGAAGAACATAAACCAGAAGATGAATCTGAGAAATCAACTGAAGAATGTGAAGATCCAGAATGTAGAGACCATCCAGTCCTACTTCAAAAGGGTTTCTCAGATCAAGGAACAATTGGAAGCAGTAGATGAAGAAGTGGAGAATGCAGAAATTGTGATGACCACCTTGAATGGTCTCCCTAGGACATGGGACTCTTTCATTCAAGGGATTTGTGCTAGAAAGAAGTTAGTCAACTTCAGTAGACTGTGGGAAGAATGTTCTCAAGAAGAAGCTTGGATAGCAGCTCGAGAAGAGAATATGGGAAGTAAAGATCAAGCTCTCACAATACAATCCAAGAAATCCAGATCCAGCCATCACAGAAGTAAGTACTCTCATCACATGAATAACTCTAGAAAGCCTAGAAATAAGTCTAAGTTCATTTGCTATACATGTGATGTAAAAGGACACTTTGCTAGAGATTGGCCTAAGAACAAAATTAGTCCTCACAAGAAGAAGGGAAGCAAATTAAGACATCGTGCTCATGCTGCAGAGGATGATGAACCATCCAAGAAGAGATCTAGCTATGAAAGTGAAGATTCTTCAAGTGAGGATGAATGTGTTTTGATCTCCGCTCTCACGGGAAACATTACTCATGGAAGTGGTGATTGGCTTATTGATAGTGGGGCCTCCGAACATATGACTAGATTCAATGAATCCTTTGTGAATCTCTCAGAACATGAATCACCTCACAAGCTGAAGCTAGGAGATGACTACCAATATCCAATAAAAGGTAGTGGGGAATATTCCTATAAACTAGACTCTGGTAAATCTCTAACAATGAAAGAAGTATTTTTTATGCCAGGACTCAAGAAGAACCTTCTCTCCATATCAGCATTGGATGCAAAAGGAATGAGGGTTGCATTCATAGATGGTCAAGTCATCATGTGTCCAAAAGGAAAGACTATTGATGATGCAATAGTGATTGGTGAAGAAGAAGGAGGTTTGTATAAATTGAAGGGCCATCCAGAACAAGCCTTGTTCCATGACACAGTAGAGCCAAGTGAACTTTGGCATAGAAGGCTTGCATATGTGCATTACAGAGCACTACCTCTTGCAAGAAAAGTTGTTGAAGGAAATGAAAGCAAAACATGACGGGGTCTGCAAAGGATGTGCAAAAGGAAAGAACACAAAGAAGACATTTCCAAGTAGTGAAAGCAAAGAAAAAGGAATCTTGGTAATCATCCACTCTGATGTATGCGGTCCTATGTCATCAAACTCACTAAGCGGGTATGCATATTATGTTTCTTTTATTGATGATTTTTCTAGGAAGACATGGGTTTACTTCATGAAGGATAAAGATGAAGTATTCAACAAATTCAAGGAATTCAAAGCATTGATTGAGAATCACACTGAAAAGAAGATAGAGACCTTTTGATTAGATAATGGTGGAGAATTCGCTTCAAATGAATTCAGAGAGCTATGTAAAGAATCAGGGATTAAGAGGGAGTTTTCCACTCCTTCTAATCCACAAAAAAATGGGATTACGGAATGGAAGAACATAACTATCATGGAAGATGATAAATCAATGCTTCATGATCAAGATCTTCCTATGCATCTTTGGGCGGAAGCTGCTAGAACAGTGGTGTATGTATAGAATCGTACTCCACATAGAGTAATTGAGAATAAGACTCCTGAAGAAGTCTTCTCCAGCAAGAAACAAGAAGTCAGCCATCTCAGAATATTTGGCTATCCTGTGTACATGCACATTCCAAAAGAGAAGAGAACAAAATTAGATCCTTCAGGAAAGAAGGGTATATTTGTGGGATACTCTGAAAGCTCAAAGACTTACAGAATCTATTTCCTAGGATACAAGAAGATTGGCATCAGCAGGGATGTGACATTTGATGAAGACATAGCTTCCAACAAATACAAAAAGAGACTTGCTGAAGAACCTAAAGAAGCAAAAGCACCCAGAATTCATGACACGACCATGAACGAAGAAATTCAAGAAGAAAATCAAGAATTCAAAGAACCACAAAGACTTGTAGATCCACCTTTGGAGAAGAATCCTCACAAGAGGAACCTCTTGGGTACAAGAACTTATCCAAGGTGCATAAAGATACAGGGCTCTAGAAGAGAATCACAGAGAAAGAAAGAGAACTAGATCTTGTTTTGGGTATGTAGCTTTACTATGTGATTTCATTGATAAAGAACCTTCCAGTTATGAAGAAGCGGTAGAACAGAAAGAATGGAAGGATGCTATGATCGAAGAGTATTAGTCGATCATGAAGAATGATGTTTGGGATGTTGTCCCAAGACCAAAAGAGAAGTCAGTTGTAACTTCCAAATGGATCTACAAGATCAAGCATGCTACAGATGGTAGCATTGAAAAATATAAGGCAAGATTTGTGGCTCGGGGTTTCTCTCAGAAAGAAGGAATAGATTATGAAGAAACCTTTGCACCTATATCCAGATACACTTCCATTAATCAGTACTTGCTCTAGATGCAGTGATGAAATGGAAGATATACCATATGGATGTCAAGACTACTTTCTTGAATGGTGTAGTGTAAGAAGAAGTGTATGTGGAGCAGCCACTCGGTTTTGAGACACATGACAGGGAGTCTCATGTGTGCAGATTGAAGAAATCCTTGTATAGTTTGAAACAGGAACCTAGGACATGGTATGACAGGATTGATAGCTTTCTATCCAGTTTGGGCTTTACCAAGAGTAAAGAAGATTCCAACCTTTACTACAAGTTTGAGGATGGAAACCCATTGATACTTCTACTATATGTAGATGATCTATTTGTGATAGGTATGGATGGGTTGATTGCTGATACGAAGAGAAAGATTTCTGCTGATTTTGAGATGAAGGACTTGGGTATGATGCATTACTTTCTAGGTATGGAGGTGTGGCAGAGCTCAGATGGAATCTTCCTTGGACAAGGGAAGTATGCAGTAGAGATCCTAAAGATATTTGGGATGATGGACTACAAGACTATGGCCACACCTATGGCATTGAACTTGAAGCTATTAAGTGATGCTTCATTAGAGACGGTTGATGCCATGATATATCGTTAGATGATTGGGTCCTTGATGTACCCAATGAACACAAGACCAAACATTTGCTTTGCTGTGAACACCTTGAGCCAGTTCTTGACATATCCAAGAAATGTTCACTTGATTGTTGTAAAGCATATTCTGAGGTACCTGAGGGGTATAGTTGATTATGGGATCAAGTACGATGCGAATCAGAAGATTAAAATGGAGGGTTATGTTGATTCAGATTGGGCAGGCACTACCAATGATAGGAAGAGCACTTCAGGATGTTGCTTCAGTATGGGATCAGGTATGATCTCTTGGTTTAGCAGGAAGCAATCCTGTGTGGCACTGAGTATAGCTGAAGCAGAGTATGTCGCATCTTGTTTAGCTAGTTGTGAGGTAGTATGGCTATGGAAGCTATTGTATGATATATTTGATCTCCAATTGGATGCTACTTGTATACATTATGACAACTAGAGTTGCGTGAAGTTGTTAGAGAATCCAGTGTTCCATGACAAGTCTAAGCATATCGAGATCAAGTATCACTATATCAGGGATATGGTGCAGAAGGGATCGGTGAAGCTCCAGTATGTTGGGATGGAGGAATAGATAGTTGATGTATTGACGAAGCCATTGGCTAGGCTGAAGTTTGAGTACTTCAGGGAGAAGCTTGTTGTTCTCCAGATCGAGGTTTCCTCCAAGAGAAAGTGATGAGACCCATAGCCATTCTGACATGGTGAGAGGATTGGTTCCTTCCATGGTCAGATGTAAGGGATGAGCCATTCTATCATGGTGAGAGGATTGGTTCCTTCCATGTCAAATATGAGTGCTGACCATTCTGTCAAGTAGGACAGATGTAAGGGAAACTACCATTCTGGGAATGGAGGCACCTAGTCAGTTACCAGGAAAACTCAGTCTAGGACTGAGAATCCATTCTGATGTGATAGAGGGATGTGTTCCCACTTTATCAGATATAAGGGCTAAACCATTCTATCATGGCTAAAGGATTAGGTTCCTCCCATGTCAGATGTGAGTGTTGGCCATTCTGTTGAGTAGGACAGATGTAAGGGCAACTGCCATCCTGGGAATGGAGGCACCTGGTCAGTTACCAGGTAGCTCAGTCTAGGACTGGGGGCCATTATAATGTGATGGTAGGATTAGTTCCTCCATGATCAGATGTGAGTGCATGCCCTTTCTAATGCGATGATTTATGCATGGTTAGAATGTAAGTGTAGAGCCTTTCCGACAAGATGAGGTTGGATATAAGTGCTAAGCCATTCTGGCGCGATGTGTTTACACATGGTCAGATGTGAGTGTTATGCCTTTCCGACAAGATGGGTTTGGATGTAAGTGCAAAGCCTTTTCGATGTGATGTGCTTGCACATGATCGAATAGAAGTGCTGATCCTTTCTGACAAGATGCTGTCAAATGTGAGTACTGGGCCTTTATGACAAGTTGAGGTCAGATGTGAGTGCTGGGCGTGCCTTTGTGACAAGATTTGGTCAAGTGTAAGAGCTGGGCAGGCCATTGTGACTTAAGTGTCAGATATAAGCATTGATGAATACCTACATGAAAGGTAGGCCTACTGTAATGCCCCGGTTTTGACCCCGTTACATTAGATGTATATGATGTATATATTGTAATGATCATGGTATGGAGCTAAAGGCCAAGGCCCTGCCATTGATCGGTAATGCTATGTTTTGGATTTAATTGTCACCGAAGGTCTATCGGGGCATGCGGCATATCATATGTTGGCCGTCATGTAAATATGCATCATAATTAATTAATGGACACAACCAGCTACGGTCGCGGAAACTAAATCGAATGGGGCACGGTTTTCTAAGGATAAGGGGGGTGAAATATTTAACCTATGGACCAATGGGGAAAAGCCAAATGTCTATGAGAAAACCCACCAAACTGTCAACTACCTTTCTTGTCTTTTTCCCCAATCATTTATTTCTGCCAGAATGTGTTTGAGTTAGTTATTGCATGGAATGGGAAGAGTATGGGCAACCAAATTCGAATTGGGCAGAGACCCATTTTTGAAAAACGTGTTCTAACTTCCTTGGCAAGGAAAATGCCCAAAAACGTATGCCATTCTGCTATGCATTCGTGTTTTTCATTTTCCTCACCATTCCCCTTCACGTTGGAGCTTTTGGGAGCAGCTGGAGTTTTTCCTGTGTTTTTCCTTTCACGTTTTTGGTTGCTGGCTTCATTTTTCCCATGGATGGGAGGTCGTTTTTGTAGTGCTGGGGATTGGGTTGTCTTCCTCACGTTTTTTGGAGCTGCTAGTGCATTTTCCATTCACGTTTTTGGAAGTTTCATGTGTTTTTACCATGGCTGTGAAGAGCCATTCACGTTTTTGGATGACTCACCTGCTATTGGTCTGACGCACAGACTATTTGGTGCGTTTTTCCCTACTGTGAGTTGTGCTCACTGATAAGCTTCAGGACTGTGTGTTTTCCCCCATTTTGTGAGTCGTTTTTGCTGTTACATTTAGGGACTGTTGAAGATGGGTTGAATTCGTTTTCCCTGTTTAAGCTGTGAGAGCTGAATTAATTGCCGGAGTGCACTTGTTGGTCTTCAGACTGTATTGGGAGCAAGGATGTGGGCTGAGTTTTGCTTGATAAACCTGGTGACTGGAACCACACAGACAGAGCTAGAGGGCTGGCCTTCTTCTCCATCACCCCTGAATAGCACTGGAAGGGAATGCAGGGCCTGAGGGACTGTGTAGCAGAGAAGGGACTGATTCCTTGTGTTGGGTGTGGATGGGTGTCTTAGAGGTCAGGCTAGTTCTAGTGTAGGTGTTCTTGGCTCTGTAATGAGCTCACCAGCTTAGCAAATTTCCTTCATCATCTCCTTAATGGCCTGATAAACCCAACTTTGTTGGCTTGGCTATGTGTTTTGTGTATCCTAGCTATGTGTAAGCCTGCTAGTTCCCTTATTCCTTGGAGAATCATGCCCAGCTCGGGGGTGGCAGCGTTGCTGATAGATTGATGAGCACGCTGGCCTATGGTTGGGTGGAATGTTGCAGCGACGTAGCTGGTTGCGGAGCAAAGCTCTCATAAGATAAGTGATCTTGTGTATTTTACCTCTGCAATTTCTATATTTACTGTTAATGAAAATGAAATGAACATGTTGAAAGAATGATTGTGTGAATGCATGTTGTTTCCACTGTGCAAGATGAATTAATTAAGCTATGTATGATGAACAATTGAATTTGTGCATGTTATACTGTCATGCATTCTTCTCAGCATTCTGTTTTAGCCATTCAGCATTTTATTTAAGCCTGTACATGTTCATGGGCGGTTAGCCCGGTCTGATAAAGCAAGTAGTAGTCGCGTCCTCTTCACCGGTCGGAGGCATGGGGACGTGACACCTACAGGATTGAATTTGTAGAACTTCCTGTGACGAGAAGAATTGAGATAGCACCATCATGAGATAGCAGATGATGATCCAGACTTGATGATGATCCAGATGAGATGATCCAGACTTGATGACGATCCAAATCAAGTGATGATCCAGTTGTGATGATGATCTAGACTCGATGATCCAGATGAGATGATCCAGACTTGATGATGATACAGATCGATTGATGATCCAACAGTGATGAGCCAGTAGTCATGATGATGCAAATCCCGTGATGAAGAGAAAGAAGATGACTTGAATACTTGAAGACAAAGAAGACTTCAAGAGAAAGAAGATGACTTGAAGACTCAAAGAAGAAGAAGACTCAAAGATGAAGATTACTTGAAGATGAGAGATGATCCACTTGATGCAGAGAAGAAGACCAGTGCCGCAAATTGTGTCAAAAGAATACCTTCCTAGTTAAGAGGGAGTTTTGATGTATTTGTAACTTCGGAATGTATTCATCTATGTATCTTATGTCTTGTAACCCGATGTTTATTTCTATATGTATCTATTATGTAATTGAGTCATGTTGTCATGCCCCGATGTTCTGATCGGGAGGATATATTATGTAAACAAGTCATGTCAAGTCATAGTTGGTAACCCTCTGACTGTCTAAGGGTTAAAGTCCCCACAGTTCCGAGGCACTAGGGTTATTAGACTCTCCTAGTAGAGGTCAGCCCTAGTAGGGTTTTAGTCATGCCAGAATTAGTATAAATAGAGAACAGGAGTCTCTATTTATCACACAACTCATCCAAACTCAAGTGTAGCGCATAGTTGAGGAAGGAGAAGACACTGGGGCTAGACAAGAAGAAGATTACTGCTATCGGTATATCACTTACTTTTTTGGGATTTTCTATTTTGGTGCTAATTTTATCTCTAAGGAAGTTGCGGGGTTTTCTCCTTTATGGTTTCCTCGAGGAAAAACATTGTGTTAATTGTCTCTTGTGTTTAATTGTTGTGCTTGTTATTCTCTCAGTTAAAGATCCTAATAATGCTATATTAATGATGAAAAACTAACAGTAGGTTATGATGTTTTTCCAAAAGAGAATATTTCAGAAAATCATGATATGGCAGAACTGTAGAGACCTAAAGATCAACCCCAAGAAATGATTAAACATAAAAGAAGACCACATTGGGTTCAAGATATTTTTTAGGATGTATATAGGTATGGTGATATAGATGGATTCTTTAGAGAAATAAAGAGACCTTGAACATATTACAACTATGTGGAATTTTTATGTGACATCATTGATGTAGATAGTTCTAGTTATGAAGAAGTAACTGACATGAAAGTATGGAAGGAATCCATGCTCGATGAATACCATTCCATTATGAAGAATGATTTTTGGGACGTGGTTCTGATATCAAAAGGGATTTTTCAAGATCTATAACCATTATATCTAATATATAGTTCATACGAGAGTTGTGAAGCTCCAATATGTTGCAATATATGAGTAAATATTTGATGTATTGACCAAGCCTCTGTTAAAGGTAATGTTTGAGTACTTTAGGAAAAAGGTTGGTGTAGTGCAGAACAACTTCCCTACCTAAAAGGAAGTGTTTATTTATATATGTGATTCCAAGGGAAGCAACACACTATTTCTAGAAACAATTGGTAGTTATTCATAGGAATTTTATTGATTGGGGCACAAGTTGGACTGACCTCACACAAGCTTAGGATTCCTAGCCTTCAGGGATACAAGGACATGTCATGTTGATTGATGATTCCTATATTTCAAGATATAGGTCCAACCTAAGTGGGGTGGAGAGTTCATAGCATTGTGTTGGATGGATAGTGTGTGTGCACTAGACTACCTAACCCTTATTGTTTGATTCCCAATCATTGTATATTGGTTTCCTATTGGTGCCAACCAGAAGAGCTAGTCATCCATATTCTATGTGAGTTGGATGTTCAGTGTGTGTGAGATAAATTCTTAGTTCGACGTGAGCTAGATGAAGTCCCGTAATGACATAAGGTTTGAAAGGACCATGAGGTTATACCCACTAGTGATATGCTATGTATGATGTTGAGTCCATGGATGCATGATGTGGATGATGGATTTCTCATACAAAAATTCTACTGATGGATAGATTCATGAAATTCAACAAGTAAATGGTCAAAGAGTACAGACGTGTAGAAGAAGTGTTGAAGATTGTACCAAAAGAATACCTTCCTTGCTAATATGGAGTGTTCATGTTTTATGTAGCTTCAAAATATATTCTTATTGTGTTTGACCAATTATAAACTCTAAAAGAAACAATGCTAAAGTATACTTGTAATGGCATACTATAATATTCTATAAATAATAACTAACAATATTATATTGCTTCTAAGACAATTCTTCCGAGTCACCTAGTGATTCGTGAAGTCAGCCCCATAGTGGAAACATTAGGTTAGAAAACAAGTATAAATAAAGGGTATTCCCTCCTCATTTTTACAATAAGAACACAATAAATTTCGCTCAATTTAGTGAGACAAGTGCACAAGAAAGAGAGAGAGAGAGAGAGAGAGAGAGAGTAGTTGGAGGAAAACTTATATTTTGGGGTTATCTTGTCTTATCTTATATTTGTATTTGGAGTATATTCTAGGATATATATTTATCTCTTCACTATGTTTACATTGTACTTTGTTGATGAATCTATACTGAGGAATTTCTCTCTTCAAAAGTAATAACAGTAAAAATTCATATTATCTACTATTTCCAACAATTAATCAAAATTATACCATCTTACGATAATAATGACCAATAATAATAATAATACTATGTGAGAAATAAACATTACAAGAAACATTCACATAGACACAATCATCTACCTTGGAAATCCCCATGTAGGGAAAAGCCAACAGCAATGAATATCTTCATCGCCCTGGCCAAAGTGTCCAAGCGGGATAGCTTCTACTCTCCTCTAAGACACTTTACAATAGATCCTCCTCAAGCCTTATAAAGGCTTCATCACATGCAATACCATGGGGAAATACCATTTGACACCAAATACCATTGACAACCAATACCATGGAAAATACCATGGGCTCCAAAAAACCATGTGCCCAAAAACTATGTGCTAGAACTCAATCACCTTTGACTCATTTCCAAGTCAAGGTTAACACTAACAATCCCCCCTTTAAAATTGGCTCGGAGTAATGACCAACCCCCCTCAAAGTTTTATAATGGAATATCACATACACCCCCTATAACCTAGGTATATTTCATGACTTTACCGATAAGTTTCCTGGGGTATGCATGTCTTACAAGGTCTTACAACCATATTCCCATTTACATGCAAAATACTCCATTAATTTTTTTTATGTGTCTTCATGGTGACTTCACCATCACCATCCATTTATATGTCCTATCACTTTTCCATGCTCGCTTTCTTACTCATCTTATACCATGCTCATTTTATACCTACATCCAACCTTTTCATTGATGTCGATATAAAAATAATACATCTGCCATATTACATGGGTTCTTCTCCGTTGAAATCACTAGTTCTCTAGGATTTCTCTTCACATACATGGCCCATCAATACTGGTCCCACAACTGAGATTAAACCATCTCACATTCCTTTTGCAATCAAAGACTCAACCTCTTCGATCCACATCAAGATAGGATACAAGTACACCTAACACCCTTGTACCTACCCAATGGTTCATTCCAAACTTGATGCAACATCCATTTTTTATGCATAAGAGGGATACCTTGTGCTTCTAGCACATGAGGAGATCACATTCTAACTAAGAACCCAAAAAATACTGCCAGAATGTTAGATACCACCAAATATGCACCCCACAATTAAGTCAAAACAAAGTCTAATACAATGAGCACAACTATAATCCAAACCATGGCTATGATATCAGTTCTTAGGATTTAAAAAAGCATCACATAAAAATAATATGTGAGAAAAAAATAATCACAAGAAACCATTAAATATAGTCACACAATGCTTATGTGGAAAACCCAAAACCGAGAAAAACCATCATAATAGATGTATTATCTCTAATGACCTAAATTTTCCAATCCAATCCAAGTGAGGTAGCGACCACTCACCTCTAGGACACTTTACAATGGATCCTCCTCAAGCGTTATAAAGGATTCTTTACATGCAATACCATGGTATAATACCCAAGGCCACCAAAAACCATTGACCACCAATATCATGGAAAAATACCATTGGCTACCAAATATCACAGGCCCAAAAACATGTGTTGTGACCTAAACCACCTATGCCTCATTTTCGAGTCAAGGTTAACCCTAATAACCCCCCCTTTAAAATTAACTTGGAGTAAACACCAACCCCCTGAAAGTTTTACCAAGGAATATCACATACACCCCCTATCACCTAGGTTTGTCTCTCGACTTTATCGATGAGTTACTAGGGGTATGCATGCCTTACTAGGTCTTATATCCATATTATCATTTTCATGCAAACTACTCCATTAATTTTTTCATGTCTCTTCATCATGACTACACCATCACCATCCATTTCTTCATCCTCTTTCTTTTTCATGCTCACTTTATTTTGATTTATATTTCTCAATTTCTACCATGCCCCTTTTGTACCAGCATCCAACCTTGTCATTGATGTCCATATAAAAAAATCCATCTACCGATTACTCCTCAGTAGTGGTGACTTCCATATCTCTAAGAATTCACTCCACAGACCTGGTTAATCAATCTTGGTCCCCTAGATGATATTAAACCATGTCATATTCCTCCTGCAATCAAAGACTCAACTTCTCCAATTCCACATCGAACTAGGTTACGAGTACACCTTCCACCCTCATACCTATCCCAATGGTTCATTACACCCTTGATGCAACATCTCTTTTCTATGTAGAAGAGGGATATCATGTTTTTCTAACACCCGAGGAAATTACATTTTAACCAGGAACCCAAAAATACTTCTAGGAACCATTAGACATGTACCCCACAATTACTTCAAAAAGAAAACTAGTTACAACAAAATAAGCACAACTATATTCCAACCATGGATCTGAGACCATTTCTTTGGATTTAAATGAGCATATATATAATTAATAATTAGAGAACATAAATCCACATACCAACACATGAAAGATAGACACACAATGTTTACATGGAAAACCCAAAACTGGGAAAAACCATTAGAATAGATCTATTATATTCGTTGACCTAAATCGGCCAAGCTGATCCAAGGGATCTATCCACCACTCACCTCTAGGCCACTTTATAATGGATCCTCCTCAAGCCCTATAAATGCTTATTTACATGCAATATCATGGGAAAATACCATGGCCCATCAAATACCATGGACTCAAAAACATTTGCTAGACCTAAACCACTGTTGAATCATACCCAAGTCAAGGTTAACCCTAAAAATCCCCCCTTTAAACTTGACTTGGAGTAATCACCAACCCCCCTAAAATTTTTACCTAGGAATCTCACATACACCCCCCTATCACCTAGGTTTATGTCTTAACTTTAGGAGTGAGTCACCAGAGGTATGCATGCCTTACCATCTCTTATATCCATATTCCCATTTACATGCAAACTACTCCATTAATTTATTTTCATGTGTCTTCATGGTGACTACACAATAACCATTCATTGTTTCATCCTCTAACTTTTCCATTCCTGCTTTCTTGCTTGTCCACTTGATCAATTTATGCCATGATCTTTCTGTACTTGGATCCAACCTTGTCATTAACATCAATATAAATAGGAATCTATCTATCATATTACATGGGTACTTAGCCACTATAAACACCAGTTCTCTAGGAATCATATTCACATACTTGGCTCATCAATCTTGGTCCCACAACTGAGATTAAACCAACTCAAATTCCTCCCCCAATTGAAGACTCAACCTATCTGATATACATCAAGTTAGGCTATGATTACACCTTCCACCCTCATACCTACCTAGTGGTTGATTCCACACCTGATGGGACATCCCTTCTTTGCACAATAGAGGGATACCTTTTGATTCTATCACCCAAGGAAATTGCATTCTAACTAGGAACCCTAAAATATTGCTAGGGTGTTGGGTACCACCAAACATGCACCCCATAATTATTTAAAAAAACTAGGTACAACACAATGAGCACAACTATATTCCAAACCATGTGTAATTTCCTCTTCTTATTAAGCACCAAAACACCCGCTAACCTAATTAATTCCAATAGGTTCGAGCAGGTACTACTTAAAACGGAATTGAGTGAGGACATTTGATACTTAGAACAAATTAGGACACTCATTCGGTATTAAAGTCATCAGTTTGATAAACAAATCCTTATTTATTTAAGCTTAAAGTCAACATGAAATTAGAATTGCATGCATGCAAAAGTGAAGCGTAAACCCTAAAAGTGACATGCACACCATAAAAGTACATGTTTTTCTATTTAAGAAGGGTTATTGAACCAAAAAGGACATCTATGATTATTATTGTTGATTTGTAGTTTTTTAGCAGCAACAGCAGTTGGGGTTGAAAATGACATCTTCAGCTAACAAGGGTTTGGTAGTGAAATCTATCTTCCCTAGTGTCTTTCAGGGTAGGCCATGCAGGTCTACAATCAGTATTCACCATATCCATCTGCATTCAGTGAATCCGCACCAATAGAACATATTTTTGCTGGTTCATGTTTTATAGATGGGGATTAGCTGGAAAACCCCAAAAGGATTCACTGGGACGCTTCAGCTCAGTCATTTCTCTGCATATTTCACTATTCCTCTCTGCAGGCTTAGCACATTACACTGAGGGATTATCAAGACATATTCAACACACTCAAAGAATCCAACATCATATTTACAGGGGAATAAGAGATGCCACCCTCACTAGCAAAAAAATTTGCTAGGGTTCTTGGAGGAGTCAAATCCTTTGCATGCACCAACCTATCTCTTTGGGAAGGAGAGAGTATAATTCCTACAAATTCTCAACTGCATCAGAGAACTCCTTCATAAAAAAGTCATATTCAGCTGGGAGAGAGTCTCCTTTATAGCTGGGCGTTAAGATGAGAAAGGGAGAACCATTGCCTCACCTATTCAGCACCACATGCATGCAGCTTATCTCTATAGTACTATCAGATTATATGTTAGTGGTAAGTGTACAACTTCTTTCTAAAACTTTCCAACCTATAATTTCTCTAGATCTGCTATATTTTAGGACATTTGGGCATGGAAATGTCACATGCACTTTTTATTCAGTCATTTTCACATCATTTAGTGTATGAACAATAGATTATTAGTAAATAACCATAGAATATCAGTTTGGGATATTACAGTGCTATCAGAGCATGTTCCTTGCCAGCTGTGGGCTTGGACATGAGAAGTAAATGAATACAGAAGAAGATAATTTTGTAACCTATAGAAGAAGGAAGAGTAGGTACATCGAGGAGCAAGAATTTGAGGATATACAGTTAGAAGATACCAACTTAGACATGGATCAAATAGGTATACACTCTGATAGAGGGAAAGGAACATGAGAAGAGTAAGATAGGTTAGAATTTCATAGCTTGGTGAAAGCATTTAATGACCTAGCTGAGGGACATAAGGAAGAATTGCATGCAATAAACAAATTGGATCTGAAGCCAGAACCAGGTCATAGAACTATACCTTTTTCACCCATAGATAGAGGGTCTACCAGTAGTAGTGGGAAGCATGCTTACACTAATATGAAAAACACACACCATATATATAACAAACCTTCCAGCATACCTACTATGCCTCACTTCTTGGAAGAAGCAGTAGCAAGACTTGTCATGTCATTAGAACCTAGTGAACCATTTGGAGCTTACTTACAGGAGTACACGGATTTGGGAGATGAGTTCCATGCAGCAATGTCATTCTAAGAATTCTAGTACAATATGAAAATTAGGAACCGTACAAGAAACTTTAATAGATGATTTACCCAAAATTATGAGTTGGATAACACCTTAGGCAGATTGACCATCCCTATCTTTGACAAGACTCATGGAGGTTTAGTGAGAATATGGGTCCAGAAGTTCGATACGTACTTCAAACTCAACCTTATGATAGAGACATATGCCTTTAAATTGGCTACCTTAAATATGGACAAATATGCTCATGAGTGCTAGTACCATGGGCTAGTGACATTGGGTCACAACACCATCAAATCATACAGTGAATTCACATAGAGGTTCATGGAGTGGTTTGACAAAAAGGACCCGGAGATACACTTTAGAGATTTAACTCAACTCAAACAGAGAGGGAGTTCCAAGTCCTTCATCTCCAAGTTTCAGAGAATATATGTTATGATAACAAATGTGTCTGAGAGAATATTGGTTATTTTGTTTTCATAGGCCTTCACAGTGTTCCTACCTTTCACACACCTGGGTTACGTGGCAGAAATATTCAAGCCACTCGATGTGTCCTTGAGGGCAAGTCTCGAGTCAAGGCTGTCACCTTGTTCTTGACTCCTCCGTTCAAGCTAACTCCTAACATAGTGTGATGGTGTTATATTAATTACGAGTTTTGAAATTAACTAGTGGAAACAAAAGATAGTGAGATGCACGATTTAAAGAATATAAGCAGAGTAATGACACTCAATATATATATAATCAAAAGAATTGATCAAAGTAAATCACCAGTGCCTTAAATGGAGTCAATAGAGAAAATAATCTGCTTGCATGCGCTTGAAAGAATGTTTTACAAATGTATCTTGGTAGATTTTAAATTAATGTGGAATGTGAATGAATTAATTTAGGCGAAAAGGGGACTCCAGATATACCTGAGGGGTACTTGGAGTATGTCCAAAAGTGAACTTTCACAGCTACTCGCAAGGTGTTTATGGGATGGAATGGAGTCTAGGAGACTATTATTCATAACACACCCATCAGGGTGTGATATATATTGGCACCTCGAGGTCACTTTCCAGTTGTTCCCACTCCTTTGGGTATTTTTCCACTGTTTACAGTTCATTTGAGGCATTGAATTTTTTCCTGATGGTTTGTCAATTTGGTAGGAAAATACTAATTAATATAGTCACTCATGTGATTTTGATGTAGCTTGACTGATCAGATGAACCAAAGCCAAGTACAGAGCATACACACTGGAGTCTTTGTTATTTTTAGTAAATTTTAAAAGAGGTGTTCTTATTAAAAAGAAAACCCTCCAGGAACCTCTTTTGGTCCAAGTGGAAATCAATCGGGAATCAAGGATGGGTTGATTTTATTATTATTATTAAAACAATTAATGAAAATGGAATCGGAGATACACAACACCGGTTTTCTAATTAGTCCTACCACGCATCTCTTTCCCCTTGCGGGTCAATAGGGAAGTCGTGGGGTAAGTAGTATGATTACTTTTGAATTAAAAATATGGAATAATTAAAAATATTATCAAAGTATACAATCCTGCATGTCAATACAAAACTAGAACAGAAAAAAGGGAAAAATGCAAAAAAGTGAAATGGATGCAGATCCCCACAGGGGGGATGGTGAATAGGCTCGAAAGAGCCTATTCGAAAATATTTTTATTTTTATTAGAAGAAATTAAAATATTATAAAACTGAAATTAATCCACCTGGTCCTTATATGGAATGAGACCAAAGGTTTACAAATTGCAAAAAATTGAAATTTTGGGAAGATGGAGACCCCCTGGGGGGGTTTCGAATGGTCCAAAAATGCTTTCTGGACAGCAACTCCTCCATTATTCTGTTACAAATGCTAAAAAACAGAAATATTATCACATTTAAATATTCCCAAAAGTACTTTGAAAGTACTTTTGGATGAACAAACGTTTTACCCAAAAATTCTAAGTTAAAACTGGTTTTTAAAGAAGCGGAAAAGGAACCAAGGAAAGCAATATTTCCTTGGGATATTGGCCTGCTTTGGGGGAAGCCAATATGAAGCACTTAAATTTATGAATATAAATTTTTAGACTCTAAGGTAGAAACCATGCATTCAACAAGTTTTAGATCTACTTTCACAACCTTGAAAGATGACAATTTTTTCTAAAACTAGATCTAGAATGCTTGTAAATTTTATTTTAAGAATGAGATATAGTTTATGAGCTTTAAGGAAGCAATATATATGTAAAATCAACTATGAAGTTGATATATCTAAACAATTTTAAATCTGCAAACAAGTAACCGGACTGATTTTAGAAAAAGTTGAAGGAGGAAGAAGAAAAGAAGAGCATTTGTTGCTGGAAGCCTTGAAGATCAACCATGGATCTTTCTGGTGGAATTTCGAGGGACTATGCCTTTTAATAGTTTTGGAGAGAGTGAAGAATAAAAATAGATCAACATCCTCTCCAAGCTAGGAACCTGCAACTAAATCCAAAGACTTTCCAAAATACTTGTGAGATCCGGTTAATACATACATAGAGATTTCAGAATAACATGCATTAAACTTATAAAACATGTTGAATCTAGATCTCTAAACATGCATCAAAAAGGAAAGATATGGCCAATAAATGTATTAACAAACTCCTTTCCTATCAATATTATAATAAACTTATTATCAATCTTAGCAATGAATCCGCAAACCATCAGAAAATTATGAACATAGATACAGGTTACCTCAGTAAAACATGGCAATGCTCATCCACACATACAATGACATGACACCATCTTGCCTCCAAAGCTTAAATTTATTCCAATAGCAAAAGATATTACACAGTATTACAACATAAATAGCTCTTCAATCTGACTCTTACTAGCGTACAAGAGAGGCATCCATGCTTTATTTATACAAAAAATTGAAACCCCAGCGTAGAGGGGGTGCAAATCCCAAGGATATAGACAATTATAGCTGAAGGAGAGTACATCAATGCCTCATATGAAGCTAAACTGAGATTCTACTAAGTTTGAATGTCAATTAGGGGGTAGATTCAGTTGACACATCAACCTTGCTGAGTGAATCATCAACCACAGAGATCCCAAAAGAGCCCACACGTGTGGAGGAGAGAGAGAGGGCGTAATTCCCCATAAAGGAATATGAATTTCAACTCTGGATCCACCCAGATCACCTCCTTCAGTCAAGGATTTGTTAGATCCAGTCAATCTGGTGCCGATGAGACTGATTTCAATCAAATCGGTTGAGAATCCATTCATCTACGATTTTGGATTTGCTCCATTATTCATTAATTTATTAATTAAAATAATCAATAATTGATTTTTTGGGGATTTCTGACCCGAGTGATCGAAAATCACTCAAAACTAGGAAATAGTGGGTCTATAGGATTATTGGGTGCTCTTAGCTTGAAAATGAGCACCTACATGACTGAATCTGACTTCCGAGCCCACTTTTATTACAAAAACAATTTTTCCAATTAAACTATTAAAAAATAGCCTTAGTTTTGGAAAAATTAAATTTTAATAAAAAACACTGAAAAAGTTTAAAAAAATACAAAACCTAGGGGGACTTAGACATGTTCATATGACTCAACCATCAATCCTAGAATGTTTATACATTGACACATAGACTCTAATAACCTCAATAGGCCTAAATTCCAAGCCGACCACCTGAACTTTAGAGGTATTGAGTGAAAAACTCAGAAATTATCAGTCGTTTATTCAACAACCAATAATAACCAAGGGAAAAAACACCCTGGGCTGATTAGGTTGACAAATAAAGTCTAAGAGACTGAGTCTTTTAAAGACACTATCATTCTAGAACATTTATTACAATTCCCTCATGGGGTATGAACATGTGATATAGTACAACAAGCACTTCCCAGAAGTACTTTCGAAGGTCTTCTGAAGTCTAAACAAAAAATCTTTGTCCGGTTCACCAGGCTCACTTGATAAAAAACCACTAAGTACAACTTAGGTGCTAATAGTCAAAACTTTTACAGGGGTGGGTCAAAGCCTACAAACCATCCACTCTACAAGATGTGATCAAGGGA
The DNA here is from genome assembly GCA_001517045.1 of Pseudotsuga menziesii. Lineage (NCBI taxonomy): Eukaryota > Viridiplantae > Streptophyta > Pinopsida > Pinales > Pinaceae > Pseudotsuga > Pseudotsuga menziesii. The sequence continues at coordinate 199,554 of LPNX011111143.1, forward strand.
TCCATAGATATACAAGATTCAGTTCCAAAGAACGGGTTTCCACCTAAAAAAAACTTCCTAGTAAAAGACAAAGACAAAAAATCTTTTCAACAAGAATGACCAAAGAAAAATTGGTGGACAATGAAACGAGGAAATATTTGAGAAGGGAAAAATTGTGTTTCACTTGTCAGGAACCATGGTTTCTAGGCCATAGGTTCCCAGGGAAGGCCAAGGCCCACTATATATAGGTTTATTTAGATAGTGAAGGGGAGGAATACGAATAGGAAATAAAAGAGGAATTGAGGGAAGTGTTGGCGCAACCCACCAACAAAGCCTCATCGACAGGGGTTCCTACTCTCTGTGTAGTAGTGATTTATCCCTTGGTACAGAGTAGGAACTGCTACCTTTCGTCTATAGGATGGAAGGATAGGATTTGTGGTGGTTGTGAAAGAAAAATAGATAGAAAATGAAATGAAACAAAAAAAAACCCTTCTGCACACAAGGTTAGAGTTTACACTCCAAGACCTTGCATACAACTGTTAAGAGACCAAAAGACCTGCAAGTAAACAAGGGAAACCTACAAGAACATGTTAAACAATAGACCTACAAGAAAATACTGTTAGAAAACTAGAATCTTCCAAAGCAAACATGCGAAAGAAAAACAAATATACCTTCTATCTGAAATGGGCCACCATGCCCTAGCTTGGAAGAGCACCTCTATTAGGAATGGGGAGCTATGGCTCAATGGGAGGATGGATGAGAGGGAGGGTGAATGGATTGAGAGGAAAATGGTGATCCGTCGGACCTCAACTTGAGTGCATTAAAAGTTTATTTAAAGAATGCGTTAATCAGTCTGCTGAATTCATCAAATAGCTTTAACAATTAATTAAATGCTGAAATCTGATATAACAACAAATTAAACAGGAAATGCAACCTTGGATTTCGACAGTTGTAACCCTTGTTTCATCACCTGAGTCGGATCCCAAGTCTTGAATAACTGTTGTACTAGCTTTTGCTTTGCCGTTATCTTTGTTTCCTCCGTACTTCTTTGGCCTTAACTCCGGATGAAGTTTCCAACACTTAGAGACATCATGTCCCTTCTGACAATGCGAACATGTAGGATTTTCACCCTCTTTCTTAACAGTAGCCATCTTCTTTTTCCCCTGATCTTTACCTTTCAATTTGCTGTCAAATTTAAATGATTTCTTCACAAAATTATCATTAGCATGCTTACCCCTAGCTTCTAAATGTGTAGCTTGGACACATACATCATCCAAAGTACTGGGGCTAAACATCAACAACGTATGTCACAAATAAGAATGCATGCCACCAATATATTTAAGAAGAGTTTCTTGCGTATCCAATTCAACATTCAATGCAATAGCCCTCTTTCTAAATTCATGAGTATATTCTTGAATGCTTTGTCCTTTAGCTTGTCTAAAATTTTTCCAGCTCATTATTAATTGCTGCATATGACCTAAAGGATAAAATTGCTTCCTTAATAATTCAATGAATTCATTCCAAACTGAAATAATTTTACCATTCTTTCGAAGATCTTGCTGAATCTTTCTCTCCCACCAAGTAAGAGCCATTCCACTCATTCTCAAAGTGGCCAATTGAATCCTGGAAGGGTCATCAGTAATGCCCTGCACCCTGCAATATACTTCAAGCTGCTTGATCCAATTATCTAACTTCTTAGCATCTAAATCTCCATTATAAATAGGTAATTCAATTTTCACATCCAATTTGAAATAAGGCATATTAGGACTTGCATTATTTGAATGAGAAGTATGGGAAGAAGAGAAATCTTGGTTAGTTTTAGGAGGATCACCATCACCTCCTACTCCTTTACCCTTTTCTTCCTTCTTCACTTCAACATCTTTGGATGAAGATCCTTCTTATTTCTTCTTCCTTTTTGCTCGTTCATCGAGTAGAATTTCCATCATGGCTTTCATGCTCATAAAACCCTCCAAAAACTCAGTTTCATAAATAACAGGTTTTTCCTGTTCTGTATGTCCTTCTTCTTCCCCTCGTGGAGAAGACATGGTTCTTGAGAATGTTCTCCTCAAGCCAATCTCAGGATCTCCTTCGATCAATTCTCCTTCACCACGCTTTGCTTTGGACCTGGTAAGCATTCACAAACTTGCACAAGCAGTTAACCTGCTCTGATACCATAATATGATCCATCGGACCTCAACTTGAGTGCATTAAAAGTTTATTTAAAGAATGCGTTAATCAGTCTGCTGAATTCATCAAATAGCTTTAACAGTTAATTAAATGCTAAAATCTGATATAACAGCAAACTAAACAGGAAATGAAACAACAAAACTGAAACAGAAATGAGAAACACTGAAACAGAGAGTCACAAATAGAAGTTGATAACAGAGTTCACCCCCTCCACTGGGCTATGTCTCTGGGTCCCTCTCCAATGGGTACCGATCCAATTAATCTCTTTAAGGTGGTACAAAATGGTTCTGGAATCGACTTTAGAAACTGTACACAGAATGCTATACAAAGTCTTTAAGACCTCTCTTCTAGAAAATTACAATTAGCCTTCGAAAGGAAAAGAAAGCTAAATTATAACAGAGAATGTCGACTTCCAAAGAACAGCGTCTGCGCACTTCATAGAAACTCCCCCAAGTTTCTCATAATAGAAAAATGAAGCTCTGTTCTCTAACACAATCTGAATCTCCTCTCTTGTCCCCCTCCACTGGCCAGGAAATCCCCTATTTAATGTTTAGTGCGAGGATAAGTAACGGGTCTTGATTCCTCTTTTTCATTACAGCTGTTATATTCTTTATTATTGTTACAACCATATGCTAAACTGAACCCTGCAATCCTGCCAAATTGCTGCACAAGCATTATGTTACCACGACGTTCCATATCCTCGAAACGTTGCAACTAACTCGACGCACATGTGTTGACTCACAACACATTGCAATAACTTGCAAGCAGGCTATGCCACATGTAACGTAACTGTTTGATGTCACCACCAGCTTCGCAGCAACCGATATATATAGGTCGTAGCAAACGTGATATCCACATTGCAGCAACCAAAAACGTCGTAGCATCGCAGCATCCACAAACGTTGCAGCCTCCACAAACGTCGCAGCATCCACAAACGTCGCAGCATCGCAGCATCCACAAACGTCGCAGCATCGCAGCATCCACAAACGTCGCAGCCTACATGACCGTGCAGCTTCACGAACCAGATGATGTTCTAGTTGACAGTGTGCAAGCGGAGCGGCTCATGCTATAGGTGCGTGGCGCGGCTCATGCTATAACTGCACGGCCATAACTACGCGGCTATATATGCGTGATGTTTAGCATAGGAGTTAAAAACATATGTTATGTCCTTTAAACCATAGATTAATAACTATTGTACCATATTGGATCAGTTTAATTTTTAAAGATGAATAATCCACCGGACCAAATGGTCTCAAGGAACTCACTCCGGCAGCATAATAATATGGAAAGAAGGAGTGATTTGAGAGTGACCCCAGCCCCTCTATTTATACCTTTTCTTAAGACTTTTAGGGTTTTAAGCCCCTAATAGGGGTTTTAGCCCCTTTTTTGATATTTTAGCCCCTTTCACTCAATCTTTAGCTCTTTGGGGGGTTTTAAGCTCCTTTGATGGGTTTTAGACTCTTTTTGGAGGATTTAGACCCTATGAGAGCTACTTTGGCTCTTTTTAGGGGTTTTTAATCCCTTTTTCATATTTTAAAGCCTTCTTGAGGTTGTGGGGGTCAAATTGTGACAAATGAGGGTCGTGTATGGATGTCCTTGGGTGGTGTAGGTCATGTAGAGCTTAGTGAGGGATTTTTTGGGTTAAAAGATTGCCCCTTGATGTGTGAGGGTGAAAGCTCATCGTATGTATGACGGACATCATAGGATTTTCTTGTGGAAAGGTGGTGCTTCCTGGGATGGGGCATGGTGGCTTTTGGTTTTTGTATTAATATGTTTCCAATCAATGGGTGAGATACAAATAATGTGTGACATGTATATGAATGAGGCGGGCATCCCCATGATTGTAACGATGTCAAATGAATATTGTGATCTAAGATATATAATACAAGAGATGATCATGTACAACTGTTGTTACAATAATGGTTTCCTCAATGAGAGGATGAATACAATAATGATCTAAAGGACTATTACATTAGACCCATGGCATTCTCATGGAATGCTATATCTTCACGAATGATGGCCTACTGGTTTTGGAATGGTACATAGTTGTAGGGACTCACTAACGAAGAGTCAAAGTCTCTGTGGTACAAATATGATGTATCAATCATAAATCTATATAGAAGCATTACTGGGGATTATAAACACTGTCTCCAACACAACCATGAAATCATAAGGGACATGAACCTGTTTAGGTCCCTTGAATAGACTCATCAATATTCTAGAGCCAAGTGACATCTAGGGTCTTCAACCAAATACTGCATGGACCAATACCTTGTACGAATCTCAATGGTGCGATGATGTGGTTAGAGTTGAGCACGTGAGAAACGACCATTTCGAGAGGCACTAAGGACTCCTTTCAAGTGGTCCAAGGAACTCATCAATGAGGTTAATGAAACCAGGATACAGGGACCTCTAGGTCTATCCTATGGAATACATGTGTTGCCATCAACAAAGGGAGACCTGCCCTTGGTCAAGGAAATGGTGTTTCTTTAACTTGAAGCGCGAGGGAGATAACCGAAAGGTGTGAGACAATCTGAGGACTGAACCACTGAATGGGGGGGTGGGGAAGGGAAAGAGTTGAATAGGAGTAGAGGGAGTGTAGTATACTCAAACTTCCTTTGTTCAGAGTATCACGGCAGGGTGGACCAGGCAGTAAATGAAACTGATTCATGTGAAAGGGATCATAGCTGTAATACTAGGAATGTCACTGCAAATGGGAAATACTTGGGGGAGGTAGACACTTTTGATATTGATGGGATCCAAGGAAGACACATTGTATAGTACTCTGAATAAAGGCGACGCAAAGTGGGAATTATTCCAAACTATTATATGTGGGGTGGTTTCTAGAGACACCATTGTGGTACGATCTCATGGATTTTTGGCGGGCCTAAGAAAGTAAATGCTCGATGGTGCTTTCAATTTTAGAGAGTCTAAAAGCATGAAGAAGACTCCAGTGGGGGATCTTTTTCGTTGGTAGTATCTTGTTCCCGAAAAAGGATAAAAGTATACAAAAGAAAGCGTGCCCATCCTTTTAGGGGATGGAAGACTTCTTTACCATTGGTGGTCTAGTCAGGGCAAAAAAAGGTTAAACCTATACTGACTGGACGGTCATTCATATACTTTTACAAGCATGAACAAGACCAAGTTTGCTTGGTGATATTTTCTTAATGAGAAGGATGGAAAAGAGCTTAACGACAACCCATGGTGAGATTTTTCATAAAGCTCGATCCCTCTGCCCGATAAAGCATAAAAGTATGTAGAGGGGAACGGTCTTGGCTTGAATGTGCCAAGGTGGTCCTTTTCATTTCATGGTCTACATAGTCTGCAAAAGGAGATAAACAAGACGATCTAGACACCCTTTCCTATACTTTAATGAGTGGGAAAGGAAGCAGTTGTGCTCGGCCATCTTTTCATTCTTTTAGGAGTCAGAAAAGAGCTCAAAAGAAACTCTAGTATGGTCAACCAAACACTGTGGCATAGGAAGTGCCCCTATTTCGGGACAGTGGACAATGGTCCAAACGTCATCCATGTAGTATGGATGGAGTAGGTGGTTTTTAAACATACCAATACATGCATGGGATAGATCGCGACAGAGGCACGTGAGCTAGTGCGGTAGAGGTACACAAACCGAGGTGCTCTCGAACAGAGGTCAAGAGAGTCGTGTGTGAGTTGTGGTGAATGGACTTGACTACATGTGATGTGAGTGCAATTCCAAAGGAATTTATATGCCAAATGCATGCAAAGGAAATGATCCTTCCTCCAAATGATGGTCCGGATATCCGCATAAGGTACGGTGGACGGATTGGATAGCTATATGCTAAAAATAAAAATGATATGTTTTGCAAGCAGTGGCCCAAGGACCCACATGAGTGGTGGAAGGAAAATGTGATGCAAGTATAGTTCTGAAGACACTTGTATCATCATTTTCCTCATAAACCGAGGTGACTTTTAGGAAGTGGTCCCAAAAATTACTTGTTAGACATGAGACGATGGTCTCATTAGCTAGACAAAATTTGAGCCCAGAGGTGTGAGAGGTGTCTTGAACAAGTTCTGGGTGACTTTGTATTAGTAGCTAATGGTGCTGCCCCTGATGGGGGATCTAATTTGTGGTAAAAACGTTTCAAAACAAAAAAGGAAAAAAATACACTATAAGGGACTCATAGTGGTTATATCAGTCATAAAATCTCTTCAGGTAGAGCCTGTTGCGAATATTCTTCAAGAGGTGATCGTCTAAGTCAGGGAAGAGGTATTCCCCCTTGCCAAGACAAAGGTCTTTGGCAAGGTGGAGTGATAGAATCTAGTCTTTTTTTGGAAGAACCCATTCCACACTATGATTTAAAGGGAATGGGGTAAAACCAAAGGTGGTCTTACAGATCTCTCTGTCATCGTGTAATTGGTGCTGGGATAGATCAGGTGGATCTTCCACAGCTGACAAGATGAAAGGGAAACTGGTGCTAGAGATCATGTAAATGGTATCAATTGTGGATTTGGTGGCCTTGCCCCTATTCTCTATTGGAGGAAGAGGGGAAGGCCTGGAGACAGGAGGAGTCTTTGATGGACCTGGAGGTAGGTGTAACATCATCTCAATTGGATGGATAGGAGTCAACACATATTGGGGCCTCAGATATAGGGTAGGTGGTTCAAGGTACCACATAGGAACTCCCAATGTGAAATCATGTAGATTGCAGGTTGCCAAGACAGACTTACTCACGATCCTGAATGGTAGGAAAAGGAAAAGGAAAATAAAAAGGAAAAGGATCATGTTGATCGGGAATGAACCCCAATGTTTCCCTGGTAATTGAGGTTGAGGTTGCGATTGTGGATGGAGCTACAAATGTGAAAACAACGGAAGAGATAGGTCTGATGGACTGTTGGTGGTGGTGGAGACAAGAGGGTCTCTAGAACTGGACATCATGTAAATGGACATGGTGTCTGAAGAATGGGGTGGCGGATGGACTTATTCGATCAAAGTGATCTCAAATTCAAGGGAATGTTGTCGAAGATTGGCTAAGTCCATTCAAAACTCGGACAAGTCCTCGCAGTGGTGAGAATAGTGTCCATACAATCCGCAGAGGGCACAAGCATGGTTTTTTCTCAATGAATTTTTTCTCACTATTGGCCTTCGTGGGAGTTCAACCATGGGGAGGTTTTCCATTGTATCCATGGCATCCAAGTGTGCACAAATTATGGGAATATCAGGGTAGTTTTGATTTGGATGGCCCTGTTATTCACAGATGGTGCAAGGCAGGATCTATTGAGGTTCAGTGGTAACTTTTGCATTTTTTCCCTTGGCCCTTTTTGGGTGGGGTGGTGCGGGTGCGGTGGTTGGTTTTTGTGGGCTATGTGGAGGATGAGATTCAATTGCAATGGGTTGTATAGGGGTTAATACTACCTGGGGAATTGGTGGTTGGGCCAGTGGATCAAGGTACCACACGGGAATTACCAATGCAAAATTGGGTAAATTTAAGGTAGCCATTACTAGCTTGCTCATGACACTAGGTGAGGGAAAGAGGAAGGGAATTGTGTAGACTAGGGAGGAGCCCAAATAACTCCGTGATGGTTGTATGTGGGGATGAGGTTGTGGTTGCAGCTACGTGTAATGATACGACTGTGGATGATGTTGCGGTTGCTGTTGATATTGCAGTTGCGAATGGTGTTGCGGTTGTGGTTGGGATTGCAGCTGCGGTTGTTGTTTGGGTGCAGCAGTGCTGGGTGAGAGCATGCACAAATCCGCAATCTCATTTGGTGTCAGCAATGGTCATACTAAGGGGAAATAATCCATCATTGCGGTATCGAAAAATAACCCAGGGCCCACATTCAACAATGGGGAGGTTGGTATGTTGTCAACCATGGTGTTTACCATAGCGATAACATTAGTGAGTGTGGTCAGCCCTTGCATATCAATGGTGTTGATCGTAGGGATGACTTTGGTGGGTGTCGTTAGCCCTTGCGGATCGTGATAATTTAGTTGGTCAACCATCATGATTTTCCCTTCGTGGGGGAACATCATGAGAGGAAAAATAGTTGATGCTACGACTCTCATGGTGTACATATAACTTCTTCTGAGGAGAAGGTTATAGTCCAATTGAGCATTTACAAACTCTATGTCAATCGGTACTATTTTCCCACCTAATGTGATGGGGACATGAGGGAGGATTCCTTGGGATTTAGTGGGATGGCCATCATAGGCCCGCAGAGTAGTAGATGATGGCGGCTGAATTGGGGATCCAAGCTTCTACCAGACTAGGGTATACATAACGCACATGGATGCCCCCTCATCCACTATGCATTGGTGCATGACCAAATTCCAGATAGACACCGGGATTTGGAAGAAAATGGTTGATGGAATCCATAGTTCTCCACTATCCATGTTGATTAACTTGGAGTCAGAGGGGTCCATGAAACCAAGGGCGGCTAGTAAGGCTTTCCGCTGCGTTGAGCAAGTTTTGAGTACCTCAAGAGCGGACATGACGGTAGGTGTTTGGGCCAAATCATCCACGATGTTGTATCTTATAGCAGCTCTAGCCATGATGTTTTTGGTAACCCATTCTATGGGGGGAAATGGAGGGAAAGGGGGTAGCTAAAGAGGTGCATTAGTTGTTTTTGACGTAGATGTCGTTGATGTGTCAGCGGTTTCGGTGTTAGTACCATACTGATTTCGTCTAGTCTATAAATTGACCTCTTTAGTTGTCATGGCTAGCAGGTGGTGAACACTTGTTTCTACTGTTTGAGGTGCCCCTGGGGAATTGGGATTGGGATGGGGAGCAGGTGCAATTGCTACTAGTCCTTGGACTGGTAATGGGTTTTGGAGGACCATGGGTGGTGGCCCTAGTGGTGCTGGGTTGGGTTGAGCTTGGGATGGTGTATTGGTAGCGTGTTGGACCTCATTGTGGATGGCTTGCTTGGCACGAACCATGAAGGGACATTCGTGTGTGTAGTGCCTATAGACCTCACACAACTTGTATGGCTGGTTTGTGCGCAACGGGGCGTTGCATCTAGGTGCGTTTGGTTGTTGAGGATTTTGGGCTAGCCAGTTTGACCCGACATTGTTGGGAGGATTTTGTTGTTGACCGCCTCCCTGCAGTTGATTGTTTTTTTGGTTCTGGGCTCAGTTATTTCTAGCCTACCCTTGTTGGTTATTGGGGGCTGGCTGGTTAGGATGGTTTTGTTGTGCAAAAACCTGTCCTAAAGGTGCTGGTGGAGTAGGGGCAGGGGCTTGAATGGCTTTCACTGGTGGTGCATTGTAAACTTGGGTGGGTGCAGGTGCCACAAATGTGGGCATTTGTCTCGCATATTATTGTGCTGTCCAAGCTAGTGCCTAGTCCTGTTTTGGTGGCACAGGTTATGCATAAGAAGTTGTGGCTCTGGATTGGGACATCATTCTTGCATAGTCCAAATTTTGGTTCGGGTAGGAAACACTAGGGGTGTTGCTTAGTTGTGGTGGTATTGCAGGTGGTGTTAGACGGTGCTATGGTTGATGGGAGACAAAACCTATGATGCCATCTATGGCATGGGATGCCCTCGGTGCATCCTAGTAGGAGGTGCTCACATGGGGAGCATCTAGAATGATCGGATCAAACTGTTGGGATTTCAAGATGTCTTCCTCTTCAGATTAGGGATGTTCGGATGTGACGTCCTTTGCTATAGGTGGTAGCAAAGTTTTTAGGAACCAATCCAGGAAGATCCTGTCATCAAGTTGAATCTTGCACAAACTATGATTTCACCGCCACTCATGGATGTGGTTGGTTATGTGGGTCACAGTATTCTAGCAGCAAGATAACAAGATCTCCACCCCTTCATCGTATCTAATGGAGAGTTGGAAATATTTCAAGAACATGAAAGCCAAGGAGTTGAAATTTGGGTACTTTGATTGTGATAGCTCGATGTACCACTTAGTTGCAGCACCTATGAGGTTGCGTTGGAATAGTTGGAGTCTGATCGAGTCATCTATGATGTTGTTTGATGAGCACCATAGGTGAAACATCATGATGTGGATTTGGGGGCACTCCCCTGCCTTCCCTTCAAACTTTGGAATGTCTGAGGGAAGTTTAGTTGGCATGGGAGGCCAAAACATTTGATGGCGGATAGGGTCATTTGTTAACCGAGCCAAGTCAGGCAAGTTGATATGTCCCATGAAAGGAAGGTTTGACGCAAGATTGTTGTGAGATGGGGAAGCAATGGTGGTGGGGTTTGCAGGGACATGATGCACCTGCATACCTGGGGGTACTTTTGTCACTGTTGTGGATGGGCCACTTCCCTCAAGTGTGGTATATGGAACTGTGTGAGAGGAAGGTCCACTAGCCCCATGCATGCCAAGTGGGAGAGTGTGAGTGGAAGGAACACTGCCCCCATGTGTTACCGGTGGGACAACTTGACTAGTCACTATGGGTAGTGGAAACTAGCTTATGATGGTTTACATGACCATGCTGGGGCCACCAGCAGAGGTATTGGTGGTGGTGTGGGGTGTGGACATGGGTTCACTACCAATCACTAAGCTAGAAAATGGATCTGGGTTTGCACCAGCCATGGGGCTAGATGGTGCAATATGCAGGTATGGCTCAGATTGTTATGATTCTGAGTCTGAATGAGAGGTTGTATGGCCTTCTGATGGTGTATAGGGTTTTCAAGAATGGTCTCAATGGTGTTGGTGCAAGGACCCAAACTGTGGTGGGTCACCTCTCAAGCATGAGGAAGAATGTGGGGGATCAATCGCATCTGATTTGTATGTCAAAATGGTGAAATATGGTAATGATTTTTGGACCCTGGTTTTAATGGATTCCTATTGGCTTTAGGTGTTCACTTGGCCACTAAGACTGCCAAAGGACAGTGCTTGGATTTTTCCTCACGGTAGTGCTAGTCAATCAGTGGGGGTCATTTCCCATTTCGCTTGGTAATTCCTCTCAGCAACCAACTAATTTGGGGTTCCCATGGTACTCCTCACAATGAGTTTCTGGGCTGAGCCCAAGTACTTCCCATGGTTAAGGTAGTAAGGGACTTATGTCCTCAAAGACTACATATGTTTGAGTTAGTGTAAATTATAAATTTTAATGGCTCCTTCAGCGTCATGAACTGAGTTTGGTTGTTTTATATGGTATGCTTTGTGTGTATGTATTTTGTCTTTCTGTTATACTTAGTGGCTGCTTAAATGGTTTATGAATATTCCATAAAGTTCACAACATTGTTGATGAAAGTAGTAAATGATAATAAAAAATTTAAACATGTACCATTTGTGAATCTGAATTATGATAGCCCGACTAGGTGACTGCCTTGCACCTGTATTTCTCTTCAACCAGGAAAGGGTGTTGGGCTTTCAACACAATGGGACTAAGCTCATCCATAGATCGATAGGTCACCCTCCAGATGCAAGGTCAGTCAACAGGGAGGATGCTAAGCACCGTGAGGCCCCCTAGGCCTACTACCCCCTCTACCTTCCAATTCACCCATTTTTAGTGGTTTTGAAAAATGCCAAGTGAAGTGCCTATTACTATAGGAGCTTCACCCTTTGTCTTATCCTAGAATACGTCGAAGGGTGATGACTGGGTAGAGGAGGAAGGGCTATGAAAGATGTTGATTTTAATTACAGTAATTTTTAATCAAGATTTGATCAAATTCATTAATCCATTAACCATTTCATTTACCATTGATTTACACATGCTGTAATAAAATGAACAAATACTAAAAAGAAATAGAAACAGATTTGATGGATAGAGGCGGCTGAGCTGTATTGATAGTCCTTAATTTTAAAAAATCAAAATCTGAGAGATAGACCGCTCTTTTCGGGGCAAATTTGGTGAGGGGTTCGCCAAATTTTCCCCAAAACAGGTGAGGGGGTCGCTCAGAAACTGCAGACAAAAGCGAGCTAGATTTTGGGATGGGGTCGCATCTTTCGAGGAAAAATGAGCAACCTGGTTGCACCTTTCATGCCTGAATGAGCGACCTGGTTGCACCTTTCAGTCTGATAAGAGCGACCTGCTCCGAAAGGTAAAAATTTTCTAATCCTGAGCCAGATCCAGCCGACAGTAACCTGTACTGTGGCCAAATGGGCTCAGATTGGCCTTGAGGGGCTCGAAAGTAACTAAAAATGCAGAAAAATAGAGATTTAAGCTAGATATGCCAGAAATTTAAACTAGAGAAAATAGAAATAAACTGCAAAAATAAAACCCAGGGATCCTGTGGGATCGACCTAGTATGGTCGCCATATTTGTAGTAGGGATTTCTCCCTTGCTACAGAGTAGGAACGGCTACCTTCCATCTATAAGATGAAAGGATAGGATTCCCGATGGTTGTGAAAGAAAAATAGATAGAAAATGAAATGAAACAGAAATAAAAAAAACCTCTACACACAAGTTTGGGTTTACACTCCAATACCCCGCATACAACTGTTAAGAGACCAAAAGACCTACAATTAAATAAGGGAAACCTGCAAGAACATGTTAAACAATAGACTTGCAACCAAATAGTATTATAAAACTACAATCTACCAAAGAAAACATGCAAAAGAAAAACAAATATACCTTCTATCTGGAATGTGCCACCATGCCCTAGCTTGGGAGAGCACCTCTCTTAGGAATGGGGAGCTATGGATCAATGGGAGGATGGATGAGAAGGAGGGTGAATGGCTTGAGAAGAAAAAGGTATCAAGGCATTCACTCTAGTAGCATAACAATATGGAAAGAAGGAGTGATTTGAGAGTGACCCCCACCCCTCTATTTATACTTTTTCTCAAGACTTTTAGGGTTTTAAGCCCCTTTTTGTGGATTTTAGCCCCTTTCGCTAAATATTTATCTCTTTTGGGGGTTTTAAACTCCTTTGAGGGGTTTTAGCCGCTTTTCGGAGGCTTTAGCACCTATGAGAGCTATTTTGTCTCTTTTTAGGGGGTTTTAAGCCCTTTTTCATATTTTTAAGCCTTCTTGAGGGTGTGGGGGTCAAATGGGGTCAAATGAGGGTCATGCATGGATGTCCTTGGGTGGTGTAGGTCATGTAGATCTTAGTGAGGGATTTTTGGGTTAACAGTCGATGCCCAGCTTATGCAATATCCTTGAGCACCAGCCGAGATAGGTTTGACCCCACCCGGCAACACCCGCAAAGCAGATGAAGTCTCACTCAAGATGTCAAGGGAGAGCTATCGAAACCAATTTTCCAGTAGTAAGAAGGGAGGGAATGACATGAAAGACTAAAATTCATAATCAACAGATACTCCAGAGATATTTTTATCAGAATTGCATCATTCATCACAGATCTATTGGCATAACTAATAGATTGCTAACAGATCGTATTCATTCATCGCAACAGTAACATTCATTCATATAATAGATATAGTAAACATCAATCATTGTCATTGCAGAGCATAAAGACAGGAAGGAAATAAAAAACAAGATCACTTTAGGGCAACATCTGTCATGTCATATTACTTCTACGCAATAGATTCACATCATACAGTACTTCTTCATAGTACGAGACTAGAAACCAGTTGACACAAGACGAGCCAAAAAACTGCTCATGATAGAATCTAGATGCTAAAAAGTCTCAATACCCAAACTATAAGTTATCCCAAAAAGTTCTCTATTTACTATCACAACTCTAACTCTCTATATAGGTTTGCGCCTTTATATCCAAGGCCCACTTCTAACTAACTTCTAACAAACTAGTGACCTATATCCAAAAAATATGGTCAATTGGTACAAAATTGCATAAAGAATTCCAAAAATGGTTGTTCTTTTGCCCATTGCACTTTTGTGGTCCTTCACGGTGGCGTGTGACCTTGCACAACCTCCATGGTGCTTCGTAACTCACTTACCCAATATCCCTGCCAACAAGCCCCCAACACAGTCTTGTGGCTCATCCTCGAGCCATGTCAGGTAGACAGGGTGTACTCCATCATCTTAGTATTAAAGTCCTCGAATTGCTGTGAGATCTCTCGAACCTAGAGCTGAACTCATTCAACTTTGTCTAGATAATTTAGCAGGTCCTACTTCAGTGGGTGCTCCACCCTTTCCTTGCCATCCACATCCATCTTCCTACCTTCTTGTACTGGTCGTAGTGCAGCGAATGCTTTCACAGCCAACTTCTCGCCAATGTGCCAGAATTCATCGAGTTGGGTGTTGCACTTGCACTGACATTCTTGGGCTCAGGTGTCTCATTGTTGCAGGTCCTTCAACTCTTGATAGAACATAATCTAAACCATGAGGGGCATTATTCTCAGTGACATCTTTAGCGTCGTCAACTGAGCTTTAGCTTCTTGTGCTTTCTTGGTCAACTATTCCAGTTGGTCATCTTGGATGACACTTTGCCAGAACTATGTCATTTCTTCAGTGGTCCTCTTTGCCTCCTACTCCATAGCTTCAAACTAGGCCATGAAATCTTTGATCGTATTCTTCCATTCGGTAATCTATTTAGGTGGCATGTCAGGGTAAACAAGAAAATTCAACAGATTTTTAGTTAACTAGAGCTGGGAAATCACCTCCCCAAGTTGCTTGGATTTGGTAATGGCAATGAGTTATGCCATGCTTTCATAAATGTGTTGACAGGCCTCCTCAACATCTTACTCAACCTCACCACAACTAGCATAGAGATACACTTTCTCGATAATGAGGTGGTCTTTCTCCTTCTTTAACTCAGTGATTTTGTTGGCAGCTTTCCGCTGCAGCTCCTCCTGCGTTTGCTTCAATGTGGCAATATACTGTGCCTTTTCTTCTGCAAGTTTCTCTTTGATCTTCCACAACTCTTTAGCTTCCTCTTGCAGCTTCTTAGCAACATCCTATGACTGCACGTACCCATCACTAAGCTCCTTCTGCCTATCAACCAACACCTAGTTGGAACCCTACTGTAGCTGCACGAAAAGTTGGGCAGGTAACTTGTTTAGATTGACAACAATGCTCAACAATGACTGTAGCGATGAGTTCACTTCTGTACTTCATGCTTCGATTACAGTCAAAGGAACTTGAATGTTCCTAGCATACTTCCTGCATCATAGCCTTCTTCGGTGTCTCTTTTGAAGCAACAACAAAAATAGAATCGAGCTTAACACTTAATGCGGTGAACCCTTCTTGACCGGACACACGCATAGCTTGCACTGCAGCATCATATGTGTCGGTGACAGCCTTGATGAGTTGTTGTAGCCACTTCTCCATTATCGAGTGGGAGTTGCTTCCTGCGTCAAATTCCATGCATATTTTAGTGTGTAACTCCTCCAACATGTGTCGGGCTTCTGAATCAAATTCCGTCGATGACTCTCCATCAGAGTCATGGAGATCTTTCCCTTCTTGGACTAGCTCATCAGGGGAATCTACTGGTGGCCCTATAAAGATCTCCTCCACAGTCACACATTCTCTAATACCTTGGTTTTGACCACATTTGCATTAAAAGGTACATGATGTATATTTTGTAATTAATCGTGGTGTGGAGCTAAAGGAAAAAGCCCCACCATCCATTTGGTTGTATATGTTTCAGCAATAGGGATCATTGCCGATGGTATATCATGCTATCCGGCACATTAGAGTTTTGGCATCATGTAAATATGCACATTAATTAAAATAAGCCTATAGCCAGCTATGACGGTGCAACGTTAAATGAAAAGGGCATGATTCCTAAGGTTAAGGGGGGGATTGTCTAACCCATGGGAGCCTGTGGGAGTTTGCCATGTGTTGACCACCCATTAAAATTATGTTGTTCAATTAGTTGGGAGAAATTATGGTGGGGGAGTGGTGGGTGGCAAGACTGCCAGTCTTTGCCCCATGTACACTCCACCAGCAGGCTCGCTCTTCTCACACGGAGGGCAAGGGGACGGTCACCACTCTCTCCACTCTTCCACTCGTGGTTTTGTCTTGACCATCTCATGCAGGCATGGGTCTGCTCTATTCACCTTCTCACACGTAGGAAGTTTATATGGTCTTCCTCACATAGAGGGGAGATAAAAGGGATCCATGATTCTATGTGTGGGGGTTCAATCTCCCTTCTCTCACCGATTATTGGTATATGGACCTGTTCTTCCTCCCGTTCATGCAGGGGATCATTTTCCCTTTTCCCATTATCATACTGTGTAAGGCATTCATGCCCAGGGGCTGTGTGTATGTGTGTTACTCTCACAGATTTGTGGTTTGTGTACCTGTTTTTCCCTTGACCAGGATTGAGAATCAGACTTCTCTCCCGTTTTCGGGCTGTGTAATGTTTCTGTGGCTTATCTGTGAGATCAGTTGTTGTTCTTCCCCTAAAACTGTGGCTTGTTGTGGTTTTCCCCCACATTGTTCGTTGTTGTCAATGCAATCATCTTTTGGGTGCTGCTGAGTCGTTTTGGCCACGCTAGGGATAAGAACAACTCTGGATTGTCTTATCTGACCTGAGTTGTGTTCACCTTTTTATTTTGGTTGTCACCCTGTTATCTTTATTTTTTTTACAGAGCTGTGAGCTATTTTTTTTACAACGGCATGTAGTGGTTGGTCTTTGAACTGTTTAGAGCAGGATTAGAGGCTGAGTATGCTTGAGAATCCTGGCGTTTGGGAGCCACTTAGATAGAGTTAGACTACTATTTTTCTTCTCCACAACCCCTGAAGAGTATTGGAAAAGGAAGTTAGGGCCTAAGGGACTGTGAAGCAGAGAAAAGACTAATTCCTGGTGTTGGGGGTGTGGATGTCTTAGAATCCAGGTTAGATCTGGTATAGGCATCCTTAGCTCTCTATTGAGACCACCATCTTAGGATTTAGCCTTTCATATATCCATGACGACCTGATAAACCCAACTGTGTTGACTTGGATATTTTGTGTAACCTTGGCTATGTGTAAGCTTGCTTTGACCCTTATTCCTTGGGGAATCATGCCCAGCTCGGGGGTGGCAGTGTTGCTGATAGATTGATGAGCACGCTGGCCTATGGTTGGGTGGAATGTTGCAGTGACATAACTGGTTGTGGGATGAATGCTTTTAAGATAAGTATTCTTGACCATTTCGTCTCTGCATTATTATTTATTGTTTAATGAATATGATGAACATTTGGTATGCTTGAATGAATGTATGTTTGCTTCCGCTGTGTATATGAAGGATTATACATCTTAGCATGTTTTATGTTTTAAGATTTGTATTTTCAGCATTATATGCCTGTTCATGTTCATGGGGCTATTTGCTCGAGGGTTTTTGATGGTTTGTTAGTGTCCTCTTCACCGGTCAGAGGGTCGGGGATGTTACAGTATGGTATTAGAGAAAAGGTTGAAGCATGGGCCTGAATGGGCTGTGAAGATACAGTGACATAGCTTATGTTGTAGCATTTGGGCCTCAAACGGCCATGATAAATAGCTAGCAGAGGTAGGTTTCCTACTGCCCAGAAGAAACTAGGATAAAATGGCTGAATGACAAGAAAATTCACAAAATTTTTCTAAGTGCCAGAATTGTCGGCTCATCAGAAAACTTAGTGAGAAGTTCTTCCGATGTAGTGGATCACTTAGTTGGAAGGTCCTCTGACAAAGAGGAAGTGTAGTCTAAAGCTCACCCAATGACAGAAGGAAAATTGTGAAATTTTTCTATGTGTTCATCGGCCATCGACGGAAAACAGTGGAAGTTGGAGCCGTATTTGCAGAGAGGATCAGCCGAAGGTCGGCGATATGTCGGCCCCTTTTTGCGGAAAGACAACCCGACACCGACCATCGATGATCGGTGCCACTAAGATGAAGGGATCACCAATGAAACGTCGATGGAGGGTAGTATATTGGTCAGTGACATTTAGTTGTTTGGACCACCAAAACGTCAGCAGAAGAACCAAGATGATAGTGGGTTGAACCGCTGATGGTGATGGCAGAGAGGAAATTTTGAAATTTTTTCTAAGTCATGAAATCATCGGCGATCGACAATGATTAGTTGATTGAGTCATCAATGCTTAGATGATGAAGTTGCCAATGAACATCGGAAGAGATTAGCTGATGATGCATCTGTTGTTGCGGCTATTTAATGGACTATTCACCCGATGGATAGTTGCTCTAATAGCTGATGCGGTGGAAGACAAAGAAGAAAAGTTGCAGAATTTTTTCTAAGTTTTTCGTTGGCCATCGAAAAATGTTAGTTGTATTGGTCGCCGATGAATGTCGGAAAGAATTAGTGGTTCGTGCGCCCGCCATTACGGAAGTCTAGTGGACTAATCTTCCAATGGGTAGAGTCCCCAACCGTCGATGGTGCAGTCAATAGTTGTTCCAATAGCCGACGCGGCAGAAGACAGATGAGAAAACGTTTCTGAAAATTTTTTAGGCATGAGATCATCAGTGATCAGAAACATTTATTTTTTGGGATCGTCGATGACTAGAGGATGGGGTCACCGATGGATAGAAGATGAAGCTGCCAAGGTCTAGTGAAGTAGATCGATGATTATTAGTTGAAGGAGAAGCCGATGTAAAGAAGAAATTTTTTCAAAAATTTATCTAAGTGTCGAAACCCATTGATGATCAGCGAAAGATAGTGGATTTCATCACAGATGCGCAGTGGTTAGTCCTTTTGATGATCGATGGGGTATTAAGGTCTATAGAACCCACAATAGGATCGATGTCCACCATTGTAGCTACCTAGAAGACTAACCACCCAATGCCGCAACAGTTAGTGCTTCCGGCCTCCAATCAGAAGATTATAGTTACTAGTCGTTCCGACCATCAACAGAGTAATGGCCACGAAAAATCCATTTAGTTTACTTCCCATTGTTGTGGAAGCTTAGAGAACTCGCCGCCTGACGGGTAAAGGATCCGATTGTCGACATGGTAGTGCCTAGAGGATCCAACTACCGATAGATTGTGAACCACAAAAACCCTAGAAGGTTTGTTAGCCGCCGTTGCAGAAGCCGTGAGGACTAGCCGCCCGTTGCACAGTGCGCTTGACCGTCGATGAGCAGTGGAGAAAGTTAGTGGATTTGGTCGCTGAAATGATGGAAAGATAGTGGAAAAGAGACCCAATGAATAGTCCTTGGCATCGCTGATGCCGTCCAGAAAGCTTACATCGGAGAAATATAGTCGTGTGAACCGCCGATATAGCGGAAACTTATAGCTGATAGCCCCCCCCCCCC